>CM059186.1:148312674-148744784 GCA_030323885.1 Branchipolynoe longqiensis
AATAACAATGAAGAAACACAAAATATACAATATCAAAATATATGCGCACTTAACTTGCAAATGTCCGAGTGCACAATGCACTTAAGTCCTCAAAATCCGGCCGTAATGCCTGATATCTCATATTGTCCATACGTATCAACAGTAAAACACCAAAGCTGAAATAAACTTAACTGTACATGCACATGTTAATCCTGCAACAGTCGGAAGCACACTGACCTACTATAGATCTAACCTGCTCGCCGGCCTTATCAGCCGACCTGACCTACTTAGATTAACTGTACTGTTTACATTCGGCGTTGACGCTGACCCAGATTGCGTCGCTGACGCTGACCCAGATTGCGTCTGCACGACTAACTCGGGTCGCCCCTCCATAGGCGCTCCAATGATTTGTACTCGGTTACGATATAACATGTTGCCTGACTCATTTAAAATCTGATATTCTCTCCCGGACACCCCAGTCCGTCCCAAAATAACACCTTTTTTCCATTCCCCAGCATTATTTTTGTACTTTATCTTATCTCCGACTTTCATGGGCTTGTGCGCCTTACCGCACTTCCGGTCATGGAACGCTTTCTGACTGCCCTGCCGCTGAGCTGTTTGCCTTTTCTTAGGATCCTGCGTTTCAGGCACCAAAATACCCTTTGCCATAGGTAATCTGCCTCTCAACCTTCTGCTCATGAGCAACTGCGCTGGAGATACGTTCAGGACAGACAACGGAGTATTGTGATAATTCAGCAATGCCAACTGAAAATCAGCTCCAGTTTTCTCACACTTCTTTAACATGTCCTTAACTGTTTGCACAAACCGCTCAACGTGACCGTTGCTACGCGGATACTGTGGACTGGAATACACGGCCTTGAACCCGTTATGCAGTGCAAACTCCCTGTACTCATGGCTCTTAAACTGTGGACCATTATCTGACATTACCTGACTAGGAATACGTGCCTTGCAAAGTTGTCTTTTAACGCTTCAATAACAGTGACAGACGACGTATCGCCCAAAAGCGTTACCTCTGGAAACTTGGTGTAGTAATCTACAGTTATCAGGTAATTCTTATGATTTAACTCAAATAAATCGGCCCCTACTTTGTCATATGGCTGACAGGCGATCGGGTGATTTATCAATGGCTCATTATGCAAATTTTTTCGGTTGTTTTGACAAGTGTCACACCGACTGACCTTATCCTCGATTTGCTTGTTAATATTTGGCCAAAACATACAGTCCCGCGCCAACTGCTTGGACTTAGTCACCCCCAAATGCGTCTCATGCAACGCCTCTATCATTTCACCATGAAGAGCTGGAGGAACCACCACCCGATTGCCGTTCATTACAAGATTATTTTCAACCGTTAACTCATGCTTGTACGGAATGTACTGTCTCAGACACGGTGGTGTCTGTATACGTGTAGTGTCCCACCCATCTTCAATGTGTGAGATCAACATAGACATAGATACATCTTTTTCATACTCAGTTACAATTTTACTCAACAGACTCGATGACTGCACGTCCACTGCAGCAACGCAGAACGTGTCATCGAACAGGCTATCCTGACCTACGTTGGCGGTATGCGCCCTGGACAACGTGTCTGCAAAAAACATCAAAGAGCCCTTCACATGACATAACTGAATATTGTAATTCTGCAATCGCATTCGCATTCTTTGCATTTTAGCCGACAGCTTGTGTATTGGTTTTTGCATTATGGCCACCAACGGCTTGTGGTCCGTCTGAATTTGAACTTCCTTGCCAAATATATACTCATGAAACCATTGGCATCCGAAACATATGGCGAGCATTTCTTTTTCGATAGTGGCATATCCACACTGCGCTGCATTGAGCGCATGAGATGCGAGTGCGATTGGTTTACCATCTTGCATCAACACGGCTCCCAAACCTGACTGACAGGCATCTACCTGAATTACAATAGGTTTCTTAACATTGTAATATGTCAATACAGGAGCAGTTCTTAACTTCTCTTTCAATTTATCGAACGCGCCTTGCTGTTCGGCTTGCCAGTGCCACGCCACATCCTTGGCTAGGAGCGTGCGTAGTGGTTTAGCTATCTCGGACATGTTGGGTATGAACTTGTGCACATATCCAACCATGCCCAGGAACCTTTGGACGCTTTGTTTGTCACGCGGCTCTGGCATGTCTACTATTGCTTGTATTCTGTCTGGATCAGGCTTCACACCCTGCTGGGTAAGTTGATGACCTACATATTTTACTGTAGTTTTACATAGCAACGATTTAGCATCATTTAATTTAAGATTAACCGACCTAGCTCGGTCCAAAACAGCTCGGAGCCGCTCGTTATGTTCCTGAACCGTTGACCCATATACCAAAATATCGTCCGTGACTATCCCGATACCGGGTATGTCGCCCATGACACGGTGCATCTCCTGAATAAAAATGTTGCCCGCTGTTTTGATGCCAAAAGGCAAGCGTGTGTACCTGTATCGGCCCGACGGAGTATTGAACGTGCACAAACGTGAACTTTCCTCATCCAATTCTATCTGCCAATACCCTGTCTTCGCATCCAAAACTGAAAAATACTTAGCATTAGCTGTTTTGGCAATAATCTCATCAATAGTTTTGGTTGGGAACGGCCCTCTTTAATTTAGTCGGATCCAGACAGATTCTAATTTTATTTGTTTTTTTTACGATCGTGATAGAAATAACCCACTCGGTAGGTTCATCCTGTTCCACTATGACAGCTAACTCTACCATACGATCAAGCTCACTGCGTACCTTACTTTAAATTGCAAATGGAATCCGTCTAGGCGGATCTATGGCAGGTTGAATAGACTTATCGACATGAATGATAGCCTTTGCTTTGATCAACCCCAACCCCTGAAATACGTCTTTGTATTCGCTTACCAGCTTTACTGCCCCTGCGCTGGAACTGTTCGTCGGTGTGGCAATGTTCGTTGGTTCGCCAATGTTCGTCGGCTTGGCAATGTTCGTCGGTATGGCCCTGTGCACCTCATCCACACGTGCGAGCACGTTCAAAGTCACACAAGCCTGCTTGCCCAGGATGGGCTGGCAATCCGGCACCACCTGGAACCGAAGCACACTGTCGTTGACATCAAGCAGTGCCTCGCCATCGGGCATGATCCGGTGACCGGAGAACGTCACCAACGAACATCTGGTGTTCGCCAGCCTCCCCGGAGCGACTCTGTCGAAGACGAACCTCGGAAGCACGTTTGCCTCCGATCCAGTGTCAAGCTTGAACTTGACAGGACAACCGTTCACCCGAATGATTGCGTGCCACAGCTCGGCATCCCGTCCAGCACCGCGATCGACGGCGCCCACAAACAGATCCGTTGCCAGTACATTGACTTCCGCCGGATCCGGGTCTTGCTCAGCATTGTGAGGGTCGGGCGCTTCGACGTGAAGCTTGTTGACTCTCCCGAGCCTGCTCCTACAGACCTTCCCGAAGTGCCCGATCTTCTTACAGGCAATGCAAGCCTTTCCTTTCGCTGGGCAGACTCCCCGGCGGTGTTCATATCCACAGTTCTGGCAGCGGATCTTGAAATCTCCTGCACCGGCGCCGCCGGCAATCCAAGATGGCGATTTCCAAGATGGCGTCGCCGCTGACCGGACCGCCGGTGCACCGGTACGCACATTAGCATAATTCCGAATGAAATCTATGTCTTTACTTTCCACGTCTGATTTGGTGTCCTCCAACAGATCTGAACTGAACTCACTCATTTCACACATACTTATGCACTTTGTCAACGTTAACTCAGTAGTTTGAAGCAATTTGTTCCGCAAATTCACATTCCTTACGCCAGCCACAATTCGATCACGCAAAAGCGACTCCTCAACCGCTCCGTACTCACAGTCTTTGACTTTGTCCCTTAACGCTGTGATGTACGTCGCCATATTTTCTGACGCTTGATTATGTGAATTAAACTTGTACCGTGTGATAATTATACTGCTTTTACCGACACAATAAACTCAAAATGCTTCAGTTAACGGTTTGATCTTGTCTTGATCGGCGATAGCAAAAGTCATATTGGCAAATACCTTTTGCGCTTCCTCGCCAGCAACGTGAAGGAAGATGCAGCATTGCACTCATTCTCCTTTCAATATGACACCTGCCGCAGTGGCGTATATATCATATGCTCTGATCCATGTTTTCCAGTTCGATCTTGTGTTGTTGCTGAGGACAAGCTGACCAGGCGGCCACAATCCCGGCAAAGTATTTGCGGGCGGCATTCTTCCTCATCTGACACCATGTGAAAGTACAACGTCTGAACACTTTGACTTCTGGTTACTGAATGGTTTTGCTAGCTTTGGATATATTTTGACCCGCCGGCTAAAACTTTCATGGGGGACGTCATGATTCATTTGCATATCTCTTTGTCCCCAACTCTGCATATCGTTAACATATATTAACCACAGGTCTAGACGTCTATTACGCATATATCACATAGGCTAGAGGAACCAGATTAGCTGCGATGGAGTGTTGATCTGCACAGACTAGCGTTTTGGTGCCCCGCCCCCTCTCCGCCCCCCCCCCCCTCTGCCCTGTGAATTAATCATGTTACGTTAACATGCACAATTTCAGGCATTTAACTATTAAAAAGCTATATTAACCATAATAATGATGTGGGGGGCGATTCCTGCTGACATTCCCCACCCATGAATCCTACAGCACCAATCTCATCCGAATTTGATCTTTCAGCTGCTTTATGTTAATGTTAATCAATACATCTTTTTTTGTTAGCACACAACATCACCCAAAATTGCTATGGATGCAAGATCAGTGACACGGCGTTGACAAAAGCGATTTGTTGGTTGTTGGAGTTTTACGTTCTGAGAACATCTAGGGTCATATAAGGACACATACTACCTTGTGACAGTGTGCACTCATGGTAGCTTTATAGTGCTTCCCCACTGGGAGACAAAACCGCCAGGACCATGAATTGATATCTCATTCAGTCACATTATCCTGACCCTGAGCCAACCAGCCCTTGCCCTATCCTAATAATGCAGAGTGCCTGGCTAGGAAGTGACAAGTATACATATTAAAATTAGTTGGTTTGACTTGACTATGGTTCGAACCCATGGGTTTGAATCCCATGATGTACCAGAACGGGACACGGACTCTCAACTCATTCTGGTTTGATAAAAGAGAAATTGCTCTAATATATGAAATATATCATACCTTCAGAGATAATAATGATGTTGTGTGTATGTGGTTTTCCTAGATATTTCGTTAACGTTTTGCTAGCCTCTTATATTGTCACCACATTCTTCTGCGAGTTCCCTCCATTGTCACCCCTAGTGATGAAGCAGGTCAGTAGCTACAGAGAGACATTTGCCTGTTCTGACAAAATACACAGATGTTTTGTGAGTTTATACCAGATGGGAGTGAGTGCTTCCTTCCCAGATGGAAGGACGTGAGATTTGAATCTCAGGTTCAATGTTTGACCAAGTCAAACCAATGACTTTCAAAATGTATACTTGTCGCTACCTAGCCTGACACTCGGCATTACTGTGATAGGGCAAGAAATGATGGAATGAGGAAGAGCAATTGTCAGTGATTGAAATTTCTGCTGCCTAATCAATGAACATGACAACAATTTTGTTCAGGTCAAGTGGATTAAGCCCTCCACCCCCTACCCCCACACCCTCCCTCCCTCTCCCCCCTCCCTCCCCACCTCCTCCCTCCCTCCACCCCTTCTCCTCCCTCCCCCCATCCCTTCCTCCTCCCTCCCTCTCCCCATTTCTCTCTTGAAGAAGTGATTAATCAGATCCCTCAGTCAGAGGGCTTTGCGGATATCCAAAATCTCATCTCCTAGCCCAGTACTGTATGAATATTTCCTTATCATATAGTCATATACAGAGTACATGAACCAACTAGGTAGGACGCAGGTGAAAGGAAGGTGGTAACACCAAGATTCAGGGACAATGCCATTAGAACTATGGTTAACAATTTAACACTGCAGCCGACCCACCTGGTCACAGTCCGGAAGAGTACAGATGTGTTCTGGCACATCTGGGCACTAACTAGGGACAGGACACAAGTGAAAGGAAAGCTGCAAACAAAACAAACAAATTCTGGGAACACATCCTCATCCACAAGCCTATTACCATCTCACTAGATGTACATACTAGGCTATGATATTAGTTATATGATAGGAAGTTATACCCCCCAAAACAACCCAAAAAAACTAACTACTTAAATAAATAAATGCTGGTGCATGTCCCGGATACCAACCCGGAACCGGAACCCGGGCATACACCATAACATTCCTCACAGCTGTCCAGCATTGAAGACAAGCACCCTCGCGGGAGCTTACATGCTATGGGCAGAATAAATACTGTATCAATGAAACAAATTTAAAAATTTTAATATGGCAGTAACATGTGTCAGAGTGTTGAGTTCCCTTGTATTGCAGTGTGAGATGCAGGGGACATGCAAACTATGCTGCTATCAGGCTTGAAATCCCCCAGGGGTCATCGATGTTGGATGCTGGTAAAACAGCACATCGGACCGGATTTTAGAGTTAGTACCCAGATTTGTGGCTATGCAAGTAGGCTGTGAAGCTCCAGTCACACATAGCCGGACGAGCCCCGGATTTTTAGCCGGACCACCCACGGACCAACGGCCCGGACTGTCCCAGACCGCCACGGATAAAATCACTGTTTTCATCGATTTTTGCCTCGCAGTCACACTTTCCCAGACGAGCCCCGGACGAGCCCCAGACCAAAGGCCGGACCACCCCGGACTGCCCCGTACCAGCCCCGGACTGCCCCCGGAACGGCCCCGGACAGGCCCGGACTGGGCCAGACCGGCCCCTGACTAACCCGGATGAGGCCAGACCACCCCCGGACTGCCACGGACCACCCCCGGACTATCCCGGACCACCCCCGGACTATCCTGGACCACCCCCGGACCACCCCCGGCTGTACGGGAGTGGTCCGTGGCTAGGCCGGGGGGTAGTCCGGGACAGTCCGGGGATGGTCTGGGGATGGTCTGGGTCAAACCGTGGCTCAAAATGACCCCGCACCACCCCCAGACAGGCCCGGTCCACCCCGGACCACCCCCGGAATAGCCGGATCACCCCTGGACCACCCCCGGACCAC
Organism: Branchipolynoe longqiensis; assembly: GCA_030323885.1. Lineage (NCBI taxonomy): Eukaryota > Metazoa > Annelida > Polychaeta > Phyllodocida > Polynoidae > Branchipolynoe > Branchipolynoe longqiensis. Next base: position 148,319,770 of record CM059186.1, read on the forward strand.
CCCCGGATCAGGCCGGACCAGGCCGAATTGAGCCCGGATCGCAAAATCCCCCGGACCACCCCGGATGTTTTAAACATTTTAAAACATCCGGGGCCGAGCCTGGATGGCGCCGGATGAGCCACGGATCAGGCCGGATCAGGGGGTGTCAGCACGGACGAGCCACGGACGAGCCACGGATCACCCCGGACCACCCCGGATGGCTGTCCGGGGCTCGTCCGGCCCCTGATCCGGGTATGTGTGACTGGGGCTTTAGGAAATACGATGCAGACAAGAAGAAAGAGAAAGTAAGAGTGAAGAGATTATGGGAAGGCAAGCCTTCTATCTTTATTTTTATACTACCCAGGTTCCCTGGTAGGGTGTCACACCACCGCAGTCACCCAATAGGAGAACAGCATTTCCAGTCCCCATGGCAACTGGTAGTCTGCCCACCACCAGTGGCTGCCTGGCCACAACCAACCTTGACCTGGCTGCTCCTCATCAGCCTGACGATGTTGACCCCTACTGGATTGTGTTGACCCCTACTCAGGCAGAACGGCCAGGTCCTGAGTGCCACTGCACTCAGCCTGCCAGCACTCACTATGTCATCCACATGAAACTCAGCTATTAACCAACCAATACATGTATATACATATACATACACGCTCAACTGGCTAGGCATGCGAATAACACATCACATAGTAGCGCACCCCCCTTGCCGTATATCGGAATATTTTACTGGATAGTTCAATTCTCTCTACAGTATGAATAGCAATGTAATTAGTTACAATATTCACTCTCAATTAACTTTTTTCCCCCTAATTTCTTATATTTGAGAAACCTGAAAAGGAAAGGAATATATGCATATCACGTTGAAAAAAATATGAGTGATTTAGTGCAGTTAAATGTGAATAGTACCAGGTTAATGGGACACCTCTGTTTAATAATTAATAATATTCTTTTGAATTGGTCAGCAAATGTTGCATTGGTTTGAGGTCGGGATCAGCACCCTAATAATTACTGTAATATCTGCATCTGCGTGTGATAAAAAAAATACATGAATTCCTTACAACGGAAATTAGCCATGTTATTGGTACAAATCAGGTTGGAGAGCTTACCTCGTTTGCGCTATGGTGGTTGATGCGCGAAAAGGAAGAGAGGAGGCGGGGGTGGAAATAAGGCGTCTTTATTTACGCCTCAGACAGCGCATACAAGTCAAACAGGGTAACAATAGGACAATAGAAGTAAATAAGCAATGATTAATAAAGTAAAGAAGCTCATGAGGAGCGGAGTAATAAAAGTAAAGTTCAGTTCATCAAGTGTCAGTGGAGTGAGGGGGTGCCGAGGAGCCCTCCACCGGAGAAGAGGGGTAGGAGGAGTGTAGGGTGGGTGGGTGGTGAAAACGGCAGAGAGCTGGGAGACGGCAGGAGGGCGAGTGCCTGAGGGAGGCCGGCGGGCGACCTTATAAGGGAGGAGGGACGGGCGACAGCAGGTGAGGTGTGAATGCTGCCGGCCCGGGGGAGGGCGTGAGGTGGCGAGCAGCGGGCGTCGGGTGAGGCGCGAGTGGTGCACGACGCGGGGGGCGGGGGAGGAGGGGGCGCGCCGCGCCGTCTGCCGAGGTGAGAAAGCAGCGCGACAGCGCGGGGCAGGGGGAGGGTCTCTTCCTCTCCTCGCATCAAACGCAATGCTTCGCATTACGACCGATGCGCGAAAAGGAAGAGAGGAGGCGGGGGTGGAAATAAGGCGTCTTTATTTACGCCTCAGACAGAGCATACAAGTCAAACAGGGTAACAAGAGGACAATATAAGTAAATAAGCAATGATCTAATAAAGTAAGAAGCTCATGAGGAGCGGAGTAATAAAAGTAGAGTTCAGTTCATCAAGTGTCAGTGGAGTTAGGGGGTGCCGAGGAGCCCTCCACCAAAAGGGCGGAGAGGGCTCGCAGGGCGCCCGAGGGCGCGAGGCGGGGCACGTAGGCGTGGACCGCCTCGGAGGTCCATGTGCCCTGCGCCATGATCTCGGAGAGGGGGACCCCGGCGCGTTGGCAGGCTTGGGCGGCCCCTCGGCGGAGGCTGTGCAGGGTGAACGCCTCGGGCGTCGGCACCCGGTGGGCTGAGAGGGCCCCTCGCAGCAGCGTGGTCAGGGAGCGCGGGTCGAGGGGCCGGCCGGAGGGCATCATGAAGGCCGGGGCGTCTGAAGCGGCGGGGCAGAGGGCGACGGCTCCAAGCCAGGCCGCTACGGGGCAAAGGGAGGAGCCAGGGATAGCTGGTATGAAGAGGGCGACCGCGCCCGAGGGGCTCGAGATGGTTTTGGAGCTCTTGATGAGGAGGCGGAGCCCTCCGGGCGCGATGCGGACGTCGTCACGTGTGAGGGTGTGGGGGCCGCCCCACCCCTCGGGGCTCGGGGCCAGCAGGTTGGACTGTCGTAGCATCCCGAAGTACCCGAGGAGGAGCGCGGCCCGAGGGACGAGGGAGGCGGGCCCTGCCCTCGAGAGGTGGTTGACGACGAGGGCGAGCTGGTGCGGGGAGAGAGGGGGCGCCTGTCGCCGGAGGTGGGTGGAGCTCCGTTCCCCTCCCCGGCAGACGTCCTTGGGGAGGCGGGCATCGAAGCCCGCGGTGAGGCCCCCGGCGCCCTCGACCCAGGAGCGGGCACCCGAGATGGTGTTCTTGATGGAGGCGGGCGCGAGCCCGCGGAGGAAGAGGGCGGCAGTGAAGGCGGCGACGTCGTAGGGCGTGGGCGCCAGGGGGTCCGCGCCTCGGGCAACCGCGTAGGTGACGAACTCCTCGGCCTGGCGACGACGGTTCCTCCAGGTCGCCGGGGCGAGGGCTGCGGCACGGAAGCGGGAGACGGCGGCGACCTCAGCAGGGGGGAAACCTAAAGACCGGGAAAGAAAGGGAAGTCGTCATGGGTGGCATTGGCAGGGAGGAGCCTGAGGCGGGCCACCTCGGCGCGGGCCGTCTCGTCCCAGGGCCCAGGCAGGTGGGCGCGGCTGAGGGCATCGGCAAGGAGGAGGTCCGCCCCGGGCTTGTGAACGATGCGGAGCTCGAAGGAGCCGGTGGCCGCCATCAGCCAGAGCTCCCGGGCGCAGGTCCCGAGGGTAGCGTCTCGGGCGCGGCCCGACTCGAGCGCGAGGGCGGAGGCCATGTTGTCGGTGTTCACCAGCACCGTCGCCCCCGCGGCGTCGTCCGAGAGGAGGGCACGGAGGGCGACGACGAGGTTGACCGCCTCGAGCTCGTGTATGGTCGGGAACCACGCCTTGAAGTTCTCGGTGTACCCTCGGGCGTAGTAGTGGGTGGGGGAGAAGGCCCCGCCCCCGGTGAGGCAGGAGTCACACTCGATCACCCAGCGACGACCCTCGGGGGCCCGGAGGAGGCGGAGGCCGTTGGATATCCGTCCGTAGTCGGCGAACCACCTCAGGTCCCGGAGGGCGTCGTCGGCGAGGGTGAGCGTGGAGGCCCCGGAGCAGCTGCGCAGCGCCCCGAGGAGGCGGCCCATGAACTTGCGGCCGGGGAGCACGCAGCTGCTCATGTGGTTGAGGCGACCCAGGAGGCTCTGGAGCTCCTGCTTCCCGAGGGTGGGGCGGGCGACGCGGGCCTCGCAGTCGTCGACGAGGGCCTGGATCTTTTCGGGGGCGACCCGGATGGTCATGGCCTCGCTGTCGAGGGCGAATCCGAGCCATATGAGGCGGACAGTGGGCGGGTGACACTTTCCGGGTGCCACGTCGAGGCCGAGGGCTGTGGTGAGGGCGAGGAAGGCGTCAAAAGCCTGGCAGGCCCTCAGGTAGGAGCCCTCGCACCCGATGAAGTCGTCGACGTAGACGAGGGCGTGGAAGCCCTCGCGCCGAAGGATCCAGGCCACCGCCGAGGTGACGCGGACGCAGGCCGCGCCCGAGGAGCGGCAGCCAAAGGGAAGAGCGAGGTCAATGTAAGTCCCTCCGTTGAGGCAGATCCCGTAGAGAGGGCAGGAGAGAGGGTCGGCACGGAGCTGGCGGTAGGCCCGGGATATGTCCGCCGACCAGACGTAGGCCCCAGTGCCCTGGGAGACTAGGCGGCGGCCGACGTCGGCGACGGAGGGGAGGGTGTAGGCGTGGGGCTCCCCGAGGTACTCGCGTCGGGGGATGCCCGAGTTCACGCTGGCCCCTCGGGGATAAGAAAGGTCGACGATGACCCGCCTCTTATCCGAGTCGGATTTGGGGCGGGTCATCATGGGGGAGACCTGGGTCCAGGGGGAGAAGGGGGGGACGTGGAAAGGGCCGATAAGGGCGCCGAGGGCGAGCTCCGTGTCGACGAAGGCCTGTATGTGGGGGAGGAACTCGGGGGGCTCGCGGTGGTTGGAGAATGAGGGGCGAGGGAGGGTAGGGGCGGAGTAGTTGGCGGGAAAACCGAACTCGAGGAAGTCGAGGACGGCTTGGTCGGGGTAGCCTTGGAGGTGGGAACGCCAGGCAGGGATGTGGAGGCCTGAGGGTGGATGACCAAAGATGAAAACGGCAGAGAGCTGGGAGACGGCAGGAGGGCGAGTGCCTGAGGGAGGCCGGCGGGCGACCTTATAAGGGAGGAGGGACGGGCGACAGCAGGTGAGGTGTGAATGCTGCCGGCCCGGGGGAGGGCGTGAGGTGGCGAGCAGCGGGCGTCGGGTGAGGCACGAGTGGTGCGCGACGCGGAGGGCGGGGGAGGAGGCGGCGCGCCGCGCCGTCTGCCGAGGTGAGAAAGCAGCGCGACAGCGCGGGGCGGGGGGAGGGTCTCTTCCTCTCCTCGCATCAAACGCAATGCTTCGCATTACGACCAAAGTATCTAATTTGACTCCCGGTTTAATTACCAAGTTCGAATTTCATATAGGATTAATGTGCAGGTTCACAAATATGGTTTTGGAACACTGAGTTTTGGGATGTTTTCATATTGGAATACATCACTAGAAAGCAAACAATTATATCTAATTTCCTGAATATTCTAAGGACATTTAGTTGGGACCGGATTGAGTAAATTAACAGTGAATATTAGGAAATAATTCAGTAGTTACAACAAATTGCTACAGGACAGAACTGCCCATGATAGTATTGTGTTGATATAGCCATAAATCCCAAACAATAGAGGAACCTCCAGCCAACCATGGGGGTATATGCTGGTCTGTTCCCCACTCATATACTTCCACTTTTTTTTTTTTTGTAAATATTTTATTCATCTGAATACATATTTTGTCAGTGCCAGGGCACTGGTCTTCCAGCCATTGGAGTGATCGCATTTGATCTGTACATAGTGGAAGTGGAATGTGTTGCATTGTGTGCAGCACAAACCGACTCTGAACATAAAAAGAAAGTGGGGGAGCAGCCTATGATGCATAGTGTACAGCAAAGGTACTCAACATAGTGCAAGGTATATGCATCAAGATAGAGTGTGCAGTAATGTACACTAGTGGTTAAATCATATGCTGTGTTTGTATATCAGTTAGATTTGGTTTTAATAACGGTTAGTCTTTATACAGTTATTCAGTGGTGGCAATGGGTCTCGAGTAGTGGTAGTGGGTCTTGAGTCATTGAGTTATAATAGTTGTTTGTCAAATGTGGAAGGGGGGGGGGGGGGGAGAAGGGGTCCATGGGCAGGGGGGCAGACATGCAGGGAGAGAGCAGGCTTGCAACTTGCCACTTGCCACTGAGGGAGGTCCTGTGCGGACTGTTGTTCATCATTTAGATGTATACTAATACATTGGTAATGCCGCAGCACTATCAGAGTATACTAATACATTGCTAAATGCCGCAGAACTATTGGCGTATACTAATGCATTGTTAAACACCGCAGTACTGTTGTTAAATGCTGCAGCACTATCAGCATATACTAATATGTTGCTAAATGCAGCACTATCAGCGTATGCTAATATGTTGTTATTTGCCACAGCACTATCAGCATATGATAATACGTTGCTAAACGTATTAATGTGTACTACTACGTTGTTAAATGCCACAGCACTATCAGTGTATACTAATACGTTGCTAAATGATGCATCACTATCAGGGTATACTAATATGTTGCTAAACGCTGCAGCACTATCAGCGCATACTAATATGTTGCTAAATGCCGCAGCACTATCGGCATATACTAATAATTTGTTAAATGCTGCAACACTATCAGCGTATACTAATATGTTGTTAAATGCTGCAGCGCTATCATCATATACTATAATATGTGGTGCAGAAGCCACAGCTCTATCAGTGTCTTGAATGAGCGAGGTTGCTCATTCGGTGTCATTGCTGGACATGGCAGGCTCAAGGCCGAAGCCCTCCCCCCCCCTGCCACTACTGTGGTGGGGGTGGTGGTGGTGGTGTGGGGGGGGGGGGGGTAGTGAGTGATGAGGGGTGGGGGGGGGAAAGAGGGGGTAAGCCATCTTCCCCCCTCCAGCCTATATAACAACTCCTACCAGCCATCATGGCCAGGCACTATCCTGGGGTCTTCCGGAGCCACCGAAGCTGGTCAGTCTTCTCCAAACGCCCGCACTGACCACTTCCCACCTCCAATTTTACCCACCCACCCACACCTGCAGTTCATTGTGCCCACAAAATCAACAAAACCAAAAACCAATCAAGCATTTAAACTAAAAAATATAGAATACCATCTAATGAGCGACTGACACCCGCGAAGTTGACAGAACACACCTACTTAGATGTCACATTTCTGATAATTTACCCTCTACTGTTATCTCATATTTGTATCATTAACTATTGCTATTGTACTTTAACGTAATTGATTACTCATTTGTTAAATCGTTCACATGACTCATATGCCCTCATCACATTTCATTTTCTCAATATATCAGGGCATTAGCTCGTTCACTTCTTGCCTGATGATACACAGTCAATGCACATGCCGCCGGGCGGGCAGCGCCCGAATAAAAGCCTTGATTAACCCTCTCATGCCTCTGAGTCAGCTGTGTCCGTGAGCAATGATCAGCGTATACATTTAACATTGTTAAATGCTGTAGCACTCTCAGCAATACGTTGTTACTATATATAGTATCAGGTACCCATCCTGAATGCACTATCAGCGTATACTAATATGTTGTTAAACGCCGCAGCACTATCAGCGTATATTAACATGTAGTGCAGAAGCAGCAGCTCTATCAGATTATATTATCAATACATTGGTAAAAGCTGCAGCACTATCAGCGTATACTAATACATGGTGCTGCCATGTCATGATAGTATTTTGAACTTGGGTAGTGTTTTTAACATAAATAGGGGTAGTGTTTTGAACTTAACAGTACTGTTTTGAATTTAAGTTCAAAACACTAAGGTGGTGTTTTGAACTTAGGTTCAAAACACTACCATAGTGTTTTGAACGGGGTAGTGTTTTGAACGTCCTACACCGGTGTTGCGGTTTCCCAGGGACACCAGTTTGCGAGGGACACATCGCTTCTGCACATGCGTCAAAATCGAACAGCATCATCACTAACCTTATAAATTTAATATAATGTTTTTGGTAAAGCTGTTTTCTATATGTGTACCAAACGATTTGTTTCTAGATGGTGTAATTTGAGAGATATTTGACTTCTTCTGTATTTTCGGCAAGCGGTCGGCGAGCAGTCGCCGAATGGTCGCCGACCCCATTTGCGACTGCTCGGCGTCAGTGACACTCATACACATTCTGCCCGAGTGTGTAGATTTCATGGCCTTGCACCAATGTTCCAATGTAAATACTCTGCGAGACTTCTTTACCAACATAATGTAGCTGTCAAACTACGACGACAATGGGAGGACGACAGCCCGGTGGCTGGAATTTTGAGAAATCACGACGACATATGCAAATTCGGGCTAATTTGGACGCCAATCGGACGACATCCGGACGACATCGGGACAACAGACGGGACGACAGCGGGACGACAGTGTCTGTGTGTCTGTGTCTGTATGTGTGTGACTCTGTGTCTCTGTGTGTGTCTCTATGTGTGTGTCTGTGTCTCTGTGTGTCTGTGTATATGTGTGTGTCTGTGTCTATGTGTGTCTATGTGTGTCTATGTGTGTGTATGCGTGTGTGTCTGTGTCTGTGTGTGTGTGTCTGTGTGTGTCTGTGTGTGTGTCTGTGTGTGTGTCTGTGTCTCTGTATGTGTGACTCTGTGTCTCTGTGTGTGTCTCTATGTGTGTGTCTGTGTCTCTGTGTGTCTGTGTCTATGTGTGTGTCTGTGTCTATGTGTGTATATGTGTGTCTATGTGTGTGTCTGTGTCTATGTGTGTGTCTGTGTGTGTGTCTGTGTGTGTGTCTGTGTCTGTGTGTGTGTATGTGTCTGTGTGTGTGTGTCTGTGTCTCTGTGTGTGCCTCACTCTCACTCTCAGTCTGACTCTGACTCTCACTCTTCACTCTCTCAGACTCTCACTCTCACTCTCAGTCTGACTCTCACTCTGTTTCTGTGTGTATGTGTGTGTGTCTCTGTTGTGTCTCTGTGTGTGTCTCTGTGTTTCTGTGTGCTCTGTGTCTCTCAGAGTGAGAGTCAGACTGAGAGTGAGAGTCAGAGTCAGACTGAGAGTGAGAGTCAGAGTCAGACTGAGAGTCAGAGTCAGACTGAGAGTCAGAGTGAGAGTCAGACTGAGAGTCAGAGTGAGAGTCAGACTGAGAGTCAGAGTCAGACTGAGAGTCAGACTGAGAGTCAGAGTGAGAGTCAGACTGAGAGTGAGAGTCAGACTGAGAGTGAGAGTGAGAGTCAGACTGAGAGTGAGAGTCAGACTGAGAGTGGGAGTGAGAGTCAGAGTGAGAGTCAGACTGAGAGTGAGAGTGAGGCACACACAGAGACACATACACACACACAGACACAGACACACACAGAGCCACAGACACACACACAGACACACACATAGACACACATATACACACACACAGAGACACACACATATACACACACAGACACACACATACACACACACAGACACACACATACACACAGACACACACATAGACACAGAGACACAGACACACACACAGACACACACACAGACACACACACAGACACAGACACACACACAGACACACACACAGACACAGACACACACAGACACACATAGACACACATAGACACAGACACACACATAGACACAGACACAGAGACACACAGAGATACATACATGGAGAGAGAAGCAACTACAGCTTAACGACAAGATGACAGTGCCGCGACAGTGCCGCGGCAGTGCGACAGTGCCGCGACAGTGCCGCGGCAGTGTGACAGTGCCACGACAGTGCCGCGACAGTGCCGCGACAGTGCCGCGACAGTGCCACAACCTCGGCTGTCGTCGGCTGTCGTAGAAGTTTTTCAACATGTCCAAAATCCCCATGACAACCTGGCGACAGTCGAGAAAGAGTGGAGAAACTGGAGGTGTCACGCAGGTGTCGCGGGCAACACCTGCGCGACACCTGTGTGACACCTGCGCGACACCTGCGCGACACCGGAAGTCGCTGTCGCAGAGCTGTCGTCGCCGTGTGACTGCTACATAAAGGGCAAACAAATTTGAGAGTGCCCATATAAGAACAACTGTGATTAGGACTGTAATTTCAGCTATGTTTGGTGGGTTAAATGTTGCTGTCATTCGACATAAATTTAACCACTTCAAAATTGCATCTGACATCATTTTTGCTATTATTTGAAAAGATATAACCATTTTGGAAATCCATGTAAATTTATTGAACAATAACCTAAATATATCATCGTACACTACTCATAGTTTTCTACAAGGTAGAACCGTAGCTGACACATCATACACGATGAAGCACAGTATACCTGAACATAGCACATTTTAAAAAACAAAAACAATCACAGCGTCAGTCTTATTCTTGTTCTAGTGTTTCTTTGCTTTTGCTTTGTGTGCACAATTTAAAAAGATAAGGAATCAACTCAAATAATGTTCATATCACCAGAGGAAACGTTTCTTAAGGCCCTGTCACACTACGATGTATGGCGGCGGCGTGTGCGTAACGTTTCGAAATAATTTGAAAATCAAAAAAGTTGAGATACGGCAAACTTTTTGCACCACGGGTGGTCCCTGCGATGTACTGGGACGTTTGTTGACAGTTACAGCCCAACAGGTCTAGCGTGTGCATAACCTACGCCGATGTATCGCCACTGTATGCCATGCCAGTGTATGAGTAGCATGTGCAAAACGTATTCAAAACTTATTTGGGATGTGCGTAAAGCATATTCCGACGTATGGTATCACCGTTAGGTCACGTGATCGGTTGCCACCGGGGTATAAATACCATGGAGTTTTTGGTTTCTCCACACACTGCCACCATGCTGCTAAGAGGAACACCTCTGCTACTTCACCAGCCTGCAAGGCTGCTCAGACTACAGGAGGAGGACTAGGTCATGGGAGAGGCAGGAAGAACCACATTCTGCCAACTTCACCATGTTCACCATCACCAGTGTCATCACCTCCCTCCTCATCAAACCACTCTGTAGAGCGCCACTCTGCAGCACACCACTCTGCAGCACACCACTCTGCAGCACACCACTCTGCAGCACACCACTCTGCAGAACACCACTCTGCAGAACACCACTCTCCTGAACACCACTCTCCAGAACACCACTCTCCAGAACACCACTCTGCATTGGAAGAGATGGAGATGGAGGTGGAGACGCAGAGCCAGACGCGGCGCCGCTTCAGCTCTCCATCTCCTGCTTCTCGTGGTAGCTCGCGTGCATCATCCGTCGCCTCCACCAACTCAGCCTCTGCCTCTGCCTCAGCAGGGGGTGGAGGAGGACTGCCGATGCATGCTTCCTCAGGCTCCTGTGGCTGCGGTGTCTGTGGTGGCTCCTGTGGCTGCACCGGCTCCTGTGGCTGCACCGGGACCTGTGGTTCTGCAAGTGAGTTGTATCAGCCACAGCCCCACCAGTGGACTCACCAGCCACCACTGGCATCACCCTGGGCGTCGCAAAGCTAGGACTATGTGCAGCAATATATGCTGCATCCGCACCAGCCACATCTTCAGCCGCATCTTCAGCCGCATCTTCAGCCTCAGCCTCAGCCTCAGCCTCAGTCTCAGCCTCCTCTGCCTCAACCTCTTTCCGTACATCAGCTCCACATGTGCCATCAGGCAGTTCCGCCTGTGCCTCAGCTGGTGCAACGGCCGTCCATGAGGATGGTGCAGCCGCCTGGACTCCAGCCACTTGGTGTGATGGGGCACACCATGGCCCCTCCAGGACTAGGTGCCCACCCAGCTGGTGCGGCCACAGTGCGAGTGGCCTGGCCGTCGACTACGGGAGCAATTGCCAGTTCCACTCCCACACAAGTCGCCCCCGCAATAACCAGAACTTTGTCTGAGTCGGCCAGTCCGAACTCTGATGGACTATTGAACTTGTCGGGGCTGTCGGTGATATCAGGAGTGTTGGGTGTGATCAACTTGGACCTCTTTCTCTCATCAGTCCCGATGTCACCAGGTGGGCCTGGCTCAAATGGGTCCAATGACAAGTGATTGTAAATATTTGTAAATATGTGTAAATATGTGTAGATATGTAGATTGTAAATATTTGTAAATATGTGTAAATATGTGTAGATATGTAGATATGTAGTAATAGGTTTAAGTAAATTGTATTGTTTATGTTTGTATGTATATATGTATATATGAGTCAATATGCACATCCTAAATAAAAAATGTGTAAACTAGAATTGTTGTGTCCACGTTCAATAATGGCATGTCATCATTTAATTGTTATAATTAAAATTAGACTAAAATTAATATGTAAATAACCACTGAAAATAAAGATTAATTATTATGAATATTAAGGACACAAGTCCCTACCCTAGGTATGGGGGAAGTTCCACTACTCTAGGAATTTGTCGGCGATGGCACGCCATCCTTGTGGAATCGTCGAACATGTCATGACCTTGTCCAGGTACTTGTCGACAAGGGCCTGACAGACTTCATGCACTATGAGCGACTGTGTGTTGTGGGGGACCCTCCACCCGAACTTCATGGATGAGTATTTGTTCCCAGATGCCAGGTGCCACAGAGTAAGGGCGATCTTCAGCCCAGGCTCGAGCGGCACCCGGTATGTTGTGCGTTTCTTGGCGATCCTAGGTGCCACTTGCGCCACAATCTCGTCAAACAACTGGGGAGGCATCCACATGAAGTTCACGAACGACGCATTGTCCTTGCTGCGGAGGTAAACCATAAGCTTGTCATACAAGCCAAACTGTGGCCACCTCCCGATCCAGGGTCTGACCCACATTGTCCGCTGCTGCCTCCTCCTTCTCCTCTTGACACGGGCTGCCAGAAGAGCCATGAGGCAGAGACCTAGCTCATACTGATACAGGGCAACTCGGTACTGATACTGGAACTGTAAATGGAGTGCCTGTACATCCATTCTGTCTGAGCAGCCGAGCAGGACTGGCAGAAGAAGACTGGTGGTGCCTTTATATACCGAGAGGCAACACGCTGGGCATACGCTCGACATACGCTCTGAATACGCTAGGTATACGCCAGAATACGCTAGGTATATGCCGGAATATGCTAGGTATACACCGGAACATGCTAGGGGTACACCAGCACAAGCTGGGGGCACGCTCGCACACGTTAGGCTATGCTATATACGCCAGAGATACGCGGAGGGCGCCTGGTCAACGTATGGCTAACCTATGCCGACCTACCCCTAACGTGTGTACGTAATGTACGCCGACGTACGCCCAGCGTATGAAAACCGTATGAGCCACACGCCGGCATAGGTTGACAATTTTGAACATGCGCAAACATTTTTTGGCGGCTCGACCCACGCCGACCTATGACGCCATATGCAAAGCGTATACAACGTATGCCCAACCTATGTGTAACCTATGACGTTGTATGCCGACGTGTTGGTCGAAAAGCGTATACGTCGGCATACATTAACGCTATACGTCATAGTGTGACAGCCCCTTTAGATAGTCAAATTTAAGATGTCTCAGACTGTCAGAGTTACACACAAAAGCAAAGGAACCGCTGTACTGAAGAATACAGGGCTCTCCAGAACTACAAGGTTTCCAAAGTGCAAGAAGGAAAGCTGTACTGAAGAATACAGGGCTCTCCAGAACTACTGGGTTTCCAAAGTGCAAGAAGGAAAGCGCGGAAACACTTGATTAGCCTCAAATGATTATTCAGAAAAATCACAGGGTTTTTCAGACCGAATAGAGTACATACAACTACAGGGTTCTCCAGACCTGATAGAGTACAGGGTTCTCCACATAGATGATGCATAAGGCTGTGTATCCATATACCGTTCCCTTGTGGCGTGTTCCTTTGTTCCGTGCTCGCTTGTGACCTTTGGACACATCACACAGATAATGAACATGTTCATTCTCAATTTTCCATGTCCCAGTCTGTATGTTACATAGATGTGCCATGCACAAGACCATATCTTGCTTTGAATAGACTACATCACCATTCCAGCGGCGCGGTGCATTGTGGGATGTGTCAAAGCAAAATAAACCCGCAAGAAGCACATAGCACATGCTAATATACTGGGTGTTTGAAACATAGAACAGTAATTAAAAAATATATATAATAAATTAAGATATTAATCTGTTATCAAGCATTGCATTTACAACAATATATTCAGCACATCTTATGCCATGTGCATTTAGATTTAGACAAATGTGGGCACTCAGACTAGTGTTAGAGCCATAGCCAGAGTCAGGTTTACTCATTGAATTCATGTTTTTATTTATATCCTCTGGTTAATGACATATGTAGAACTAGAAAATGAGAAGGGTTAATCAGATATTGGTTATATATTTCGTTGAAACAAGTTTTTGTTGACACATTTGACATTTTAATATTTAGAACAAGAATTACTTATGTCTAATCAATGGTGATGTACACATCAGCCTGTAAAGTGACTGAAATTATATGTTTCTTAGCTCAAAATGCTTAATTATGGAGAGTTGTGTCTTAAACATATTCATTATATTATTATAGTGGATCCATCTGTGATATATGCGTAATAGACGTATAGGTATGTGGCTAATATATGTTAATGAGATGCAGAGGTTGAGACAAAGGATTATGCTAATGAGATGACGTCATGGAAAGTTTAGCCGGCGGGTTCAGTGAGCCCTAGGCTGTGACTAAACCATTCAGTGTACTTTCACATGGTGTCAGATGAGGAAGAATGGCACCCGCTAATACGTTGCCGGGTTTGCGGCCGCCTGGTCAGCTTTGTCCTCAGCAACAACGCGAGATCGAACTTGAAAACATGGATCAGAGCATATGACATATACCCCACAGCTGCAGGTGTCATATTGAAGACAGAACGAGTGTTATGCTGCATCTTTCTTCACGTCGCTGGCGAGGAAGCGCAAAAAGTTTTCGCCAATATGGATATCGCGCTCGCTGATCAAGACAAGATCGGGCCACTCACGGAGGCATTTCGGACATGTTGTGTAGGCAAATGCAGTCTTATCATCACAAGATATAAGTTTAATACGCATAATCAGGCTACAGAGAATATGGCTACGTACATCACAGCATTGAGAGACAGGGTAAAGGATTGCGAATATGGTACGGTGGAGGAGTCGCTGTTGCGTGATCGGTTAGTGGCTGCTGTGAGAAATGTGAATTTGCGTAACAAGCTGCTGCAAACTACTGAGTTAACGTTGGGAAAATGTGTCAGTATTTGTGAAATGAGTGAGTTCAGTTCAGATCTGTTGGACGACACCAAGTCAGACGTGGAAAGTGAGGAGATTGATTTTATAAGGAACTATGCTACTGCGCGTTCCGGTGCACTGGCGGTTCGATCATCGGCGACGCCATCTTGGAAATCGCCATCTTGGAATGCCGGCGGCGCCGGTGCAGGAGAGTTCAAGATCCGCTGCCAGAACTGTGGATATGAACACCGCCGGGGAGTCTGCCCAGCGAAAGGCAAGGCTTGCATAGCCTGCAAGAAGATCGGGCACTTCGGTAAGGTCTGCAGGAGCAGACTGCGCAGAGGCAATGAGCTTACCGTTGAAGAACCCGACCCCCACAATGCTGAGTAAGACCCGGATCCGGCGGAGGTCAATGTGCTGGCAACGGATCTGTTTGTCGGTGCCGTGGACCGCGGTGCCGAGCAAGATGCCGAACTGTGGCACGCGATTGTTCAGGTGAACGGTTGTCCTGTCAAGTTCAAGCTTGACACCAGGTCGGAGGCGAACGTGCTGCCGAGGTACATCTTCGACAGAGTTACTCTGGGGCAGCTGACGAACACCAGGTGTTCATTTGTGACGTTCTCGGGTCATCGGATCACTCCTGACGGGGAGGCGATGCTGGACGTCGGCGACAGAGTGCTCAAGTTCCAAGTGGTACAGAACTGTCAGCCTATTTTGGGCAAGCAGGCTTGTGTGACATTGAACCTGCTGGCGTGTGTGGATGAGGTGCACTGTGCTGTGCCAACGAACATTTCCAAGCCGACGAACAGTCCCAGCGCTCAGGCGGAGAAGCTGGTAAGCGAATACAAAGATGTGTTTCAGGGTTTGGGGTTGATCAAAGCAAATGCTGTCATTCATGTCGATAAATCTGTGCAACCTGTTATTGATCCGCCTAGACGGATTCCATTTGCCATTCAGGGTAAGGTACATATTGAGCTTGATCGCATGGTAGAGTTAGGCGTCATAGTTGAACAAAATGAACCTACCGAGTGGGTTAACTCCATAACGATTGTAAAAAAAAAAAACAAGATAAGGATTTGTCTGGATCCGACTAAGTTGAACAAGGCGATAAAGAGAGGGCCTTTCCCTACCAAAATGATTGACGAAATTATTGCCAAAACGGGAGATGCGAAATATTTTTCTGTTTTGGATGCAATCACAGGTTATTGGCAGATAGAGTTAGATGAAGAAAGTTCATGTCTGTGCACGTTTAATACTCTGTGGGGCCGGTACAGGTACACCCGCTTGCCTTTTGGCATCAAAACAGCCGGTGACATTTTTATTCAGGAAATGCACCGTGGGCGATATACCCGGTATCGGGATAGTCACGGACGACATTTTGGTATATGGGTCAATGGTTGAGGAGCACAACAAGCGGCTCCGAGCTGTGTTGGACTGAGCTAGGTCGGTTAACCTTAAATTGAACGAAACAAAATTGTTGCTATGTAAGACTACAGTGAAGTATGTAGGTCATCAACTTACCCAGCAGGGTGTGAAGCCTGATCCAGACAGAGTGCAAGCAATAATCGACATGCCAGAGCCGCGTGACAAACAAGGCGTCCAAAGGTTCCTGGGCATGGTTTCATGACTATATCTTTGGCAAGGAAGTTCAGATTCAAATGGACCACAAGCCGTTAGTAGCGATAATGCAGAAACCAATTCATAAACTTTCGGCTAAGATGCAGAGAATGCAAATGCGGTTGCAAAATTATGATATTCAGCTATGTCATGTGAAGGGTTCTTTGATGTTTTTTGCAGAAACGTTGTCCAGAGCGCATAGTGCCAAAGTAGGTCATGGTAACCTGTTTGATGACATGTTCTGCGTTGCCGCAGTGGACATTCATTCGTCAAGTTTGTTGAGTAACATTGTCAGAGAATATGAAAATGATGTATCCATGTTCATGCTGATCTCGCACATTGAAGATGGGTGGGACACTACACGCATACAGACACCGCCGTGTCTGAGACAGTACATCCCACACAAACACGAGTTAACGATAGAAAATAATCTGGTAATGAAAGGCAATTGGGTGGTGGTTCCGGGGGGATGTGATATATGCATAATAGACGTATAGGTATGTGTTAACGAGATGCAGAGGTTGAGACAAAGGATCATGCTAATGAGATGACGTCATGGTAAGTTTAGCCGGCGGGTTCAGCGAGCCCTAGGCCGTGAATAAACCATTCAGTACCCAGAAGTCAAAGTGTTCAGACGTTGTACTTTCACACCATCCATCCATGTTTGTGCCAAATTGTTATGTATTTTGATTAATTTAGAATAGAATTGAAGTTTTTCCCTACGTGTTTCATTTCCTTTTTATATCGCTCAGATGATCCTATTTTACGACTATGCACATATGTAATATATATTATAAATATTAAATATAATATTACATAAATGTATTAAACTTCTAACTCGGAGGGCTGGAAAATGGATGTTAGTGATCACATGCAGGTGGTGTCGCACTGGCAGAATTTGGAACTAGAGCCAGTTATAGCCGCGTATATCCTTGGTGTACTGGTGTAGGAAGAGCGTAGAGGCCTCCCCTAGTGTTAATAAGGTAAACCATTGTCCCACCTGGTTCAATTCCATCAATTCCGCTAGGTGGCCCCTCAGCCCTCCTTTCCTCGGGACTGCAGCCCCTGACCAGGCACCACTTCTACCTTTGTCGCCGCACTGTATGCTATATATATAGCACAGAGAATGGGGGACTTTCGTTGTAACACCTTTTGCAATATACTTCCGGCAGGTGGCGACACGTGAGGGACCAAGGTCTTGCTTGTTTTGCCATTTCCGAACTCTGAAGTGTGTGGAGGGGGGGTTAAGCGGGTGGGGTGAGGGTGTAGGGGGTAGTGGGGGTATAGGTGTGTGTGCCGGGGTGTGGGGTGGAGGTTTAAGGCTGTGGTAGGAGTGTAGGTGTGTGGTGGGGTTTAGGGATGCTAAAGATTGTGTGGGTGGGATCTCCAAGACACCCCTACACCTCCACCACAAACCACCTGCACCTCCACCACACACACCTTACACACCCACCACACACACATACACCGTCAACCCCCACCACACAGACCTACACCCCCCTACATCCCTAAGCACCTACCACACCCACCCACCACATCCCTAAGCCACTACCACACTCCTACACCCCCACCACACCCCTGCCACACAGGTGTGTGTTGGTGGTGTATGTGTGTGCTGATGGTTTAGGTTGATTGATTGATTGGTGGTTGCTTTACCCCGTGTCGGCAGCATAGGCCATATTCACGGCGAGAAATGTTTGTTTTTTGTTCAAACCATCGCTTTTACATGTAAAAGCAGACAATCAATTATGTGCCAATAGACACTAATTAAATTAGAAAGCTCACAATCATATATCTGTGGTCAAGGGAAACAAATTCCCATTGAAAAAGAACAGTTTCATTAATAATTAATAGAATCCATTTAGTAAACTATATAAGGTGGTACAGTCCAGCTGCCCTCAGGGTTTAGGGGTGTGGTGTAGGTTTGCGGTGGCTGTGTGTGGTGGGTGTGGGTACAGGTGTGTGGTGGGGTGTAGCTGTGTGGTGGAGGTTTAGGGATGTGGTGGAGGTGTAGGTATGTGTGTGTTGGTGGTGTAAGTGTGTGGTGCGTGTGTGGTGGGGTGTAGGTGTGTTTGGTTGAGGTGTAGGTGTGTGTGGTGAGGGTGTAGATGTGTAGTGGTGGTGTGGGTGTGGTGTGTGTGGTGGGAGTGTAGGTGTGTGGTGGGGGGTATAGGGTGTGTGGTGGGGTGGTGGGGGTTTAGGGCTGTGGCTGGGATGAAGGGGTGTGGTGAGGGTTTAGGGATGGTAAAGATTGTCAGGTGCCACTGTGAAAGACACCCCTACACCTCCACCACAAACCAGCTACACCTCCACCACACACACACCTACACCTCCACCATACCCACCTACACCCCAACCACACACACCATCAACCCCCACCACACACCCCCACCACATCCCGAAGCCCCCGCCACACCCCTACACCTCACCACACACCCCCACCATACCCACTGCAGGTGCATATGATGGTGGTGTAGGTGTGTGATGAGAGTTTAGAGGTGTGGTGAGGGTGTAGGTGTGTGTTGGTGGTGTAGGTGTGTGGTGGGTGGGTGTGGTGGGGGTTTAGGCATGTGGTGGGGGTGTAGGTATGTGTGTGGTGGGGGTGTGGTTGTGTGGTGGGTGTGTGTGGTGCATCTGTGTGGTGGGTGTGGGTGGGGTGTAGGTGTGGGTGGTTGATGTGTAGGTGTGCGTGGTGAGGAGGTATACTATGAATTCAACATTAAATCCACGTGGGCATTATTGGAGGATTAATGTATTGAATACAATTATCATGGTTAGTTGTTGGAGTATTTGTTTGTTTGTTGTTGTTTTACGTCCTAGCAACATCTAAGGTCATATCAGGACGGGTACCGACTTGTGACAGTGCGCATCCTGGCGACTTTATAGTGCTGTCTCACTGGGAAACCAGGCCGCCGGGACCATGACCTGGTATCCCACTCAGTCACATTATCCTGACACTGAGCACACCAGTCAGTTGGAGTATTACATCACCTGCACCTCCACCACACACACCTTACACACCTACATCACCTGTAATACTTTGACGTTGACGTTGATGTTGGAGTATTACATCAACGTCAAAGTATTACAACAACGTGGAGTATTACAACAACATCAAAGGTCATATCAGGACAGCAATCATCATGTCAAATGCTATTTCAAACATGCCATAATTCTTCCCCGTTTATTTATCGCTCGCATGCACAGCAAACATTTGATTTAATTGATTGGAAGGACTTTTTAATGTTTTATATTTTAGTGTTTTATTTTTGTGTGTGAACCATTTGGTGAGCATATTGCATAAAGTCTGGAGAACCCTGTGATTGTGTGCACTGTGTCATTTGAGGTGTGTCAATCTCCAATGCACATACTTCTAGTTGTATGCAATACATATCTCAGTGTGAACTGAGTAATGTCTGGAGAACCCTGCATTTTAGTACAGTGGTTCCTCGCTATACTAGCGCTGCCTTTAAATATGGCCACAAACCAACACAAACCAACCAGCATAAACCAACATGTGTCGTTGGTTATTTGAAATTTTAGATATTTTAATTTACCTATTCAGAAAACAAATCTTTAAGGCACACAGA
Source organism: Branchipolynoe longqiensis (assembly GCA_030323885.1). Classification (NCBI taxonomy): domain Eukaryota; kingdom Metazoa; phylum Annelida; class Polychaeta; order Phyllodocida; family Polynoidae; genus Branchipolynoe; species Branchipolynoe longqiensis. The sequence continues at coordinate 148,339,536 of CM059186.1, forward strand.
GCCGATCTGTGGAAGCAACTCACATTTATTAATACTATCACAAATTCTGTAATTAAGATGTCACATTACACTTGTTATCTGTGTTTGTTAATTTAAATAAATTGCCTCAGTTCATGTTTATGAGAATTCCATAAGAATGTGTGGGGTGTTTTTTTTTTAATCCAAAAGAGATTAACATTAATAAGTGTATCCAGGACAGCAAAGAACATTTGGAATGCTCCATTGTATTTAATATTACTTAACAAAATAATTAGACAATCTGTTTCAGGTAGCATTTACCAAACACAAGCTTTATGTACGTAGTTGTACGATCACCCACACACTTATTTGGTGGTGGTGGCATATAATTACTAGGACCAGATTTTGTTCTATGTATCAACTCATATTCTGTTTCAAAGATTGACCCTTTGACACAGTGGAACGTACCCACCTATTCTTGTCACGGAGGTGATGGAGACCCTTTGACATTAGGTCATCACAATGGAGTAAAAACATATATATATATGTGATCCTCAGCTGCCTTTGACGTGATCAAATGCTAGACAGGATGGCCGAATGAGTTGAGTATCGACCTCCCGATTTGATAGGTCATAGGATTTGAACCCCGGGTGAGCCAAGCCAATGACTTAAAATTGATATTTGCCGCTACCTAACCCAGGTGCTCGGCATTACTAGGATAGGACAAGGAGCAGTGGAATGACGAAGACCAATTATCCGCGATTGAAATTTGCCCTACTCGACCAATTAATGTACCAAACAGGAAAAACAAAAGAGATGCCTGCTTCCCATGTCGAAGGCTACGGCGGTATCAATTCCCGGTCGAGCCAAACCAAAAACATACATAATTTATATTTGTCACCACGATGCCTGGTATCTAACATTGATAAGATAGACATGACTGGCTGGTTGGTTCGGTATCAGGATAATATTAGGTCATGGTAATCGTAGCACTGTTTCTCAGTGATGCAACACTATATAGTCATCATCAGCATGCTGTGTAACAAGTCAGTACTCTTCATAATATGATGTTAGGCGCCCTAAGTACAATATTCATGTAACCAAACCTAAGTGGATTTATGGGTGTTTACAAGCAGACCTTGTCGAGGCCTGCCCCTTTGGTGATAGTGCCCACAATGGACAATTTCGCAAGGCTTCGGTGAATTTTATACAGGCTGAAGGCAGAAGCTGAATATCCTGCAAATAACTAGTATGGAGATCATAGCAAAACAACAACAAAAAACATGTTTGGAATTATCTATGATGGATCTGGTGGATATTGGTAACTGATGCTCTACTGGACACATGGAATACTCAATTTGTAATCTCAGAAACGAAGAAGATGGAGACTCCCCAAAAAGCATGATGGATCTCACTGAGAATGATAGTTGCTGCGCAACCACTTTTGACACTTTTTGTGTGTGTGGGTAAGCCTACATTAGTTGATTAAGCGGGGGGAAATTTGAATCGCAAACAATTGGTATTCCTCATTCCACTGCTCCTTACGTTATCCTATTAATACCAAGTGCCAGGCGAGGTAGTGACAAGCATACATTTGTAAGTCATTGGTTTGACTCGGCCAGGGTTCGAAACCCACAACCTTCCAGAACGGGAGGTGGACACTCAACTCATTCGACCATCACGTCTGGTGTCATAGTCCTAAGCCCTGTTTACACGGGCGATTTAAAACGCCTCATATAAAACGACTTGCCTAGATCGATTCACATATGTAGTGTAAACGCAACTCTGAGGCATTTTAGGGCTGAATCGATTCATATAAATTGGTACATGTAAACCACCTCGCGAGGTGGTTTATATGAAGCTATTCAGCTGGTTCCCGGGCAGTGATAGTGTAAAATAGTGGTGCTCGCCGGCTACAGACTCAGCTGTAACTAATCGCTGGTGCCCAGCAGTGTTAGGGACCGATTAGGCCGAAATCTATTGAATGCGATCATATTTAACAGAATTACATACTCAAATAATGAAATTTAATTAAATTGGTCGTAATGCGAAGCATTGCGTTTGATGCGTGGACAGGAAGAGACCCTCCCCCCGCCTTCCCGGTCGTCGCGCAGCATTCGCACCTCGCGCGACGTCTGCCTCTCACCCTCCATTCCTCCCCCTCCCCCGGCCCGCTGCTTTCACACTCACCTGCCACCGCCCTCCTTCCCTCCCTTATAGGCCGCCCGCCGGCCTTCCTCAGCCACTCGCCTCCAGCCCTCCTCCGCGCTCTGCCCTTTTTCCTTTGGCCTTCACCTCGGACCGTTGGCCGTCACCTCGGACCTCGGACCGTTTCTCCACCTCGGACCGCTCTACTTTGGCCTTCACCTCGGACCGTTGGCCGTCACCTCGGACCTCGGACCGTTTCTCCACCTCGGACCGCTCCAACACCAGCATCATGCCCAGAAGCGAGGGGACGCCGCCCATCCCAGCACCTCGGGCACACGTCGCCGGGGGGGCGCACCCTCCCCCGCCACCTCAAGCACCACCACCCGCCCCGAGGCGGCGGACGGCGTACAGCACACCACCCATCCCAGCACCTCGGGCACACGTCGCCGGGGGAGCGGATTTTTGATCCGCCGGCCCCCCCCCCGGCCGGCCCGGGGGGCCATCCCCGGCACCTCACCCATACCCTTGCCGACAACCCCCTGACCACCACCGACAACCCCCCAGCGACCACCGATCGAAACGCCGCCCAGACAGAGCCGGGGACCATCACCTCGCACCGCAGGCCCCAGACGCCGCCCATCCTCAGGACGAACCCTCCCCAGACAACACCGCCGCCGACCATCACGACCACCGACAACCCCCCAGAGATCACCGATCGAAACGCCGCCCAGACAGAGCCGGGGATCATCACCTCGCACCTCACGCCTCAGACACAGCCCAGCCTCACGGGGAACCCTCCCCAGACGCCGCCCGTCCTCAGGACGAACCCTCCCCAGACAACACCGCCGCCGACCATCACGACCACCGACAACCCCCCAGCGACCACCGATCGAAACGCCGCCCAGACAGAGCCGGGGATCATCACCTCGCACCTCACGCCTCAGACACAGCCCAGCCTCACGAGGAACCCTCCCCTCACGAGGGACCCTCCCCAGACAACGCAGCCGCCGACCAGGACACCGCCTTCATCAACCCGCCCGACCCGACCCCGACCGCCACCCCACCCAGCCCTGAGGACTTCGCTGCCCCCTGCTCGACCCTCGCCGGACCTCCTCACCGCAGCCCTCAGGAGCGGGCCTCCCCTTTTTGGCCGCCCGCTCCCCGTCCACGTGGGCCCCGGACACCTCTCATCACCCAGACCTGCATCCCCGGGCCCCCGCCGCCCACGCGCCGGGCCCCGCCTCGGGCGCGCCTCGAGCCCTCTCCTCCCTTTTGGTGGAGGGCTCCTCGGCGCCCCCCCCTCACCTGACTCTTGTACATTGCTCCTTATGAGCCCCTGTGTTTTTCTTGCTTTCCTGCTCCTCAGGAACCTCACTTGACTCCTTATTGTGTTCCTCAGTTATTTTCTCACTGTTGCTTTGTACCCCTGTTGCCCGAGGCGTCACAATAAACGCCTCTTTTTTCCCACCTCCGCCTTGCCTTCTTCCTTTTCGCGCATCGGTCGTAATGCGAAGCATTGCGTTTGATGCGTGGACAGGAAGAGACCCTCCCCCCGCCTTCCCGGTCGTCGCGCAGCATTCGCACCTCGCGCGACGTCCGCCTCTCACCCTCCGTTCCTTCCCCTCCCCTGGCCTGCTGCTTTCACACTCACCTGCCACCGCCCTCCTGCCCTCCCTTATAAGGCCGCCCGCCGGCCTTCCTCAGCCACTCGCCTCCAGCCCTCCTCCGCACTCTGCCCTTTTTCCTCCACCCACCCACCCAACTCTTTTTCTTTCCCCTCTCTCCTCCTTCTTGGTGGAGGGGCTCCTCGGCGCCCCCCCCCCCCTCACCTGACTCTTGTACATCTCTGACATTGCTCCTTATGAGCCCCTGTGTTTTTCTTGCTTTCCTGCTCCTCAGGAACCTCACTTGACTCCTTATTGTGTTCCTCAGTTATTTTCTCACTGTTGCTTTGTACCCCTGTTGCCCGAGGCGTCACAATAAACGCCTCTTTTTTCCCACCTCCGCCTTGCCTTCTTCCTTTTCGCGCATAACCCTAAATTCCAAGCGATATTAACAGAGCCGCTACATTTGTGTCGTTATTCATATTGTGAATCGACGTATGCAAACTAAACAAATAGGAGTACTCGCCGGCTACAGACTCCCCACTAAAGCCGTGTTCACACGGGCAAAATCTGAGGCGAATCAGACAAATCGAATCATATGATTCGATTTAGTTTGAAAGTGTTTCGCGTTCACATGGGCAGTGCTTTGAATCGGTTTAAGGCGGAAGTGGATATCTGCGCATGAGCAAGTCCAGACTAACCAGCGCCAGTTTGGGTGTGTCAACGTCGACCGAGAGAGTGTGGGTTCGACCTAGATATGTATGGATTGAATCGTATTGGTTTGGAACGGTCAAAACTTCTGCTGGGCAGTGAAACCCTAAAAATAAATGATGAAAAAACTATCTGTGCATAGATAGCGGTTTCATTAATTAAATTATATAATATGCGCTTTTGATCGACCGGAAAGTCAACAAACTAAGGTCTCGACTGCGCATGCGTGTAACGTCCTTAATCCGCCTCAAGTTAGTCGGTTGCGTTCACATGGGCGATCTAAGTCGAATCATAAAATTTGCTTCATATAAACCACCTACAGAGGTGATCTAATTGATTCGATCTAGTTGATTCGAATCAGCCCTAAACCGACTGAGACGCGTGTTCACATGCCAAATCTGAGCCGAACTAGGCAAGTCGATTCATATGATTCAAATTAACTGCCCCGTGTGAACACGGCTTAAGGCTGCTGGTTCCCGGTCGCCGACACACTTTCAAACTCGCTTGTGTAAACGCACCACTACATCGCTTCATATAAATCGATTTGCCTAAATCGCTTCACAATTGCTCGTGTAAATATGGCTATAGTCTGCACTGACCTCTCAGGCGAGGAGCCACATGGACCTATATGCATGTGGATAGGGTGATTGCATCAGCGAGCTTAGGTAGTGTAATGGTTAACATTTTTCCAAAAGTGAGTGTCTGTTGGGAGCTCAGCTCAAATGATAATTTTTTTCATAATCACTTTACAGAATCGGGTCAGTGAGGACAGCTCAGCTAAAAGGTTATGACAATTTTTCTTGACATTCATAATCCCCTTACAAAAGCGACTCTGTGAGGACAGCTCAGCTAAAAGATGATAAAAAAATGTTCTTGATATCCTTAATCACTTTACAAAAGTGAGTCTGTGAGGACAGCTCAGCTAAAAGGTGATGACATTTTTTCTTGACATCCTTAATCACTTTCCAAAATCGAGTCTGTGAGGACTAAAAGGTGATGAAATCTTTTTCCTTCTTAAGTTATTCATACAGAACAATTCATCTACAAATGGGTGTTCATCTACAAAATATTAAACTCCCACAAGCTACAAAGCTATATTAGACTTTGCAAAACTGCTATATTAGACTTGACAAAACTGCCATATTAGATTTGACAAAACTGCTATATTGAGACTACAAAACTGTTGACTGGTAGTAAAATACAGTAGATTGACAACTAGATTATTAATATTACTAAATTTGCATATACATTTTCATTTGGATCTGGCTAAGAAATACTATGAAATAACATTTTCAGTTGAAATTCATGGACATAAAAATGTGTCGAATATTACCATTTATTCATGAAATGTTTGTTCATTTGAAATTCATGGACATATAAATGTATCGAATATTGTGATTTATTGTCATGAAATGTTGGTCATTTGAAAATTCATGGACATAAAAATGTGTCGAATATTGCCATTTATTCATGAAATGTTGGTTCATTTGAAAATTCATGGACATAAAAATGTGTCGAATATTGCCATTTATTGTCACACAATTTATTAACTTCATGCTGTCATTGACGTTGTTGATATTGGTCAATGGATCTGATTATTTGTCTTTGAGCTGGAAAGTGTATATTGTTATGCTATAATCTATGTGGATAGATTTGAGAGTTGAAAGAAAAATGCGTGAGGAAATGTATTTTTCAAATAGAGTTTACTGAATAAAACTCAGATATATGTTAATGCAAAGATAGGTGTAACTTTCTGCAAATATGATGACCAAGATCGATAGCGACCCTACAAGATTGGATTGATATTGTCAATATCACAATGCGAATGCAGTAGTACATAGGAGAACACTGGCATATATAATTAAATCGAAGAAATAATCAACATTACACTGATGGAGACAATTGACATGAAGAAACAGCAGCAACTGCTGAAGAAAGCATATGGAAACCATGACAGCATGTAAAACTACAGTTAAAATCTAGAAATCTATTATTATTTAATAATATAGACATAGCCATTGTAATTTCAAAGTTTGAAGTGAACCACTGTCATTGCTTTGTTTAACTTTTGACACTTAGTATATGCTGTGGGTATATGGCTTTCTGTCATTCGTGCTATTTCGTTAAAACTGATATTTGATGTTAGATACTTGTACATAACGTACAAAGCGACATTTTGAATCTATTTCTGCCTTTATTTCCACCCAAAACGACTTATTTTTGGTAAAATTGAAGTATTTGGTTGGTTTCTGCAAGAAAATAGTCTGTGGAAGTAGGTCATCGATTCAAACTGCTTATGCCTTGTTTTCCAATAGAGCTGAGATCTATGCTGTTCCAATCTGTTTTCCCATAGAGCTGTTAAATCTATGGAGACCTGTTGAACAACCAGGGTTTCTCCGAGTTTGATAGCCAGAAAGACGAAAGGGGTGGGCCAACCTTATCGATTAGGGACTAAATGTTAGTAATGCCAAAGCCGATTTGTACCAATGTAAGGTCGATGCTGTTGGACTGAACACTGACCTGTAGAGTGTCACAAGGACCTATGAAGTGTCACAGAGTTGGAAAAAGGTTGGATTGGACTAAAAATGGTCACAAATTGTTTGCACACATCTTGTAACATGATATTAAATGTCAGAAATGGGTTATGTTCTTCGTAAGTGGCAGAAAACGGTGATTATAAAAAAAAGAATTTTAATTGATTCGAAGTCAGAAACTTATCCATTAAAAATGTTAGATATTAAGATATTGTTAATTATTGGTTGGTGGATTCAACAAAGTGAGATGGAAACAACGTAGAGTAAACTTCTTAATCGCTGCATTTTTGGGAAGCAGGTGGTAAGAAGTGGAGGGGTGGAGTATGTTGTAAAATATTCTGATATTCAGCATGTATGTGACCAGGCGCATGTATGTAAGTATATATATGTATAGGTTGGTGGTGCCTGAGTGGGATGTAAATAGACATTCTGGTAGACGAGGTCATTTTTCTCAAAAGTGTTGAATTGAGCAATATAGGAGCATTTCTTAGTAGAAGTTGGTATCTAGACTTTTTGGAATTACTTTTTTTGTGCTGATTATGAGAAAAATGGATACCAAGCTGAATTTTGAGTTGTCGATACCCAAATCGAACAAAAACAAAATGGTGTCAAAATCGACAGGGACAAAAATCCTTATATCGACTATCTACAACATATTTGTCATCCCAAACCGCTTTTATTAGCTGTAAAAGTCTGCAAAATACAATAAAAATGTTACACATACACATATTTGAATAAATCATCCCTCCACCTCAACCCCTACCCCCAAAGATAATGATATATTCATAATTGTTAGCGTATTGATTGCTATGTATATATTCACATAGATTTTATTCTGAATTGCCACTGGGAGAAGTTCATGGTTCAAAATGTTGTCCAAATCAACGCTATGTGCATCTGTGCATGTTGTGACAAGACATTGAAGGAAAAGTTGATCTCCTTTGAGGACAGTTTGTTTGTTCTTCTCAGTGTTTTGTAGTGTCACCTCGTAGAGTGCCTCAAACTTTGGAGCCTTGTTTTTCTTTACGGTGTCATATAATGGATGTGGCATTGCTGTTTAGTCTGGTTGTATAAGAAGCCTGTCTTCTACAAACTAATCTAGTTGATGCTGACCATGTTCACTGGCGTGAAGTAAGGATTTCTGTATTTTCTCTGTGGCGAGATCTTTGATGATCAGATACAAGCACTTGAAAGCGCTGGAATATGTTGAACAGTGCTTCGTCATCTGAATTGTCTCGGCTCTGTCTTGATGGACTTGCTTCGTTGTGGCTAATTATATCCTTTGGGCAGACGCTAAACATTTCATGCGTATCTGCTGCAATATGTGATCGCAGATTGTATGACAGGGCCGACCTGTTTAGTGCCGAGTTGGTGGTGGTAATGCCAACAATACCACCGCCTCATTTGCCAGTTCCATTAAGCCATTCCTGAGCCTGATCTGGATCAACTTGGTTAAACTTACTAGTTGCTCACTTTACGACAAAGTTTCCTGTCATGAACTCTGCGAGAACAGTGTCCGGTAATGTGTTCATGTCAGCAACATATGCTGGACCCCAATGTCCATAGTTGTAATGGTCATACCTCAGGAAGAACGGCAGCATGCGCCTGATTGAATGGAGATGCAACTTCCAATTCCTGTCTCTTTGTGCTCTTGTAAACATGAGCAGTATTGAAACCATCTCCATGTATCCCCACCAGAAAGTGAAGTTCACGTTTTCTTGTTTTTGTCTGTCCAGAAATTCTTCCATGATCATGGCAAACATGTGACTAAGGAACAGTGTGACAAGTTCTTCTGTATCTGTCACACTGGAAGAAGTACTGGAAATCTGGTCAAACAGTTCAGTGTCAACTTCTTGCATATATGTTAGCAGAGTAGGTCCCACCAAACGCCACAATGTCTGTATGGTTAGTTTATGTGCCTGCATAGCATTGTACTTCTTCCCAGCCATCGCACTTGAATTATATTCTGAGCCATAACACCAGCTTCGACCTAGGCTTCAGCCAAACCTGATCTGAGCATATGCTCCCCAATCACCTTAAGAAAATTCATTGAAATATGTAGACCTCCTAGATGTGGGATGAGCTTGTGGGATTGAGGGTTGCACCATTTCAACTCCATCAGCTTTCCATAGAGTGCCTGGTCAACTGATATAATTGTGTACTCTTGACCAAGATGGGATGACACTTCCATACACCTTTCGACAACCGTTTTTAAGGTGTCAAATTTGTGGGCTGGTGCCTGGATTATAGGCATATAACCAACTGTTGTTATTGGAGGGTCAATTTGTGTCATTGACTCGTTGAAGACAGTCCAACTGGTCTCAAGTGTGGACTTCTGACGCAGTATGTTGAATGTCAAATCAGTTGCTTCTGCTTGTCTTGCACATTCCACACTTCCGACTGATTGGTCATACCATATATATACGGGTTGGTTTGTACCTGAGTTGAATGTAATTAGACATAGTGGTGCTGGCAGGTCTGGGTGTGATTGCACTCTGCTGGGATAGGGATCACCAAACTCAAAGGTCAAGGTTGGTGGTGGCCATGGGGGGGCCACTCAGCTTGTGGTGGTGGGCAGACCACTGGTATACATGGGGACCAGGAATGCTGGATCCCTATTGGTAGGGCCAAGAATACTTGTTTCCCATTGGGGGAAAGGGGTAGGGTGATTCTCTAAAATGAACCCATGTAACCATATAAATAATATACGAGAGGGCTGGACTCGCTCTTCAACTTTACACTTTATAATCTTCCTTTCTCTTTGTCTGTATTGATTTCACCATAGCCTGCCTGCACAGCCACAGATTCGAGCCTTAGCCTTCACATAATTGGTGACCACAATGAGTTGATTAGTCGATTAGATTTTACAACCTGGTCGCTCCCATGGCACTGGAAAGGTGGTGTGCTGCCACCTGGTGGCTCCCATGTCACCGGGCAGGTGGTGTGCTGCCACCTGGTGGCTCCAATAGCATCGGGCAAGTGGTGTGCTGCCAGCTGGTGGCTCCAATGACACGGAACATATGCAGTGGAGGTGTCGTGCCCCACTGTGCGAGAGACGGGCTCGTGAGGGTTTAACAGACGGTTTGACAAAGCATATTCAATGGGGACCTTTCAGTTTGCATGACTCTCTCGTCAGATGACACACCATGCCAGTCTCATGTAATGCTCCGGTTGGATAGAAGTGGGGTGTTGTGAGGAGTTTGGTGTGTGTGGTGGGGGGGGGGGGGGGGGGGGGGGGATTAGGGGGGGGGGGGGGATTTAGGGGTGTGTGGTGGGGGTGTAGGAGTGTGTGGTGAGTGGGAATGGTGGGGGTTGACGGTGTGTGTGGTGGTGGTGTAGGTGGTTTGTGGTAGAGGTCTAGGGGCGTCTTGCAGAGCAACACCTCACAATCTTTAGCATCCCTCAACCCCCACCACACACCTACACCCCACCACACACCCCACCACACACATGTATACCCCCTACACCCCACCACAAACACCTATGCCCAGTACCCCTGACACCCTCACCACACACCTACACCTCCACCACACACCTATACCCCCACCACACGCACACCACACACACCACCACACTCACCACACACCCACCTACACCCTCACCACACACACCTACACCTCAACCCTCCCCCAACACACATCTACACCGCCACCACATCTCGAAACGATCACCACACACCTAAACCCTCACCACACACCTACCACACACACCGACCACACACCCACCACACACATACATACACCCCCACCACATCCCTAAACCCCCACCACACACCATACATCACCACCCCCACCACACACTTACACACTTCAATCCAACCATGATGGCTGACATGGACCTGGAATGTGTGCTGCCACCAAGTGCATAACGAGAGAAATGGCCCATGAAAGGTCCTCATTACACAAACTACAAAGGTGTGCTTGGAGAGTATTTGTTGGGGTCCAGTTCTTGTGTCAGTAGCCTATACTGCATCCGTTTAAAGAGATATTGGAAGTTTAACCGGTCGTACAACAGTAACTAATCTAATTATTATAATAGAGTTTGTTTAGGGAGGCAAAAGGAGGCAAGGGACCAGTGGATTACAAAGAATTGACTGTTCATTCTCTTAGATGATCCACATCTCAGGCTGAAAGATATTATAGCTAATAACACCATATATAATTACATCTAGTATGTGGCAGAGATAAAAGTAAAGTTGAAGTACCATTGTTAAGTATGAAGGGACCTACACCTGATGGCACTAATGCACAAATGCGCAAAAGATGAAAAATTCATTGACCGCACAAATAGAATAACAAGAAGAGGAGCCTCCACTCTACTCAATGTACCACACCCTTCAACAAATAAATATATCGGAGCGCCAATCTACAAAGGTAGTGTCATGTGGAATGACCTCCCTATCAGAGTCAGAGAAACAGAAACAATACTTGCCTTCAAAAATGCATATAGAGCCCACTTGGTTATTCAGGCCCTTGAACGACCACTGAAGTAATTACTAGCAAAGCCCTGAGCTCCTGCCCCCCCCCCGCATCCTCGCTTGCTCTCCTGTGGGTTTTCCCCCCCTGCAACCCACCCCAAAGGGCCCCCCTCCCCTGCCACCACCCTTAACCATCATGAAAAAGCCATCAACACACTGAACATCCTACACAACTATCAATCTGTTTAAACACATTGAACATTACATAAGCCAGACAAAATGTCTTGTTAACTATAAACTTAGCTTGTTTTATAAGAGAAAAAATGTAACCCATAACGATTGTTTGAGTTGCCCCGAGTATACATCTTCTACTCAGTGCTGCTCCCCATTTTTGCATGAACCACAGTGACTGGTGCTGTACAATATACAGCAGGAGCCACTCCCTTAATTCTACATGATCGGTGCTGTGACTAATACAGCACTGACCAAACTTACTTTATTTAGAACGTCAATTCCAATAGTAAGATGGCTGGAAGACCAGTGCTCCGACCCTGACAAATGTCATATTCAGATGAATCAATACTTTACCCCAAAAAAAAGAAAAATCTATCTTGAACTCTTTAATATCATAAGTTGTACATCATTTATATGTGCTCTCATGCACATGCTCTGAGGCTATATCCTTGCGTTATACATTTGATTGGTAGACCATTTATTGAACAACTCTAAGCCACATCCCATTGTTTAGATTGATAACCTCAATGCTCCCACCAAACCGAAGCCGCCATACACTCCTGTGTTCAATAATGTCTTAAACCCTCCCCAGATTATGTAACTCTCCTGACACAGGCGAACTGAGGTAGGTGTCCCTCTGCATATATAATAATGCTTCTTCTTATTTTCTAACCGCGCCGCCTGCCCACTCCCACCTGCACAGCATGGGTGTAGGTATTGTCCTTTATATTGTCAAGTTAACGCATTCACTCCCCATCTACGGATCTGCTGCGTAATTAATTATACAAGTATTAATTATAGGGGAACAATCTATTATTCTTAGTCCTCCTTATTGCGTATTGGTGGAGTCCCCCCCCCCCCCCTCTGTAATGGACTGAATGTATGTGCCCCCTTGCGCCTCACACATTTATATATATTTGAGCGAGTGGTACAGGTATGAGGCAGAGCAAGGACAGCTGAATAGGCCAGGTGGCAGCAGTAGGCGCAACAGAAGGCCTGATCAGTCGCTTGAGTAGCTGAGTGTCATTAGTTGTCTAGGGCATTCAGGTGCCAACTAGAGACATAGTTCATGGATAATTATACTTGTATAATTGCTTATACAGCATATATATATATATATATATATATATATATATATATATACGTACTTTAACCTGTTTGCATCATAATTCTTTTAATGAGAATCTACTCAAACCTCTGCCTCCATTAAACTTCAGGAAATTGCACAGTCTGTCCTCAGCTATGTGCCTAAGTTTATCTATCAACCCAAAGGCATATCAAAGTGGTTATGAAACACTCTATTATTGTGCAAGGTTTTGCAATACTATCATCCCTGAACCAGATATCATACCCACATTATCGCCATTCCACTATGAGTGTCCTAAGCATTAGGCCATTAAGGTTCCATGGTGTAATCAATCTATCCACGCCTGCCTGTGTATGTGGTATTTCACCTGGGCGGAGAGTGCAACTCACTACCCTAGTGCCCCTGGTTGGTTGGTTGTTGGAGTTTTATGTCCTGGCAACATCTAAGATCATATCAGCACAGGTACCGACTTGTGACTTTGTGCACCCATGGCGACTCCACAGTGCTGCCCCAATGGGAGACCAGGCCACCAACACAATGACCTGATGTTCCACTCAGTCACAATATCCTGACACTGAGCCAACCCGTCCTTGCGCTATCCTAATAATACCGAGTGTATGGCTAGGAACCGACAAGTATACATTTTTAAGTCATTGGTTTGACTCAACCAGGGTTCGAACCCGTGGGTTCAAATTCCACGATCCATCAAAAGGGGAGACGGACGCTAAACTCATTTGATCATTCCATCTGGTCCTTAGTGACCCTGTAATTGGTATGCTGATACCAACGCTTACAAGCATCCAGGCACAGGCCAGTCTCAACACCATGCAACACTCACTAAGTAGATCATCCTGGTCATGGCACCAGTCTTGTCCGAATGTTGCAAGCAAATGGTGTAGGTACAATGCCTAGAGCAGCATTTGAACCTACACCTACCTACCTGTGTATGTAGCATTTCTCCACTATCCATGAATCTTCTTATACAGCGGGAGTAAGGTGTCTAGTTTCTAGTAGTTTAACGAGGGTTATCCCCCTCCCCCAACTGTAAATTATTATAGGCATGGCCGGAAGATCAGTGCCTTGGCGCTGCACAAAAAGACTATTCAGATGAATAAATGTTTACCAAAAAAAAAAAGAGATATAATGCTAGCTATTGCTTTAAAAACTGCATGGTGAACTAACTATCATTTCCCATCAAATCAAATCAAAATTTATGTCCTCGATGGCAAATACATAAACCTGCATGCCATGCATCATATTACATGTACATATCATTCTTGCCCTGCAGGACATATCACAGTAATACATAGATATGTTAATTGATGAATTTCATGTGTAGGTAATATTGTCATAGGGGGGTCAATGTTTATGGCTTCAAACTAACTCACTATGTGTATGGCTGTAAATATTCACAACCATGGCACACCTACTTGCGCTACTCCATATAAAATTAGCCAACCTGGAGGTACAGATAATCCTCGAGGTTTTGTGGGTGTGGAACCTGAATGGTGGCAGCCGCTAGCTTGCTAGGGGGTGTAGGGACATCCCCCCCCCACCACCACCCCCCATGAAATGTTTTTAAAAAATGGCTATAAAATGGGATATTTGAGGGAATTTTCAAGGCGCTATAGGCTGATATTTTAGCATAAGCATGACATGATATTTACTTGTATTAAATCGTATCTACAGAAATTCATCAAAAAGTACAGAAATTAGTGGGATTTTCTATAAAAGTACAAAAATTCATGGGATTTTAGGGTTGATCCATGACTCGTGAGTTGACTGATCAGAACCTTCAATTTCTGTGATGCTGAACGGAATTTCGTGAGAGTTGGCAACACTGTCATATATCATTACATGCATTGGCCTAGGTGGAGTTGTTGAGGTCTCAGGTAAAGCAAGCAGTACCACCAAGTGATCGAGTGTTACTCTTGGATAATCAATGATCACATTGTTAACACACTTGTTTCCCCAACCTTCTATAGAGACAAATCATCAACCACTACAGGTGCACAGTCCATTGTCTAAAGCGCTAATGACATCACCTCAAATGACACATTACAGCAAGAATTGCTGGGTAAGCATTTCAAGCAGCAACTATATGGTGTTCTCTGTGGGGGAGTGGTTAGAATTTTTTCTAGGTTGGACTCCTAATCTGAAGGTCAGTGGTTCCATTCCTCTGAAAATTTGGATTTCCACCACTGTCTATAACTTAGTGTCATCAAAGGCCAGTTGCTCTTATACCATGTGTATGTGGTGTGGGTTAAAAATCCCTTGGGTCGGTAAAACTGCAGGCTCGGGCTATCTATCGACAAATTGTCTAATGGTGAAAACAAGTCTATTAAGACTTATCCATGATAGGCAGTATATATTCAAGAAGAAGAAAAAAATATGCAACTGATGCATGCTGCACAATAATCACGTGACCAGAACTGTTATAGGTGATTCAATTGGATGATTGAATGGTATGCATGGCTGATATTGAAATAGTCCTGACATGAGCCTCACAACCACGCGATGACGACAGAGACTACACCGCCTACTGTTCTCCTCCAACAGGTGACGGCAGCCTAGCTGGAGGATGTGTCCCTGGGTGAACTGCCCCTACTGCATTTGGCTAGAAGCTCCGTCCACCTTCTGAGGTTATATACGACCTGGCTGGTCGGGGATTAGATCACTTGGTTCTGTGATGCCGTGGTGGGCGGAGATAGTGAATAAAACATGGAAGCGTAATTGTTTTTGTCGTTGTCCTTTCTTCACTGCAATCAACAGACAGACCTGGGGGAACCGGCCATATGTAGCCTTTCACATTGGTACCGTGACCAGGCCGCTCCTACTGCGTAGTGGGTAAGTATATGATGGGACCTTGTTTTGTATTAAAACTAACTCCATAATTCAGTATGGAGCGGATAGCGGGTTGTTTGGGCAGTGGACGTGCCTGCATATGCTTATATATATATATATATATATATATGCTCATAAGCTATTATGCGAGCATCAATGCACAGAAGGGAATTCCTGTCTATTACCGCTTTTTACCTACTACTGTGTTGAAGGCGCCAACTGGAGGCACACTTCTGTACCACTCGCACCAGGGACAGACACACACATATATATATATATATATATTTGAGTATATATATATATATATATTTATATATATACACATGACCACATGTACAGGTATATCCTGCTTAACACTTTAGATCAACTCCCAAAATGTCAGTGCTAATACCCCCATCACACCAAACTAGTTCTCACTACGTTCTTGAAAATGTTGTTGAACGGACTCAAATTGTGTGCGAACGGAATGGATGTAGTAACAACTTTGTATAGTCTGTTTACGAACTGAATGGATGGGCTAGAATGGAATGGTGCTCCAGAACTTTGAGCATGCCAACAATGTTCTTGCATCCAAGTTCTACCCCAACCACAGCCCGTTTTAGAACGTGGTCAGATTATAAAAACACGAGTGCTCTGCCGCTGTGAGCACACTACGTAATTACAAAACTCTCCCCCTTCATTTCACCTGTGATGCAATCAGCCTAATCAATTTAACCATGTCTGGAATGAGGAAGGAAAACTAGTCACAATGATGAACAGTGAATAAGTTGTGCTTTATTGGCAGCAACTCAAGTCATCCCCCTTACATGTGATGTAGCACCTGCACTCCTCATATACTGCCCACACTATGTCTCATTGTCACTTTAGCCTGTATACTGAAACAGTGCACACAACCCATGGGACAGGAGTCCTATGGCTGTGGCTACACTCAATTTGAATAGATGAATTTGGATAGCATCAGACAGAGGGTCTGGGGTCCTGCTCAGAAGTTGGTCTGTCTCACTCAAGAGCCAGGATGAGAGTGATTTTCCTTCAGTGTGTCTGAAGCAAAATCTTGAATAATTAATTAGCTGAGACTAGTGTGTGGTCAGGATAGGCCAAGGGAGTCAGGTGACTGGACATTCCCCAGCCAGCCAATTAGACACTCCCCACAGACTGGGTGGGTGACCACCCCCATTAGGGGCTGTCACTCAAACCAGCTGCAGGTGGTGCACTCTATACATATGCAAATTAGGCAGGTGGGTCAGTCGGTGGTTCTGGGTGGACAGGATGTTGCATACAGTTACAGATATGTATATATATAGATATATATACTAAACTTGTTCTTTTTCCTCCAATTGTATTCTTTATAAACACATAGAGAAACATTTCAATAATCATCTACTGTCTCTTTTATAGAAAATCTCTTCATTAACTCCAAACATCATATATAACATATAGTTCACATCACTCAGTATCATGTACAATGGGAGTGGGATCCTTTCATCTCCCGCCCTATTTCACGCCACGCCTTTCTCACCTCCTCCGCCGTCTCGCCGGTGACGTCATTGCCCGCCTCGCTGGGGGAGGGCGCGTGGGTCGGGGGTGGAGTGGGTGGAGCCTCGTCCAAGGCCCCGCCTCCCCGCTTGCACCCGCGTCGTGGGTCAACCTCCATCACCGGGTCACTTCCCGGGCCGTTGGGCACCACAAGGTCAGGACCAGCATGCATCACCACCTGTTCAGGAAGCCGGGGAACAAAACACGGGCGAGACACACAAGTACCATTAGCTGCCCCATTAGTCCGCCCTTCACTTCCACTCACATTCATACCACCTCTCCCCTCAGCTCCCGTATTACCTCTATCACCCTGCATCCCATCAGTATTCTCATTTGGTTTACCACCTCTCTCACCTGGTCTCCCATTAGTGCAATCATGTCCCTCATTACCTCTATCACCACCCCGGCCTCTATCACCCTGACTCTCATTAGTTTCATCATCTCCTTGCCTTGTGGGTGGTGGCTCTGCTCGTGGGAATGCTGCCCATCTCACCACTGGTGGGGGGTGCTTATGCCACCCCCGCATCATCATGCCATCAGTGCTGGGTGCACCTGGTCCCCCACCTACATTATGAGGACCCATTAGGTCTGGTAATTGTCCTTGGAATTGCCTCCCTGGCAATTGACAATTCCCATTCCCATCAAACTGCTCCCCACCTGTGCTGTGCCCTTCATCTCGGGCTCTTAGTATTTCTACTTCATTCCTGACTTTTTTGTGCAATCTTTGCTTCTTTCTTTGTGCTCTGGTCAACCTGGAATTAATCAAGTCCCATTCCATTTCCCCATCTGCCAACTTGACTTGGTCTCTATTCACTACTCTTTTTCTATTTTCAGGGCCCACCACAGTAACCACTGCTCCCCTCACACCTGTCACAATAAACCCAGGATCAAATTGTCTATCCAATGGCCCAGGTTCATTTACTAATAACAATACTGCATCCCCCACTTTCAACTGCACTGCATTCGCCTTGCTGTATTGGATGAAACCTCTCCAGTTTGTCTGTATAACAACTGTGACTGGGGTTTGTTGGGATGTCTGCCAAACTGTAAATAGAAAGGTGAGAACCCTGTGGGTCCCAGGGGTGTGCATCTATATGCTAATAGTGCATCCCCCAGATATTCCTCCCACTCAGAAGCTCTAGCATTAACCAATTTGGCTAGCATGATTTTTAATGTTCTGTGGAAACGTTCCACCATGCCATTGGATTGGGGGTGGTATGGGGTGGTGTGTCTTACTTCTACACCCAATTCCTCTAAATATCCCACAATGAGTTTGTTTTTAAATTCCAGCCCATTATCACTCAGAAATACTTCTGGTGCTGAATATCTGGGTATGTACTCCCTTACCAAATAATCATAGATGCCTTGTGCTGATTTGTTGGGGAGGGGTTTTACTTCTACCCAGCCTGTGCAGTGGTCTATTATGGATAATAGATATTTATTGCCTTCTTTACTTTCTGGGAATGGCCCTGTCAGATCTGCTGCTATTAACAGTCCTGGAGCTACCGGGAGTGGCATTTCAGTGGGCAGTGGATAATCCCGTTTTACCCGGTTTAGTGAGCATGGTGGGCACTTGGATATAAATCTTGCCACATCAAATCTCATTCCTGGCCACCTAAAATGCTCCTGTACCCTTTGTAGCGTTTTCCGCATGGCCATATATCCCACATCTTTATGAGCCCGCTCTACTACTTGCTCCCTGTACTCTACTGGCAACATTAATCGGGGATAGACTTTTCCCCCTGCTGGTGGAATTAGTGAATACACCAACCCATCCATTAGGATATACTCATCCTGCTCTTTCCCGGCCAGCTCTGCCTGGGCGGTGTCTGCCTGCCCCCTGCCAATGACCTCCCGGTCTAATTTATAATATTCAAAAGGGATCTCTTCCTCTAGACCTGCCATTTCCACCACTGACATCTGTTCTGGCTCCTCGGCCATTGCAACCGGTCTCAGCCTAGATAGCATGTCTGCCCACACATTAGATGCACCTGCAAAGTACTGGATTGGAGCTGAATATTCAGCTAGCAATACTGCCCACCGCTGTAGGTGGCTGTCTCACATTTATTTCTGAAACAGACATTTTAGTGGCTTATGATCCGTATAGATCACAAACTCAGCACCATACAGATACGGTCTCAGCTTTATGAGTGCAAATATCATGGCATATGCCTCTTTCTCAATAGTTGGATAATTTAACTGGGCTGCATTTAACCTACCACTAATCAGGTGCACTGGTCTTTCTACCCCATTCTCATCTTCCTGTACCAGGATGGCACCTATGCTGTAATCTGAGGCATCGGTGTACAGTTTGTAGGGTTTGGTGGGGTCTGGAAACTTGAGTATGACACAGTCCAAAAGAAGCTGCTTTAATTCTTTCCAAGCCCTTTTGCATTCAGGTCCCCATTCAAATGCTACTGCCTTCTTAGTCAGATTAGTCAGTGGTGCCACTACATCTGCATAGTTCACCATTAACTGTCGATAGTAGTTGGCAGATCCCAACACTCGACGCACTCCCTTTTTATCTGTGGGGGGGGCCATATCCCGGATTGCAGAAACTTTATCCGGATCTGCTTTCAGACCCTCAGCACATACCACAAAACCCAACAATTTGACCTCTCTCAGGCCAAATGAGCATTTGGATTCTTTAATGACTAGGCCAGCCTCCCCCAGGGTGGCCAAGACCTCAGCCACATGATTTTGGTGCTGGTTCTCATTATGGGAATAGATCACTATGTCATCCAGGTAGATTAAGCATGACTTCCCCAGGTATTTGGCTAATACTGAGTTCATCATGCGTTGGAAGACTGCAGGTGCATTAGTCAGCCCAAACTGCATTCTTTTAAACTGGAACAACCCCCTGTGGGTGCTGATGGCAGTCTTTTCCCTGCTGTCTGGATGCATTCTCACCTGCCAATAGCCTGATTTTAGGTCTATTGTGGTGAAGACTTTTGCACCTGAGAGTTGATCAAAGATGTCTTGGATCCGGGGTAGTGGGTAGGCATCTTTATGAGTTACCTCATTCAAACGCCTATAATCCCCACATAATCTAATAGAACCATCCTTTTTGGGCACCACTGTGACAGGACTTGCCCAGGCACTTCGACTTGGCTCTATTATATCCTCCCTCAACATCTTCTCTAATTCTTCCTCCACCAATTTCATCTTTGAGAGTGGAATCCGGTAGGGCCTCTGATTAATTGGGCGGGCATCCCCTGTATCTATTTTCATTTCCACCACATCTGCAGTATTCAGGGCAGCCCCCTGGATGGGGAACACTGTGGGAAATTTCTTCCTCCAGTATTCCACCTCCGAGACTATCCCCGACACACTGGCACATGCAGCTTCTGTGCCCACCCACCTGTGCTCTTCCCCATTTAGGATAATGCTCATATCCGTGTAGGATAGCACAGCATCACACTGCTGCATGACATCTGTCCCAATCAGGATATCATGCTGCAATTGACCCACCACACAAAACTCACACTCTATTCCCACTATGATCACTCTCCCCACCCCTTTTGTAGGAATTAAGTGTCCTGAGAGTGATCGGAGCCTCAAGCCCTGCTGGAGCCCCCCACTGGCATATCGCCTTGCTTTTAGTGCATTATATACCTTGCTCTTTATCATACTTCTGCTGGCACCAGTATCGACCAAACCTGAATATGAGATTCCGCCAAAATCCATCTGGATGCATGGTCTTCGATCTGATGCCTGCCCTAGTTTCCCGACTGCATAGGCCCATACTGTCTTTGATCTGCCCTTGGGAAGACCCTTGTCCTTACTTGTCTGCACTTTCCTTCATGGCTATCTATATAATGATAGTGATAGCCTTGCGCACAGTACCTACACCTCACCATCTCCCTTTCTTCTATCCGTGGAGCTAATCTCGATCCTCGCCCCATGGCTTGACGTGGCCCCTCCTTCTGTCTTCCCTAATATTATTACCATTCCCTGGTAGTGTTGGTGCTGTTTGTACCACCACAGTAGAGGGTGGTGCTGGTGCCATGGCTAACTGGGCAGCCTGTACTGGCCGCTCAGTGCGTTCTGCTACCAGCTTCCGGAGGCTTTTGATCTCCCCCTGGAGCATCTTAAATGCTGCCCTATCTGCTCCAGCATCTGCCCCGGTGTGAGTCTCCATGGCTCCGACCTCCATGGGTTCCTCCATCCTATGAGCCCCAGTCAGCCTTCCCCCTGGACCGGCCAGTCCTTCTTCGTTCTCCCTGGCTACTGACATGGCTGTTTCCAGACTCACTGCCCTGGCCAGGCGTACATTCAGCCTGACCACTGGTTCAATCAATGAATCCTCAAACTTTGTAATAACCATGCCCTGGACTGCCCCCAACCTGAGTAGCCCTTTCTCTGGCCACGCCCTCTGCACCGCCGTACTGTACCGCATACAGTATGCCGACATCAACTCCCCTTTCTCCTGCTTGAGTGAGAACACTATGTCGATCAGTGCAGTGGCTTCCCTGGCTGTCAAGAACAGCCCCACCAGACGTTCCCGGACCTCCTCCCAGGAGCTTTGTGCATCATCCTCATATACTGAGTAGATGACCTCATGTAGATTGCCCTTAGAGTGACTAAGTGCAAATTTCACTACATCTGCTCCCTTTGCCTCTGACACTCTTCCTGCCCTGCCTACTTGCTCTACCCATGTCCTCAACGCCCCCAGATCCGACCCATCCACCGTGGCTATCTGTTGCCCTTGATCCTTGAGGTCCCGTACCGCTCTCTCCTCTACTTTCACTTGATCCCTACTTAGTGCCAGGTGCTCCTGTCTTACTGCTCTCTCCTCTACAGCCCTGGCCTGCTCCTGACCAGGTCCAGCCCCCCTGCTCCCTGTTTTCCCTGAGCACCCTGGCCTGGGCTTCCAACTGCCCTGCTGCATATTTGGTTAAATATACAAGCTGGTCCCCATCTGTGGGTATCTCCCCTGAGGCTACCCCATGTGTGAACCAGTCGGCAAACCCCCTAGTCAACTCAGATTCTGCCATTGTGATAGCTGTACTGTTATCTGGCACTGGACAACCTCTCCTTCTATCTGTTGCTATATATTACAATATAATATATCTCAACCACCTATATCAACGATAAAATATATTGATGTACAGTCATACAATACCTATCAATATATATCCACATACATATATATCGACGTACCGACGTACAATCCCCCCGTTTATCAATATACACCAAAACAACTCTACTCAATTCAAACACCCGACAACTTTAAAACACCCGACGTCTACTGGGGTCGTCTCAGGTCACAGTCACCCGGCCACACCCCCTACTTACTTTCCTTAACCCCGCAGCCGGTGGGTAGCTGTAATTGTGGGGTACAACCCTTACATCTGCACACACTCACCTCCACCTTTTTGAGCCCTGCCGGCTGTTGGTCTACGCGGTGCGCAGGGTTACTGAGGCGTGCAGCCCTGTGGTCGGTCTATCCTGATAATTAGCCTAGCAAAAAGGAGTGCGATTACAGCCCCCTCGCCACTCCTATTTCCTGGCTACGTTTTCGCCCTCAGCCCGCTAACTTACCCTTACATACGTTAATTTACCTTAAGAGACGTTACTTTTCATTAAAATACGTTAATTTACATTAAAATACGTTAATTTTCATTAAAATACGTTAATTTTCATTAAAATACGTTAATTTTCATTAAAATACGTTAATTTACCCAAGAACCGGACAAGAAACGGACTAGGCCAGTAGCTTCCACCCGCTTAACTATCAGCGTGGATCGGCGTCGTCGCGCGCAGCCCGTGGACAATTAACTTATATATTTTCATACAATTCTATCAGTGTTTCCGGCTACGCGGGCAGCCCGTGGACAATTAACTTATATATTTTCATACACTCCTATGACGGCGACTGAGCAAGCAAATCGGACACAGCGCACACTCTCTCTACTTTCCCTGTACTTCTGCCCTTTCCCTCTTTCTTGCTTCCCTGATTATACGCCCTTCCTCATCAAACGCATCTACCACCTCTCTCGCCCTTCTCTCCTGTTCTTTATCCTTCTCTTCCCACTCTAAGTATCTCCCAAACGCTTGTTGGCTCCATGATTCCTTGAACCGCGCCTTCTCTGCTACCAACTTCCACTTCAATGCCACACTCTTTTTCCACTCTTCCTGCACTCATATACCCTCTTCTGCCCCCTCTCTCCTTTCCAACTCGTCTTCCAACTCCCAATCAATCTCCTCTTCTTCCTCTTCGAACCCCACTCGGTATTCACGGTGTTCCTCAGCCTCTACCACGTCTGACTCCGAGTCTGAGTCTGAGTCTGAGTCCGGAGCTGGGCCCACAACTACAGCCTGTACTTCGACTTCCTCCTCTCCAAATCCCTCATCAAATGAATCATCTATCCACGCAGCCATGCCCTCTACTGTCCCTCCTTGTATCTCCTTTCCCTTGCTTTCGCTTTCTCATAATCAGCCCGAATTCTCTGCACTATCTCCCCGTACTCCTCGTCCAGTAAGTTTACTTTATTCCATTGCTCACTCACTACCCTTTCCCATACCCTAACTCTATCCAACGCGTCTTGCTTCCACACTCTCTCAAACGCCTCCTTCTCTAGCTCCAACCCTCTCTCTAGTTCATTAGCCAGCCCATATTCTCGCCCCAACTGTCTACCCTCATCAGAAAATTCCCAATCCCAATTAAACTGCTTCGCTATCTCTTTATCTTCCTCCGGTTCCCGCACATCCACTACACAGAACCCTTCATCCTCTGACACATCCGTCCACTCAGCCTCACTCATCTCACCAACGTCTGTCATTCACATACATTTGTTACAGTAGCAGTACCCTGCGTCTCCCCCTGTTCCGGCATCCCGGCAACACAGACAAGCGATAAAACAAGACTGACCCTACCTGCTGGTCGCCCTCGCGGTGTTCGTCCACGTGGTGTTCGCCCACGTGGTGTTCGTCCACGCGGTGTTCGCCCATGCGGTGTTCGTCCTTCATCCCCTCGAGTTCTTGCGTCATCTGTCTGAGCTTCAGACAATCGTTGTGGTCGCCAGTTATAAAAACATGAGTGCTCTGCTGCTGTGAGCACCCTATGTAATTACAAAACTCTCCCCCTTCATTTCACCTGTGATGCAATCAGCCTAATCAATTTAACCATGTCTGGAATGAAGAAGGAAAACTAGTCACAATGATGAACAGTGAATAAGTTGTGCTTTATTGGCAGCAACTCGACATCTCGGCGATGCTTTTTGGTCTATTTGCGTTCAGGGTCCGTCTCGGCGACGTCTCGGCGACGCCTCCCTTTTCAGATAGGAGACAAAAAGCGCCTCGAAAATGGCTGCCGCATGCAGTGGTTTCATCCAATCAGAGCGCAGCATTTTGATTGCAAATGGCCGCCGCCTATGGGAGCGGCCATTTTCGAGACAAGAAACTGCCTTTGTGGTTCAGACTAGCGTGACGTCATGGGCGCCTCCGAGGCGCCTCCGAGACAGACCCTGAACGCGGCCCTGGTGTAAGTTAATGTTGATTATCACAAGTCAGAAAAACATTGGACGTATTTGACTGGGACCTTTCCATCTGCAAAATTTAGGCTCCGCTCACCTGCGCAGTGAACTAGGTTTTCAAATGCAAAGAGGACCAGTCAAATGGCTTCAGTGGTTTCAGCCAATCAGAGCTATTCTCTGCCATTGCAAATGGCTGCCTTGTATGGGCTGTTTATTTCCATTATGCCTGGAATACTCAATCACAGTGCATAATCAGTCGAGTGATCATGCACTGTGAGTGTCATTCCACTATGAGTGGTCCTCATTACACAAACGATTTCACAAAGCATAACTTTATCAATTTATCTTGATTGCAATTGATTGCAGTTATGGACGGTCAACTGTTCCAGAGTCGCAGTCTTTGGCCTGATTGTTCAAGGGCCTCTCATTTTGAAAAGTGCCACCTCTTCCCCACCCTGCCCGTCACTGAACAACCCCCCTTCCCCCATCCACCCTCCCACCCTCCCCGTCGTAAGAACCCCCCCCCCCCCGACCAGACGGGATGTCTGAATGAGTTAAGCGTCCGTCTCCCGTTTTAGTGTAATATGGGATTTGAACCCACAGGTTTGAACCCTGGTCGAGTCAAACCAATGACTTACAAATGTATACTTGTCGCTTCCTAGCCAGGTGCTCGACATTATCGGGATAGGGTAAGGATTGGTTGGCTCAGTGTCAGGATAATGTGACTGAGTGGGATATTAACATCATGGTGCTGGCAGTCTGGTCTCCAGTGGGGCAGCACTATAAAGTCGCCATGAGTGCACACTGTCACAAGTCGGTACCCGATCTGATAGGACCTTAGATGTTGCCAGGACGTGAAACGCTAACAACCAACCAACGAACCACCTCCCACTCCTCCACCCTCCCATTCACTGAGACGGCCTTCCCCCTCCCCCCCTCTGCCCTCCCCGGCACATGCCCTCAGCGTCCACAAATAGGTGCGTTTCTACCACTTCAAAATAGATGCCTTTCAATGTTTGTAAACATCGTGTATGCGCGCGCAGCTCGGCTGCAGAACGAAGGCACACTGCCACTGAGTTTGCACGTACGCGCAGTGTAAAACGTTTATTTTATTCAGAATTAATAGCAATGCAGAAACCTAACCATATAAATTTAATGTAATCTATTCGGTGAATATGTTTTCTATATGTTGTCCAAGCGGTTTGTCTCTAGGTAGTGTGGTTTTAGAGATATTTCACTTTTTCTGTAAGAAGATTGCTCACTCCCATTGACAATGCATTGAGTTTGCCGGTACGTGCAGTACAAAACCCTTATTTTATTCAAATTTAATAGAAATCCAGAACCCCAACCTTTTAATTTAATATAATCTATTCGTTGAATATGTCTTCTATATGTGTACCAAGCAGTTTGTCTCTAGGTGGTGTAGCTTTAGAGATATTTCACTTTTTCTGTAAGAAGATTGCTCACGGCCATTGACAATGCACTGAGTTTGCCGGTACGCGCAGTACAAAACGTTTATTTTATTCAAAACTAATAGAAATCCAGAACCCTAACCATATAAATTAAAAATAATCTAGCCGTTGAATATGTTTTCTATATGTCTTCCAAGCGGTTTGTCGCTAGGTAGTGTGGTTTTATAGATATTTCACTTTTTCTGTAAGAAGATTGCTCACGGCCATTGAAATTGCATTGAATTTGCCAGTGTGTGCAGTACAAAACCCTTATTTTATTCAAATTTAATAGAAATCCAGAAGCCCAACCTTTTAATTTAATATAATCTATTCGTTGAATATGTTTTCTATATGTGTACCAAGCGGTTTGTCTCTAGGTGGTGTAGTTTTATAGATATTTCACTTTTTCTGTAAGAAGATTGCTCACAGCCATTGACAATGCACTGAATTTGTTGGTACGTGCAGTACAAAACCCTTATTTTATTAAAAATTAATAGAAATCCAGAACCCCAACCATATAAATTTAATATAATCTATTCGTTGAATATGTTTTCTAAATGTGTTTCAAGCGGTTTGTGTCTAGGTGGTCTGGTTTTAGAGATATTTCACCTTTTCTCTATGAAGATTGCTCATAGCCACTGAGTTTGCAATGTGACAGTGTGTCATCCTGCAGCCAGCACTGACCTAGATACCCGTGCTGACATCACATGAAATTGGTCAATAGTATTTCAACCAGATTATCTAGGTCACAGGCATATATATGGCCAGTACGCATGTCAATAGACTAGATCACCGTTCCGACTGCGCATGCGCTGAAAATGGCGTTGGCAGTAAAGCAAAGGCGTACAGCCATTGAGTGTGCTGATATGCGTAGGTTAAAACTTAGATTTTATTCAAAATTAATAACAAAAATACATAACAATTTGCACAAACATGGACGGAATGATGCAATATGATAATATAATGAATATGTTTAAGACACAACTCTCCATAATTAAGCATTTTGAGCTAAGAAACATACAATTTCAGTCACTTTACAGTTTGATGTTTACATCACTATTGATTAGACATAAGTAATTCTTGTTCTAAATATTAAAATGTCAAATGTGTCAACAAAAACTTGTTTCAAAGAAATATATAACCAATATCTGAATAACCCTAATCATTTTCTATTTCTACATATGTCATTAACTATGACATAGCTAGTTCTTGGGTCGGTGGTGGGGCGATCGGGGGGGGGGGGGGGTTGCACTCCCGAAGACTACCTGAGGTCATATCACGATGGATACCGACTTGCACTGATGCCGACTTTATGCCGCCTTTATGCACTGATGCCGACTTTATGCCGCCATGACATTATGAGGCAATATCCACACTCAGTCACATTATCCGCAATTCGTTACCTCAATAATCACAAGGTATCAATTTGGTAATTCTTTGATTTGGGTTAGACAGGGATCGAACCCACAATTAAACACGCGAACGAGGAGCCCATGTTATGGAATTTTATTGAATCAAAGTCATGTAAAAAGCAAGTAAGTAATGTCAGATCAATGCGGTTTAAGGTAATGTTTGACTCAGGCCCTCAACCCTTGCGTTTGAATGTTCGTTTGATGGGTTGGGTGGGCGGCTGAGCTGGTGGCGTGGTCTTGGTCGTCTGACTGCCCGGTTGGTAGTGGCAGGAGCAGTGAGCTGCTCAGTTATATAGGTGGTATGTAGGTCAGGCAGGGCGTGGGTCTCGCGAGGCGAGATCGTGACATCAGAGTCTTGTGTGGTAGTTCTGGCTGTCTCCGGCAGGGTTGTAGTGTGTGAAGTTCAGTTCAGATGGCGCCACCGTCGGGTCGGAGGAGTGGAGGGAGGAGGTAGGGGAGGGCGTGGGTGTGGGCAGGGGGAGGGGAGGGTAGGGCTCCTCGTACGCGTGTAAATTATCCATGTTGGTGGACCATCATGAACAATTAAACATGCGAACGAGGAGCCCATGTTATGGAATTTTATTGAATCAAAGTCATGTAAAAAGCAAGTAAGTAATGTCAGATCAATGCGGTTTAAGGTAAAGTTCGACTCAGGCCCTCAACCAAATGTGGGGAGGGCCTGTGTCGCTGAGGGGAAGGCCGCCTTCGGGACGTAGGTGTGAACTGCCGAGGATCGCCAGTTCCCCAGCCGCCGGACTTCGTTGATGGATGCGCCGGCCCTGGCACAGGCCTGTGCTCCTCCTCTTCGGAGGCTGTGGAGGTTGTAGGCTTCCGGATGCGGATGGCGGGCGGCTCGGAGCGTGGCTCTGAGAGCGGCCAGGAGTGTGGGAGCGGTGAGCGGGGCCCCATTGGGGAGCCCGAATGTCGGGTCGTGCGGGGCAGGCCGAGCCAACCTCCTGTAGGCCCGCCACGCTCGAACGGGGCAGATGGTGTGCTGCTCATTTATGCGGATTATGATGGAGAATGCGTCGCGAGCGAGCCTGGTGGTCTTGGTGGATCGGACGTGCAGGACAAGGTGGGTACCTGCGTCATGGACGTCCGCGTCCTGGATGGTGTGGCCCGGGTCGTCCTTCCGGCCAGTGACGAGCAGGTTGCCTTGCCTCAGTAGGGTGAAGTACCCCATGAGTATTGCTGCGGTGAATACCCGTGCGCGGGGGCCTACGGCTCGGAAGTGGTTGGTGATGTGGATTAAGGTTGTTGGGGTTATGGGTGGGGCCTGTCTCGGTTGGTGGAGGGAGGACCGGACGACCCCACGTTTTATGACTGAGACCGCGTAGGTGTCAAACGCGGCTGTCTGGCCCTCGCTGGTGCTGACCCATGTTCGTGCCCCACTGAAGTAGTTTAGTACTGCCGATGGCGATCTTAGTGTGGCGTCCAATGATGCGACGTAGGCCATGAGGTCGTACTGTGATGGGCGGCGGGGGTCGTAGTGGCGGTCGTGTGCGTGTTGGAGGTAGCGTTTGACTTGCCGGTTCTTGTTGGCCCACGTCCCCGCCGCCAGGCCTGCTCGGAAGAGTGTTGCGATCCGGGTCCGGTCGTCGTTGCGAGGGGCAAATGTTACTATCCCCAGTCTATATAGCATCGGGTATCACGGTGTTACAATGTCTGACCCGAAGTCGGTTTAGGCTAAGGCAGCGGCAGATTGTGTCGGCTTTCTCTTGTGCGGCGCTGTCGAAGGGTGCCCTGCTGAGGGCGTCGGCAAGAATCAGTTCTTTGCCTGGCTTGTGGATGATGCGTCCTTCCGTGGAGCACAGGGCGGCAAATCTCCATATCTCCCTAGCGCAGGCGCAGAGCACTGGGTCCTTCCCAGCTCCGGATGAGAGGACCGCTTGGGATGTCTGGTTGTCGGTGTTGATAGTAATTGTGTGGTCTTGCGGTCTGGTGGGGGCAAGGGCGTGGAGGGCGACGACTAGGTTTATGGCCTCGAGTCTGTTTATATGCTGGCCGGTTGCCATATATTCGTGGGTGTATGCCTCCGTGTAGTAGGCTACCTGGGAGTGTGCTCCTCCGGCGCGGAGGGAGGAGTCGCACTCGATAGTCCATGGTGTTTTCGGTGCTGGTTGGAGGAGGATGACCCAATTGGTGGTCCTCGCATAGTCTGCAAACCATGCCAGGTCTCGTCTTAATCCGATGTCGACGGGGTGTCTGCCGTCCGGGTCAGGCTCTTCACTTTGGCTGTGTCTTTGCATTCTTTTAGGACATCTGCTAGTTTGTCGTCGGGGATACTGACGGTCATTTGGTCCGTGCAGATCTCGTAGCCCAGCCAGGTTGTGCGGTGTGTGGGTGGGGTGCACTTTGTGGGGGAGAGTGCCAGGCCGAGGGCTGCCATGATTTTCAGCATATCCACGTCGGCCGCGTTCTTGGTGGCTGCTACCCCGACGAAGTCGTCGAGGTAGCATAGTGCGAAGTGTCCCCGTTTCCATATGAGATATATAACGGATTTGTTTTGCGTGCGCAGGCCATTGATGATGTCCTGCAGCCGAAGGCGGGTGCAAGGTCATAGTATACCTCGTCGTCAAACTTGATCCCTAGCAGGGGCACGGAGAGGGGGCAGGTTCGCAGCTGGCGGTATGCTCGGGCCAGGTCAGCAGACCAGATGTAGGAGCCTTGGCCGAGCCTGGTGACTTCGGCCGCTAAGTCCATTATCCCCGGGAGTGTGTAAGTGTTTGGTCTGCCTTGGAAGTATCCCTTCCTGATCCCGGCGTTGACGCTGGCTCCTCTGGGATAACTCAGGTCTACTATGACCCGGCGCTCATCGGTGTTTTTCTTCGGCCGGGTCATTAGGGGGCTGGTCTGGGCCCATCGGGTGAAGGGTGTGGTGGTGAACGGGCTGAGGAGTGCGCCATGTCCTACTTCCTTGCGTACGTAGCGGCGGATCCATTGTGTTTGGTCGGCGTCTTCAGTGTGGTTTGCTGCGGCCGGGATTGGTGGCTCGTTGGCCGTGTAGTCTACCGGCCACCCGAATTCGAGGAAGTCTACTAGTTCTTTGTCATGGTAGTTCCTGAGGTACTTCCTCCAGGCCGGGATGTTTAGATCAGATGGAACCGGAATCCTTGCCACGACGTGGTTAGGGAGGCCCGTGGCTCTGACCTGGTCGTATATGCTCATGTATGGGTGATCGTCCCATGCCTGGGCAACCGTGGTCGGCCAAATCTTAAAGATGGTGGAGCGGTAGGTTATTGGTGTGTGGGGTGGGTCGTAGGGTGGTGCCGGCTCGTTGGTGGGGTCAGCGAGTGCCTCGTCGACGTCCTCGTCTGCCTGTGCCCTGTGGTCGGCTGTGAATAGAGCATCATGTTGTTCACCCTCCTGCGGGTCGGACCCGTGCTGTTTTCGTTCCTTCCTCATGGCAACCTGAGTCCATGGTCATGGGGCCAGGTGGTGGTGGTTTTAGTTGGTGCGGTGTCTTCCCGTCTTTTGTCTGGATGGTGGGTCGGTCCCCTGTGGTGGTGTCGTGGTGGGTGATGGTTGGTGGTCGGGAGACGCTTCGCGGCAGTGGTGGCTGGCTGTCTCCGTTTGATGTGACGGTAGTGGAGGGCTGAGGTCGGGATGGACCGTTTTGTTGGAAGGTGGAGAGTGGTGTTGGCGGTCGTATTGGGTTGCGTGGCGGCTGTGCCTGTTTGCGCCGGGCTTGCGGGGGCTGTTGAGGTGGTGGTTGAGCTGTGTGTGCAGTCTGTGCTTGCTGCGTGTGTGACGAGCGGGCTGCGTCTGTGTTGCTGTTGGTAGGGTGAGTCAGTTGTGGCCTGTTGGTGGTGGTTTGGCCATGGGTTTTTAGTGGTGTTTTGCTGGTTCAGGTTCACTTCGGCCAGTGGTGTGCGTTCGTTGGTGGCCTGTTTGGGGGTGGTTCTTGCTTGTGTCGTGTCCATTTTGCCGGCCTGGCTGGGGCCGTTCAGCAAAAATCCGATTTCTCAGTCGCGTTTTCATTGGATGCGCCCTGAGTTGGGGGGGGGGGGGGGGGGGGGGGGGGGGGGGGGGGGGGGGGGGGGGGGGGGGGGGGGGGGGGGGGGGGGGGGGGGGGGGGGGGGGGGGGGGGGGGGGGGGGGGGGGGGGGGGGGGGGGGGGGGGGGGGGGGGGGGGGGGGGGGGGAGTTTTCGTCTCTCGAGTTGCCGCTTTTTGTTGTTGCACTCAGTTTCCTTATGCGGGTTAGCCCTGCGGTACGTGTTTGCGCACCACGCACAAAGGTGGGCAAATCGTTCTACCCCGGTTCCGTGCGATGTGGTGAAGCCGCAGTCTTGGCCCGTGTTCCATCGATGGCATGGCCGGCAGTCGGTTTCATAGTTGAATTCTGGCCGCCTATATTGTTGGTATCCTGGTGTTGAGGTGGTGTCTGTTCTTTGGTTCTGCGTGTCATCGGTGCGTGGGGGAGGTGTGCGTTGTGCCCTTCTGGCTGTTGTGGAGTGTTTCTGTGCCTGGATGCTTCTCTGACCGGTAAGGCATGCGTCTCGCTGTACGTCCTTTATCGCTGTAGGGTCTCTCCATGCTCTTGGGAGCCTGCCGTCGTCGATCATGTTAAAGATCCTTTCGGACC
Source organism: Branchipolynoe longqiensis (assembly GCA_030323885.1). NCBI lineage: Eukaryota > Metazoa > Annelida > Polychaeta > Phyllodocida > Polynoidae > Branchipolynoe > Branchipolynoe longqiensis. The sequence continues at coordinate 148,371,535 of CM059186.1, forward strand.
ATGCGAGGCAGGTCTCCCACTCCCATTCTGCCGCCATCTCCACTATCTGCTCGACGTGGTCTGCGAGTGGGGCTATCCAGCTTGTGGGTATCGTGGGGTCTTTCGCCATCCTGTGTATGGCGGACAAGTATTCGAACCAGGTGCTCTCGCCCTGCCCCACCTTCCCCTTCTGTTCTGCCCGAATTACAAAGGTGTGTGGAAGTAGTGGTTTCCTACCTCTGGGCTGCTTGTTGTAGCCATTCCCTTGTGTTATGATCTCGTCCATTATCTTCCGGTGTGCTCGTTCATCTTCGGAGGATGGGGAGCGCCTGGATGCGCGCGGTCTACGTTCTCTCCCTCGGGCGGCATCGCCGTCTCTCCGGTCGTTGTGCCTCTTGCGTGTGGTGGAAGAGGGGCGCCATGCTCGCCCGTGTTCTGGTGAGGAGGATGGTTCTTGGTTGCGGTTGCGGCGGTTGGTGTGGTGGTCGGAGTTGCGTCGGCTGGTGGATGTTCGGTAAGACGATGCCGATGATCCCCGGCTGTTGGATCGCTTCCTTTTCTGTTTAGATGTTTCCATGGCCGTAACCCTCTCCATCATGGTTCTGTTGAGCTCAGCCTGCTGGGCTAGTGTTTCTGCGAGTGTTTGCTGTAAAGCGGCCATCTGTGCGGTTGGATCGGTTGGTTCTTTTGGGGTGGTATGTGAAGGGGCCTCGGCTGGCGGGGCTCGGGTGGCGGTGGCGCGCGGTCTGCCTCGTGTGCGTGTGGTTGGTGTTGCGTCTGCTGTGGCGGCTGCTGGCGCTGGCGCGGGTGTAGGTACGGTTGGAGCGTCCATGTGGTCAGGTGCGTCTGTGTTGCGTCTAGTGCGTTTAGTCGTGCGCGCCATTTTGCTTTTGATGTGGCGTGCAGGTGGTCGGTTTGCGTCAGGCGGGTCGGTCGGTGAGTCGAGCAGCTCACGGTCTTGGCGAGGGCGTGTGTAACCGTCGCTTGGTAGGTGCAGGTTGTAGAGTTTGCCTTGTCTGCGGGCGGTGCAGTGGCGATAGTGGAGCCGGGGCTCAGGTATTGCTTCGGGCGTGCTGGTAGGGTGGCACCTGAGTTGATGTAGAGGTGGAGTTGTTGTTCTCGCTGTGATGCCGGGCGTTTGTTGTCCGTGGTGTGTTGTCCGCGGGCGGTGCAGTGGCAGTAGTGGCGCCGTGTGGCTTGTGTGTTGCTGGTGGCAGTAGTGTGGCGTGTTCTCGATGTGTTTTTACGTTTTTCAGCGGTGGCGCCGTTCGTCTGACTATCGTGTCAGGCGGTGTGTTGTTCACGGCGTATGTGTGCAGTTTCCACAGCCGGGTTGATGTAGATGTGGAGCTGTTCGTCTCGTCGTGGTGTCCGGCGGTTTGTTGTTTTTGTTTGGCCGGTTTCGTTTGGCGAGCGGGGGTGGGTTCGTTTTGGCTGCGGTGCAGGGTTGTGATGTGTCCGCAGTGTGTCATCCCCGGAATTGCAGTGGCGGTAGCCGGCCGAGTCGGTCGTGAAGCGGGTCCGTTGGTTGCTTATTGGCGGGCGTGGCGGCAGGGTGGTGCCGTGTGATGTGGAGTTGTGGGCCGTTCGTTTGGCTGCGCGCAGGGGTGTGATGTGTTCGCGGTGTGTCGTCCCCGGGCGGTGCAGTGGCGGTAGCGGGCCGAGTGGGTGGTGGAACGGGTCCGCTGGTTGTTGTGCGCAGGGGTGTGATGTGTTCGCGGTGTGTCGTCCCGAGCGGTGCAGTGGCAGTGTCGGGCCGAGTGGCTCGTGGAACGGGTCGGTTGGTGCTTACTTGGTGGTTGTGGCGGCAGGGCGGCAGCAGGCGGCGACGGTTGGTGCAGGGTGGGGTTGTTCGTCCGGCTGCGCGGCGGGCAGTGGAGTGACGGGCCGGTTGGCTGTGGATGGAGAGCAAGCCGGGTGGCTGTTTGGAGAGCAAGCCGGTTGGCTGGGTTGAGTGCTGAGCTGGTGGCGTGGTCTTGGTCGTCTGACTGCCCGGACTTGCACTGATGCCGACTTTATAGCTCTGCTCCAATTGGGATATTGCGCCGCCATGACATTATGAGGCAATATCCACACTCAGTCACATTATCCGCAATTCTTTACCTCAATAATCACAAGGTATCAATTTGGTAATTCTTTGATTTGGGTTAGACAGGGATCGAACCCACAATCTCCCTACTGGAAAGCAGGCGTCCAACCCACTCAGCTATCCAGCCCGGTGTAACGATTTCAATTTCCCCCCTTCCCAAGTTCCCCCCCGGGAATCTGAAAACGTTTTTAACTTCCCTCCGGGGAAACTAAAAACGTTTTCAGATTCCTGGGGGGGAACTTAAAAACAGTTTTCAGATTCCTCCCCCTATTTTCAAATTCCCCCCTCTGGGAATTTAAAATTGTTTAAAAAACGTTAAAAAACGTTTTAAATTTCAGACCTATAATATTTTTTTCATAACCATATTAGAGACTTTTTGTCTCATTTGTTGTTAAATATGTTTTGTTGTACTAGTAATAATTTCCATTATGTTATTCTCTGTATATTATAATATTTATCATGAAAAATAATCAAAAATTACAAAAAATTACAAAAATAAAGAAAATTTCCCCAAAAATGGGGGGGAGGGAAAGTTAAAATGAGGGAGGGAATTTGAAAACGTTTTCAAATTCCCCTGGGAGGAATTTGAAAACGTTTTCAAGTTCCCGGGGGGGAACTTGAACATGGGAATTTGAAATCTTTACACCGGCAAGTATGGGCATACTATATATGTAGGTATGTGTGAATTTTTTTAGAATGCATTTGATCTCAGTAGAACATATATATATATATATATATATATATATATATATATATATATATATATATATATATATATATATATATATATATATATATATATATATATATATATCAATGGAAAGAGCTTGAATTGAACTTCGTCATGGTAGCCATATAATTTTTCTAAAGTAAATAGCAGGAAAGTTATGTCGATTTGAAGTTGGGAAAATCTGTATCATTTTGGCCCCTTTGTTCTATAGTAAAACTGCTAAAAGCTGTGACCCAAATTCGAGCAAGCAGGGCTAAGAGCTTTGAGTGAACTCAGTGGCTGGGGTGAGAGATTTTGTTGACATCAACTACTGTGCGTCCAAAAAATGCATCTGCTACTTACTCAATTTTTATGAAACTTGGCCAAAAGATAGGAAAGAGGTATGCGAAAATGAATACAATAATTTCAAAATTAATATCCTCAAATTTTAGTGATTTGCAGAGGTTTTTGATAAACAAAAGAAATAGAAAAAATTCGAAGTAATTTTCATCAAACTACAATTTGACAAACATTTGATCTACATTATGAAAAAGACTTCTTGTTAATATATATAAAACTCTCCCCACAGCAAAGCAAAGAGTAACTCATACTCCAACCTAGTTGTAATATTGATGCACGCTCAGTCGACGCACATCGACTTTTATGGCCCAGATTGTGTATGACTTGTCCCGTGTCGCCCGAGTCTTTATGGCCCATTAGCAGGGAACTTTCAATTTCATTAGCAGGGCCTGATTGCCCCTGTCAGTTATTGCCCACCTCTAATGTCACCATCACCATCACATGTGTGCTTGGTAACCCAGCGCCTCTGTACTCACTGTTATGACCCAGTAGATCTGGTAATTGCCCTTGGAATTGCCCCGATGGCAATTGACAATTCCCATCCCCATCAACTGTCGTATCCTCTGTTTCCTCCTTTGTCCACGGGTCAGTCTGGAGTTGATTAAATCCCATTCCATCTCCCCATCAGCCAATTTCACCTGATCTATGTTTATCACCCTTTTACAATTCCCAGGACCCACCACAGTAATTACAGCCCCCCTAACATCTGTTACAATGAACCCAGGATCAAACTGCCGGTCTAATGGACCTGGCTCATTAACCAGCAGCAGCACAGCATCTCCTACACTCAGCTGCACATTATTAGCCCTGTTAATTGCTCTGGCTGTATTATACTGACTGCTAATGGCCCTGTTTCTCACCGCCTCCTGCAGTGAGTCTGCCAACTCATCAATTCGCCTGGCTGCATTTGATGATAATTCGCCAGTCTGCCTCTATAGCAGCTGGGACTGTGGTTTATTTGGATGCCTGCCAAACTGCAAATAAAAAGGTGAAAACCCTGTGGGACCCAGGCATGTGCATCTGTATGCTAACAGTGCATCCCCCAGATATTCTTCCCATTCAGCTGCCCTAGAGTTAACTAATTTGGCTAGCATGCTTTTTAGTGTTCTGTGGAAACGCTCCACCATGCCATTTGATTGTGGGTGGTAGGGGGTGGAATGGCTTACCTCCACACCCAATTCTTCCAAATACCCCACAATGAGTTTATTTTTTAACTCCACACCATTATCGGTCAGGAACAGTCTGGTGCCGAATATCTGGGTATATACTCCCTTATTAAATAATCATAGATCCCCTGCACGGAATTGCTGGGGAGGGGTTTTACCTCCCCTTTCATCTTCCCTTAAGCCCCAGTCACAGCCTGACTGGTCCTGTCACACTACGACTTAATGTGCCACCGTAGGGACAACGTAAAAATAAATTTGACACATCGAAATTCTTGGCGTAATATGCGAATACGGGCCCAAGTTGGATGTCAATGCGCGTAGTTGACGTGAGCGTAACGTCGGTGTAGCGTAGTGACAACTAGTAAGGACAAAGGCATTATTAATTGTGTCAATGTGAGGCTAGCGAAACCCCAGCATGCGCACCGCCAGCATAGCATGAGAGCAGCGGCGGCTTAGCATCGAGCGGACGTGATCACGCCCACCCTAACATCACCACGTCTGACTCAACTAATTTTTCCGAAGTGAGTCGACGTCACCCCACCGAGAGACTAGCCTCACACTGACGTGAGGAACACCAAAAAGAAGAGCGGTGATGGGGGGCCCCGAGCGGACAGAGAGGGAGCAGTGGATCCTGGACAAGTTTGGATTCCTCAGCTCAGTTGTGCGGCACCGGCCAGAGCCCTGCAGAAGTATAAGTACTATATTTTTTAATTTGCATTCATGTGGGTATTGATTTCTAATTTGTTTATTTAATTATTTATTTATTTCCTTTAGACCTAATTGTGGACAAATCATTTTAAAAAATGTCATTATAATATGCAAGTACGTGGATTTATTTATTATTGCCCTCATTGTGGATAAATGATTGTATATATTTAATGGCATTATTTTATGCATTCATTTATTATTGGCCTCATTATGTAAAGTCATGTTGTCTTGTATTCATTGTACTTATGTTGCTTTATGTTGCTTTATTATTTTGTCTTGCAGGTGTTGGCCGCCGTTCATGCATCGCGAGGCGATCTAGGGGGCTGCCGAGACTGCCTGCGCTGACCAGAAGATCGGGGATGGAGCCCCAACAATGACCCCTGGCCGAGGCCCAAGGCAAGGTGAACCCATCCACGATGGAGGAGGACCTGCTTGATGTCCTGAAGCAACGCCTCGACGCCTCAGGCGACATCTTAGACTGCCTAAGCATGCGCATGACCCAAAGTACCGTCTTCGCAAACTACGTGCAGGACTGTTTAGCGACCGTGACGAAGGGCCAGTTCTACCATGTGCAGGGGGCGATGAACATTATCCTGTCGCAGGTGATGGAGTCAGAGGTGGCGGACGACGGAACCGTAATCTCGGGGCCGGCGCTGTCCCGGATCTGTCGCCCTCTCACCCCCATGACTCAGACCGTGCTGCCACTCTCTGTGACGTCCTACTCCTCTTCCTCTAATACCCCGTCTTGCCAGTCGCTGGTCGACGGGTACCAGCCGCACCCGCACCAGTGGCGACACCAACCACCAGCCGGAACACCCTGGGCATCGCAAAGCGCCGACTACATGCAGTACATGCTGCAGCCGCTGCACCCTGTGCCTTTGCACCCTGCACCTTTGCACCCTGTGCTGCTGCACCCTGCCCCGCCGCTGCTGCCGATGCTGCAGACCCTGACACCGGCAGCATTGAGGTTCACCGGACACACAATGGGTCCGCCCGCACTGTAGCCTAGTCGGTCACCAAGGCAGCAGCCTGCAACAAGCATGAGTGGCAGCGAGTTGACATCGGCGTGGCTGCTCGCTCAACCAGAGTGCCAGTATGGCAGTGGGAACGACACCGACAGCCACCATCGGAGCTATTTGTGGCAGGGGAGCTGGACACCCCCCCCCACCCCCCAAAGGGCCAGGACCAGGCCACAAATACTGAAAAATGAACGCGTTCTCAAACTACATGCGGGACTTTATCCACGATGACGAAGGGCCAGAACCGCATTCTCAAACTATGTGCGGGACGAAGGGCCAGAACTGCATTCTCAAACTATGTATGGGACTGTTTATCCACGATGACGAAGGGCCAGAACCGTGTTCTCAAACTATGTGCGGGACTGTTTATCCACGATAACGAAGGGCCAGAACTGCGTTCTCAAATTATGTGTGGGACTGTTTATCCACGATGACGAAGGGCCAGAACAGTGTTCTCAAACTACATGCGAGACTGTTTATCCACAATGTCGAAGGGCCGGTTCCACCATGCAGACTATGATAAACATCATCCTGTCGCAAGTGATAGAGTTGGAGATGGTGGACGACGTCACCGTAGTCTCGGAGCCCGGGCTATCCCGGGTCTGTGCCCCTCCCGCCCCCATGACTCAGACCATGCGGCCCCCCTCTGTGATGTCTTGCTACTCCTCTTCGTCAAATGCATCCTATGGCCCGTCGCAGAGCGAGGGGTACCAGCCGCACCGCTGCCTAGTCAGTCACCATGACAGCAGCCTACAGCACATGCAAGTGGTAGCGCGTTAACATCTGCGTGGGTCCTCAACCAGAGTGGCAGTCTGCCAGTGGGAATGACACCGACACTGACAGCCACGGACAGATTCCTGAATCTGTCAGGGCTGTCTGGCATATCAAACGTGTCAAACCTGAACATTGAGGCACAGGAGCTCTTTGTGCCAGGGGAGCTCGACACCCCCCCCCCCCCCCGAAGGGACAGGCCCGTGATAAGTGATAAGTGATAAGTGATAAGTGATAAGTGATAATTGATAAGTGAACAGAACTGACAGTATTTATTGTGAAGTGGCAGCGCGTTACTGTTAGTGTAGCTCATCAACCACAGTGGCACGGACGGATTCCTGAATCTGTCCACCCTGTCAGTCATATCCAACGTGTCGAACCTGAACATTGAAGTGAATGGAACTGATAGTATTTATTGTGTGCCTGCCTGTACATATTTATATATTTAGTTTTCTGTTTTCATTTGTATGTCTTATTTTTTACAGTGTCCCTGACTGTATTTATTGTGTGCCTGCCTGTACATATGTATATATTTGGTATATGTGAGGAATCTGTAAAAAAAAATTGTAAATAACAAACTGTTTGTATTGTAAACGAGATTTTTGGTCTCCGAGTGTATTTCTTAGTAAACATTATCATATCATTGTAGGTCTTTATATACTCGAAGGCAACACGTTCACACCACATTCACAAAACGTTTGACAATGTTCGAAGGACGTCACCGACGTTATGCGCACGCTAGACGAACGTCAACGACGTCAACAACGTCAGGATACGTTTGCGAAACATTCGAGCTATGTAAGGCGTGCATCATGGACACGTTTGACCTAGGTTGTGAGACGTTAACCCCATGTTGTCTTAGCATGGGCCGCACGTTCCTCCCGCATAATGCAACATTGATCTAACATAGCCGATGCAGCGCTATCGCACGTCTAACATCGGCGTAACCTGAGTGTAACATCATCCCAACATAACTGCATCACGTCGAGCTACATCGAAAGTTTTGGACATGTCCAAAACCTTGACGCGCAGCGCCGTAACTCAACAAAACCTGACGTCTCCCAACGTAACTTGACGTCTGCCTAACGTAATCATGACGTAACCCGCCGTACCTCAATGTACTGACCAAAATTCACCTTCATCGGCTCATGTTAGCTCGTTACATTGTAGTGTGACAGGCCTATCACTCATGCTTGCAGCCCCCAGCACCCGGTCTAGCCTGCTCAATAGCATGGTCAAAGGAGTGCTAACTACTAATATCCAATTAATCAATGCCCCATCGCTACTCCTACTGACCAGCACAAATTCAACAAAATTCCCATAATTCTATTATTTCTACCTTAAATACGTTATTTTAACCCTTAAATACGTTATTTTAACCCTTAAAAATACGTTATAAATAACGGTACAACAGTGTCTCACCCCGTCTCAACGCCCCAGCGCCCAAAACAAGCAATAAAACAAAACTGGACCCTACCCGGTCATCGGTAACGCCTCTCGTCGTCACGGGCGCCTAGAATGAGACTGTGTGGACAGAAGGTAAGGGGTTAGTAAAATCGCGGTGCCAAACGATCACGTGACCTCGCGGCGTGAATTTAGACCACCATTCTCCTTACATATATAGCATGTGTCTTGCGGTAAATATCTTTATTGAATTCCTCTGAACCAAACATTTTATGAGCGCATAGACATTGGTCTTGTGGCCATTGTTCGCGGTTATTTATTTATTTTCAGTCAAACAACCTTTTTTTGCTTTGAAAATTTGTTGGACAAATTCAGACATCAAAACTTGTTCACTTTGAAAAGTTGGTCCAATACGACAGGTGTTGCTGAAGTCCTTCTGCCTTGAGGTGTTGGTTGAGTGTGTATTAATTAAGTGACGATTGATTGATTGATTGGTGGTTTCTTTACGCCGTGTTGGCAGCATAGGCCATATTCACGACGAGAACTGTTAGTTTTTTTATATTATATTATATTATATTGTATTGTATCACGTGACAGGTGGAGGGAGATGCCCTCTGGGTCGGGGGAGCTTATTGCATGGCGAGGGGAGGAGGATGGGTTCTTAGTGGAATGTTCTACTGAGGTTTTATGTCTATCGTGACCATATTAGACCATCCTTCATGGTGAATTTATAGTGCTGCTTCGATAAGGGGACCATCTTGGATACTTGCTACCGCCAGGTCAGGGGACCACGATTATTGACAGTATGTGTGGCCATGTTAGGTTTTACCTCCGGGCCACATGTCAGGTGACATCAGCACTAGTACACACTTGTGAGTGTGCTCGCTAATGTGACTGCATAGTGCTGCACGACTGAGATACAGTGCCACCGACACCATGACGTAAACCTCACCTAATGGCATTACTGATTATCATCGCACTGAGCCAAGCTAGGTTGTGTTTGATTCTTGTAATGTCGAGCACCAGGCACAGTAACGGCAAGTTCTGTGTATGAGATGCGGTTTGATCCGATTGGATTGATTCCCATAACCTACCGCAAGGATATATGTTGCTTTATTATTTTGTCTTGCAGGTGTTGGCCGCCGTTCATGCATCGCGAGGCGATCTAGGGGGCTGCCGAGAAGTATAGTTCCCCTGCCAGAGATTTATTAATAGACTCAGCCCAACTCTGCCTTCTTCCTTATTTGCCGAAGTGGTTATAAGTCGGATATGTAGGATGAAATCTAGATGCAGTAATCTTTTGTGCAGCAATAAATGGTCGCTCACTATCCCAATATTTTAAGTTAGATATTTAACATCATGTCTAGAAAATGAGGACAATTTCTTCTTTTTATTTTATAATCAAATTCTATGTTTTCATTACACCGTACCCAACATGTATGTATGTATATCTGGGGTATAACTAGTTATGCTAATATTATTTAGGCTGTAGGGGGCCCTATTGTGACGCGACCGGCTGGGGGTTGGTCGCTCTCCTGCCTCCGCTACTCCGTCTCTTGGTTCACTGAGATGCGGGCCCCCGCCAATCAGGAGGAAGATTTGCGGGGGAGCCGTTTCCCAGGCTTCGGGCTATCCTCCAATCAGGAGGAAGCTATGCGGGGAGGCGACTTCGGGCGGCGCGACACACATTCCGTGTCCAGTCGGCCAGAATTTTGACTTGGTGCGGATGTGCTGGCTGTCCGGTACAGCTGCGCTTACGCCATCGGGCGTTTGACTGTTGCTGTTGTGTTGGGTTCTGCCTGTGTCAGAATGGTCGTGGATGTTTGCCAGGCTTGTGGAGATGAGCATGAACCACCTCGCGGTGCTAAGTGCAAGGTGGTAAAAGCCAAAGTGGCAAGGAAGAACATCAAGGCAGAGGCAGTGGAGGAGGAGATCGGTGCCGGTGAGAGTAGCGAGGAAGTTGTGGGGAACGCCATGTTGAAGCTTTCATTGGGAGAGGGCAGTGACGGGATCGCGAAGGTGGCACGCATGGCTAGCGAGATCCCACCTGACACAGAGGAAATCGAGCTTCGCAAAATGTTGGAGGCGCGTGTATTGGCGCGCCGGAAAGCAGAGCTGAAGGCGGTGCTGGAGAAGGAGATCGCGGCAGAGGAAAATGTGGGCGAAAAGACGAGATTGCGCCGCAAATCGAAGAAAAAGAAGAAAAAGTCCAGCGACGGACTCGAGCCCAAGTTTGGGGGATTCGTCTCCGTCATCGGCATCATCGTCCGGGGACTCGGACTCGGATGAGTCGAGGAGTGGTAGCAGAGAGTTTAAGGAATTAAAAAAATTAAACCGATGGCATTTCATCACCGCCATCTTGTCATTTTGCATTCTCGCTCATTTCACCAACTCTGTGCCAATATAAGTAACCATTTGACACTGGGGCCAGGGGTTCTACTTCTGGTTCCATACTAAAGCAGTTTTTGCCAGGTTTTACATAGGGTTTGTGTTCACCCCTGTACTGTAAGTATGGGGTGAATCTTTTATCTGGGTATTACACCAGACACTGCCCACTCACAACTCACTTCCAACTATTTGTCTTATCACCGGACCTGGGGACCGAATCGGTAAGAGCGCAGGCTTCGCGTGTGCAAGGTCGAGAGTTCGAATCCCGGCCGAGTCAAGGCAATGATTTACTAAATTGATACCTGTTGCTACCTCGCCTGAAATTTGGCATTACTATATTACGACAAGGACTGGTTAGCTCACTACCATGATAATGTGACTGAGTGGGGAATCGGGAGGATCATGGTGCCAGTAATCCGGTCTCCGAGTGAGACAGTACTATAAAGTTGATGCCAATGCGCACTGTCAAAAGTCAGTACTCATACAGAACAAATAGGCAAACTGTTACATTATTGAGCTCGCCGTGAATATGACCTTTGCTGCCAACCCGATGTTAAGGAACTCTCCGATGCGCATTCTTTTTATAGCAGCAGAGTGCTCTTAGTGGTTCATAATTTGGTGGCATTGCTGACTGTAGTAGTGCTAGATAAACGATTCACCCCGTACTTGCAGTACAGGGGCGAACACAAACCCTCTATAAAAGCTGGTGATAAGTGCTTTAGTATGGAACAGGAACTAGAAACTCCGGCTACAGTATCAAATGGCTACCCACATCGGCACAAGAGTTCGGGGAACGGAAGAGAATGCAAACAGACAAGGTGGCGGCAGTAGAATGCTGCCGATTTCAATTTTAAAGTCTATTAAACTATGTTTTATTATAATTTTTAACTCAAAAGTAGCGGGTAAATATGAAGACGTATATAAGTGTTTTGCTTCTTAAATTAAGAATTTATCCATTCAGTTAATTCCCCAGCATAATGAAATTCTTCGCCAGTTTTTCTAATGGGTTGGTGTAGTAGTCTGTACATGAGCCCCACTACCATGCGGTGGTGACAGACACTATGCCGCACCCCTATGCAGTTACACTGAACTGCGCTAGGTGGCGGCAGACTAGCCACCAGGCAGACCCCCAATGGGGCTGCCCTCTACTGCGTGTGGCTAGCTCACCCCCCACCCACCTATAGAGGAGACATGGGACCTGGCGAGTTAGGGGGCGTGTCAGTGGACTGTTGACGCTGCGGAGAGCAGAGAGGTTTTGTAATAAACCAAGTTGAAGCATACTGATACTGAATCTTGGAGTTCTTCTGTGAGTGCATGGCAGTGTGGGGAAGCCTGTGGGCCATCACAGTTAGTTTTCAAACCTGTATTGCAAGTACGGGGTGAATCTTTTATCTATAGTAGTGCCAGTCAGCAGCGACACCTGTGGCAGACAGACACTTGCCAAGCTTGAACACTGTTTCAATGTTAACTGTCTCTGTCTTATTTACCTTTCACCCTGATATATCTTAGGAGAATAATATTGGCATTGCATAGGTTTTTTTTTATAGTTTTTTTTTTACAGACATGTGTTGTTTTATGCGAGTAATAGACCCAATGCTATCCATTCTCCCTGTTATGAATTGCTCATGTTCTATTATAATACAGAATAAAGGGTCATCGAAAGTTGTCCATATCTTTCTAGTCATGGGAGGGTGGGTAATATTTGAGTTAGGGTTAAATAAAATAACCATTTCATAAGTCATTGTATAGTGATGGGTGTGGGGTCGGTAAGCGTAGTATTCTTTGTATGAGCGTGAATATGCTGAGAATTTTGGATGGTCAGTAAGTATGTTGACCAGTATGTCTTCCATTTAATGTATTTTGAATTTTCATTTAATATTAATACAATTTCCTTTTTTTTCATATTACAGATATGATGGCTGTCAGGCCCGGGTGTGATAAGCCGGGGAACAGTTGAGGTTTGGGAGGTTAGGGTGCCAGGTTGTGGGGCAAGGGCTAGGGTTATGATTGTGTAGTTAGCTAGTGAGGGTAGGATAGGATAGGGCAGGGTAAGTTTAAAATCAGTTTGTCTTAGCCTGACATGCGTGGCACCTATTTCAACTGTGTTCAGGAATCGCCAACACTGAATTCCACTAGATTTGGTAAGTACCCACTTAAAGTTGCATAGTTTGACGTTTTGTAAATTCCGGTAATTCTATGTAGCAAGATATCCCTAACTGTGGCAATATCTAAGTTTGGTATGTAGTATGAAATCTAGATTATGTGTGTGTGCAGCAGCAATATATGCTTACTTCGTACACTGACGTTTTTCTAATTTGGATAATTAGGATCATTTTTGTTGTTGTTCTCCGCAAAAAATACTATGCTTTCATTAGATTATACAACTGTAAAGCCTTACGGAAACCATGTGTATATTTTCCTTTATTGGAAATCGACTAGTCCAGTGTACAGACGGTATTGTCCAGTGTACTGACGGTATTGTCCTGTGTACTGACTAGTCCAGTGTACTGACTGTGAAAGTACGTCTGAACACTTTGAGTTCTGGATACTGAATGGTTTATTCACGGCGTAGGGCACGCTTGACCCGCCGGCTAAACTTTCCATGATATCATCTCATTTGCATATCTCTTTGTCCCCAACTCTGCATATCGTTAACATATATTAACCACAGGTCTAGACGTCTATTACGCATATATCACATCCCCCCCTCAAAGTATTTCTGAAACATCAAATGTTACAAAATATCAATGAAGAAACATCAAATCTACAATATCAAATATATGCGCACTTAACTTGCAAACGTCTGAGTGCACAATGCACTTAAGTCCTCAACATTCCGGCCGTAATGCCTGACATCTCAATTGTCCATATGTATCAACAGTAAACACAAAAGCTGAAATAAACTTAACCGTACATGCACATGTTAACCGTGCAACCGTCGGTAGCACACTGACCTACTATAGATCTAACCTGCTCGCTGGCCTTATCAGCTGACCTGACCTACTTAGATTAACCGTACTGTTTACATTCGGCGCTGACGCTGACCCAGATTGCGTCTGCACGACTAACTCGGGTCGCCCCTCCACAGGCGCTCCACTCATTTGTACCCGGTTACGATATAACATGTTGCCCGACTCGTTCAAAATTTGATATTCTCTCCCGGGCACCCCAGTTCGTCCCAAAATAACCCCTTTTTTCCACTCCCCAGCATTATTTTTGTACTTTATCTTATCTCCAACTTTCATAGGCTTGTGCGCCTTACCGCACTTCCGGTCATGAAACGCTTTCTGACTACTCTGCCATTGGGCTGTTTGCCTTCTCTTAGGATCCTGCGTTTCAGGCACCAAAATACCCTTTGCCATAGGCAATCTGCCTCTCAACCTTCTGCTCATGAGCAACTGCACTGGAGACATGTTCAGGACAGGCAACGGAGTATTGCGATAATTCAGCAATGCCAACTGAAAATCAGCTCCAGTTTTCTCACACTTCTTTAACATGTCCTTAACCGTTTGTACAAACCGTTCAACCTGACCGTTACTACGCGGATACTGTGGACTGGAATACATGGACTTGAACCCGTAATGCAGTGCAAACTCCCTGTACTCATGGCTCTTAAACTGTGGACCATTATCTGACATTACCTGACTAGGAATACCGTGCCTTGCAAAGTTGTCTTTTAACGCTTCAATAACAGTGACAGACGACATATCCCCCAAAAGCGTTACCTCCGGAAAATTTGTGTAGTAATCTACAGTTATCAGGTAATTCTTATGATTTAACTCAAATAAATCGGCACCCACTTTATCATATGGTTGACAGGCGATCGGGTGATTTATCAATGGTTCGTTATGCAAATTTTTCCGGTTGTTTGGACAAGTGTCACAGCGACTGACTTCATCCTCGATTTGCTTGTTAATATTTGGCCAAAACATACAGTCCCACGCCAACTGCTTGGACTTAGTCACCCCCCAAATGCGTCTCATGCAACGCCTCTATCATTTCACCACGAAGAGCTGGAGGAACCACCACCCGATTGCCGTTCATTACAAGATTATTTTCAACTGTCAACTCATGCTTGTACGGAATGTACTGTCTCAGACACGGTGGTGTCTGTATACGTGTAGTGTCCCACCCATCTTCAATGTGTGATATCAACATAGACATAGATACATCTTTTTCATATTCAGTCACAATCTTACTCCACAGACTCGACGACTGCATGTCCACTGCAGCAACGCAGAACGTGTCATCGAATAGGCTATCATGACCTACTTTGGCGGTATGCGCCCTTGACAACGTGTCTGCAAAGAACATCAAAGAGCCCTTCACATGACATAACTGAATATTGTAATTCTGCAATCGCATTCGCATTCTTTGCATTTTAGCCGATAGCTTATGTATTGGGTTTTGCATTATGGCTACCAACGGCTTGTGGTCTGTCTGAATTTGAACTTCCTTGCCAAATATATACTCATGAAACCGTTGGCATCCGAAACATATGGCGAGCATTTCTTTCTCAATAGTGGCATATCCACACTGCGCTGCATTAAGCGCACGAGTTGCGAGTGCGATTGGTTTACCATCTTGCATCAACACGGCTCCCAAACCTGACTGACAAGCATCTACCTGAATCACAATGGGTTTCTTAACATTGTAATATGTCAATACAGGAGCAGTTCTTAACTTCTCTTTCAATTTATCGAACGCACCTTGCTGTTCGGCTTGCCAGTGCCACGCCACGTCCTTGGCTAGGAGCGTGCGTAGTGGTTTTGCTATCTCGGACATGTTGGGTATGAACTTGTGTACATATCCCACCATGCCCAGGAACCTTTGGACGCTTTGTTTGTCACGCGGCTCTGGCATGTCTACTATTGCTTGTATTCTGTCTGGATCAGGCTTTACACCCTGCTGGGTAAGTTGATGACCTACATACTTTACTGTAGTCTTACATAGCAATGATTTAGCATCATTTAACTTTAGATTACCCGACCTAGCTCGGTCCAGAACAGCTCGGAGCCGCTCGTTATGCTCCTCAACCGTTGACCCACATACCAAAATATCGTCCGTGACTATCCCGATACCGGGTATGTCGCCCATGACACGGTGCATCTCCTGAATAAAAATGTCCCCGGCTGTTTTGATGCCAAAAGGCAAGCGTGTGTACCTGTACCGGCCCCACGGAGTATTGAACGTGCACAAACGTGAACTTTCCTCATCCAATTCTATCTGCCAATACCCTGTCTTTGCATCCAAAACTGAAAAATACTTTGCATCGGCCGTTTTGGCAATAATTTCATCAATAGTTTTGGTCGGGAATGGCCCTCTTTTTATCGCTTTGTTCAACTTAGTCGGATCCAGACAAATTCTAATTTTATTTGTTTTTTTTTACGATCATAATAGAGTTAACCCACTCAGTAGGCTCATCCTATTCCACTATGACACCTAACTCTACCATACGATCAAGCTCACTGCGTACTTTACCTTGAATGGCAAATTGAATCCGTCTAGGCGGATCTATGACAGGTTGAATAGACTTATCGACATGAATGACAGCCTTTGCTTTGATCAACCCCAAACCCTGAAATACGTCTTTGTATTCGCTTACCAGCTTCTCTGCCCCTGTGCTGGAACTGTTCGTCGGTGTGGAAATGTTCGCCGGTTTGCCAATGTTCGTCGGCACAGAGCTGTGCACCTCATCCACCCGTGCCAGCAGGTTCAACGTCACACAAGCCTGCTTGCCCAGGATGGGCTGGCAATCCGGCACCACCTGGAACCGAAGCACACTGTCGTTGACGTCGAGCAGTGCCTCTCCATCCGGCGTGATCCGGTGACCGGAGAACGTCACCAACGAACATCTGGTGTTCCCCAGCCTCCCCGGAGGGACTCTGTCGAACACGAACCTCGGAAGCACGTTTGCCTCCGACCCTGTGTCAAGTTTAAACTTGACAGGACAACCATTCACCCAAACGATTGCATGCCACAGCTCGGCATCCCGACCAGCACCGCGATCGACGGCACCCACAAACAGATCCGTTGCCAGTACATTGACTTCCGCTGGATCGAGGTCTTGCTCAGCATTGTGAGGGTCGGGCGCTTCGACGTGAAGTTTGTTGACTCTCCCGAGCCTGCTCCTACAGACCTTCCCGAAGTGCCCGATCTTCTTACAGGCAATTCAAGCCTTTCCTTTCGCTGGGCAGACTCCCCGGCGGTGTTCATATCCACAGTTCTGACAGCGGATCTTGAAATCTCCTGCACCGGCGCCGCCAGCAATCCAAGATGGCGATTTCCAAGATGGCGTCGCCGCTGACCGAACCGCCGGTGCACCGGTACGCACATTAGCATAATTCCGAATGAAATCTATGTCTCTACTTTCCACATCTGATTTGGTGTCCTCCAACAGATCTGAACTGAACTCACTCATTTTGCACATACTTATGCACTTTGTCAATGTTAACTCAGTAGTTTGAAGCAATTTGTTCCGCAAATTCACATTTTTCACGCCAGCCACAATTCGATCGCGCAAAAGCGACTCCTCCACCACTCCGTATTCACAGTCCTTAACTCTGTCCCTTAACGCTGTGATGTACGTCGCCATATTTTCTGACGCTTGATTATGCGAATTGAATTTGTACCGTGTGATAATTATACTGCTCTTACCGACACAATAAACTTGAAATGCTTCAGTTAACGGTTTGATCTTGTCTTGATCGACGAACGCAAAAGTCATATTGGCAAATACCTTTTGCGCTTCCTCGCCAGCAACGTGAAGGAAGATGCAGCATTGCACTTGTTCTCCTTTCAATATGACACCTGCCGCAGTGGCGTATATATCATATGCTCTGATCCATGTTTTCCAGTTCGATCTTGCGTTGTTGCTGAGGACAAGCTGACCAGGCGGCTGCAAACCCGGTAAAGTATTTGCGGGCGGCATTCTTCCTCATCTGACACCATGTGAAAGTACAATGTCTGAACACTTCGAGTTCTGGATACTGAATGGTTTATTCACGGCGTAGGGCACGCTTGACCCGCCGGCTAAACTTTCCATGATGTCATCTCATTTGCATATCTCTTTGTCCCCAACTCTGCATATTGTTAACATATATTAACCACAGGTCTAGACGTCTATTACGCATATATCACACTGACTAGTCCAGTGTACTGACTAGTCCAGTGTACTGACATACTGATGGTATTGTCCTGTGAACTGACTAGTCCAGTATACTGATGGTATGGTCCTGTGTACTGAATGTAGCCATATAGTTTTGCGCCTGTCTGGACATGTTCTTGCCGGTGTAAGACCTCTATTTGCTCGCCGAGAGTGCCACTGGTAACTTGCAAAAGCCAGCAGCACTTCAAAACTTTTGCAGGCAGCTTTCATGAAATGCTACAGAGCGTTAAATGGAGAGTGACAGTCAAGTAATGAAAGCAGTCTTTTGTCACTTCATGACCGACAGCATGATGATGATGATGACTGAATGTAGTCTAGTGTACTGAAATACTGACGGTATAGTGGTGTGCACTGACTGTAGTCCTTGTACTGACTACCTCCGTTTAGGCCCACTAGTACCGATGCGCCACCTATTGTCAGAAAAAATAACAATGCGAAATGTCCCCCATTGTTTTGGTTTTGAAAGTTATATTCTTCAAATTGTTTCTTTATTGCAATTACTGACATGGTCTAGTCTTCATGTCTAGACATTAATGATGGACCGTAATGATGGATCGTGTACATTGGCCGTTTGGCGATGGTGTAATATCATTCAATGTAATATTCATTTACAAATTTAAATGGCAGTATATTTAACATGACAAATGTCAGTATCATTTGGTACCTTTTACATACTTGGGTTACTCTGGTTTCTACATAAGGGATATTTTGCACAATTCTTGCAGATTACATAACAGCATGTTGCATAACTGCATGTTGTCACAAATGCATTCATATATTTGATTTTTACCTTGTCTAATGTCACATCTCATCTCATTTCATCTCATTTCATCTCATGTCACATTTCATGTTTTTCATGTTTTTCATGTTTGTCATGTTTTTCATGTGGCCTCTAATGGCCTGGGCCGCATTCAGGGTGCGTCTCGGAGGTGCCGCGGAGACGTCTCCGCGATGCTTTTTGGCCTATTTGCGTTCAGGGTGCGTCTTACCGCCGCCCTTTTCAGACTGGAGATGAAAAGTGCCTCGAAAATGGCCACCGCATTCAGTGGTTTCAGCCAATCACAGCATAGCTTTTCCATACCAAATGGCTGCCGCCTATGGGGGCAGCCATTTTCGAGACAACAAACTGCTTTTGCCATTTAGACTAGCGTGACGTCACGGCCATCTCCGAGGCACCTCCGAGACGGACCCTGAATGCGGCCCTGGTGTCCGGTGCTTGCTTCTCAGTGTTTACTGCTCGATGCCTCGCCTGTTTCTGGCTTAGGTGGCCTGACGTTCTGCGTTACAGCCGTTTGTGTCTCTGTTTGGTCTGTGCATCTGTGTGTCTTTGCATCTGTGCCTCTAGGCATCTGTCACATTTTAGTGCTGCTTCTGATTGGTGCCTAGGGAGTTGCTGCCCTATGCACTGCAGCTACTTGTTACGGTCTCTCTTGATGAAGGGCCTTCCACACTATGACGTATAGCCTTAGCGTATGCCGACGTATGTTATCTTCGACCAACACGTCAGTGTACATCGTCATATGTTACGTATACATTGGGCATACGTCGGGTACGTTCCGGATACATTGTTATACGTCGCCGTGCATCGAGGATCCGAAAAATGTTGTGCATGCTCAAAATGTCCAAAGTGTGTCGATGTGTGGCTCGTATGTTGAACGTATGCTGCGTGTACGTTCGGGATACGTCGGGATGCATTGCTGCACATTAGCCTACGTTCAGCCAGTGGGAACATGCAGTCTGCGTACAGTCCACATACTGTCAACGGATGCATTACATACTCCTAATGTACTTCCGAACGTATGCCTGCCGTATCTCCAGTGTATTTAACGTATACGCCATACTTCTAGCGATGGAGTAACGTTGGTCAGCGTTCCGTGAGCGTATGCGAGCATTTTGCGAAAGTTTTGCGAGGCACATGAACGCTCTCATACGCTAGCAATACGTCAGAGATACGGTCTGCATATGTTACATATGTTGTGTGTATGTTGTATGTATGTTGTTTATACACTGTTTATACGCCGATTTTTATCCCTCGCGGCTAAAAAGTTTGAATGGTGCCATACTGGCAAATTTCCGAACGCTGAGCACGCGCTGACGCCATACATCGTAGTGTGACAGGGCCTTGAGGGTGGGTGTTAATGCCTGGTACACTGCAATTAACTTGAATTACATGTGTGTTGGTGCCCAGGGTGCTGATGCCTTGTATCCATCAGAAGCGATGGGCCTGCTAGCACCATTGCCTCCACATCGGACACCATTTGACATACATTGATGTCCACACTGCAAGTTCTAGTTTGCAACTGACTTTATTTAGAACGTTCCCCTTGTGACGTAACCCTGCGCCACTCTGGGGGCGTTCGGACAATATGACCAGAACACACATACATCACAGGGGTTGGGGGGTTGGGGGGGGGGGGGGGGGGGGGGGGGCGGATGAAAGCAATTAGATATTAGGGACTAGGCTGGTCAATCAATGTGGCGGTGAGGGGGGAGGGGACTTGGGAGGAACAAATTGTCAGAGGGGATAGGTGGTGGAGCGGTACTGGAGGAAGGCGACCAGCTTGACAAGCAATGGCTGGGATGATGGTGGCAGGAAGTGATGCTATGGATGAAGGAGGAGTCAAGATGGCAGCCGTGAAGGCAGATTGTGGTGGTTGCGGTGGTGGGGGACGGCTAAAGTTACAAGCACGGTGTGAAGAGGTAGGTCCACCAGGAAACAGAGTGGAATTTAAAATGATGACCCCTCACCCACCCTAAAGTTCACCTAGTGGGAGGTCGTGGGTTCCAATCCCAAGCGAGTTTACCCAGTGACTTAGAAAATTGATAAATGTTGCTGGCTCGTTTGGCACTCGGCATTAATAGGATATGTAATGGACTGGTTTGCTCAGTGTCAGGATAATGTTACTGAGTGGGATATTCAGGCACTGGGCCAGTGACCATTTGTCTCAGTGTGGCAGTACCTTAGTGGCCAGGTATACCTCACCAAGAGACAACCGGATCCGGTATCAAAAGCTCTCCAAGAGGACATTTGTTTAGTTTTTTCAGTGCATGCAACTGAACAATGTGTAAAAATATACGGATTTTCGGTTCGGAATTATATATTGGCAGAGAGCATTATTATCCTCGGGCGACACGGAGTGGGGACCAAGGTTATGTAATAAGAAAAGCAGTGGGTGCCCCACTCTGTGTGACATATTAGGCTATGTGAAATATATGAAGAGTTCAGGTGCAAAACCATGTAAACGCAATCTAAAAATTGTAGTTTAAATAGCAGATTTGTACATGAAAATAATTTTAATTCTCACAAATTCCACTTTTCATATGATCATATGACTATAGTGCAATGAAGAAACAAGTAGGAATATAAAAAAATTAACTTTTGAAGGTTTGATTCCAAGAGTTATCTCCATTTTGGGATTGGCGTTTGCATGGTTTTGCACCTGAACTCTTCATATGTTAATACATAGTGCCCAAGATTGTGATGAGATGTTCCTGTATAAGAGACAGTTAATGTTTGGTGAAATGTTCCCCCTATGCACCAGTAAGAGTGCAAGTGGAGAAGGACATTGTTAATATATATATTTATTGTAACTGTCTGCAACTACCTGTTACCACAGGGCCGATGGGCAAGCACACCAGCCACACTGCATACATTATGGACACCACCTACAGCTGGGTTGAGTGGCAGATGCCCATATGGGGGGTGTCACCTCCCGGGCTGTGGAGGGTGCCTGATTGGCTGGCTGTGGGAGGCCCAGTCACCTGCACCCCTTTGCCCCACCTGACCACACAAACCTCATTTTGATATTGATTGTTCTAGACTCTCTGAGATATGCTGCTACAGGCACTACTAGGCATACTACTCTACTCCTGACTCTTGAGTGAGACACACTCTCTTTTGGGCAGGAACCCAGACACTATGTCTGATGCTCCACCTTTCATATATACAGAGCTGTGTGCAACAACCATGGGACTCTGGTTCAATGGGCTGTAGGCACTGATTCATAGACATACTAAAGAGGTAATGAGACTATGTGTGGACAGAAGGTATGGGGTCAGGGTGATAGGTCATTAGTAGGTGAACAGGAGCTGATGCCAATAAAGCACAACTTCTTCACTGTCAATCTTGCGTGACTTGTCTTCCCTTTCTTCCTTATGAGTTTGTTGGAGAGGGGCATCAGGTGTGAACTGACAGACAGTTGTCAGAACGCACATGGGAAGAGCTTTGTGGTATCTCTGGGGCTCTGACGGCCGGGGCATCCAGTAATATTACAGTGGCGACTGCGACGATTCTCTGAGACGCCGCCGATCGTCTCAGACGACAGAAGACTGGGCTTCCACGACGGAAGACAGTCTCAGAAGATGGAAGAACTCGTGGAGGACGAGAGATGCACCGTGGTGACAAGAGACATGCTGCGATGAGGAGATGCGCCGGGCACACTCCCGGCGATGAGAGACGCGCCCATGATGACGAGAGGCGCGCTGCTGTCGTCAGATGATGCAAAACTCGTCACCGATGAACAGGTAGGGTCCAGTTTTGTTTTATTGCTTGTTTTGGGCGCTGGGGCGCTGAAACGGGGTGAGACACCGCTGTACCGCTATTGTAACGTATTTAAGGGTTAAAATAACGTATTTAAGGGTTAAAATAACGTATTTAAGGGTTAAAATAACGTATTTAAGTTAGAAAAACAGGAATTATGGAAAATTGTAATTAAATTGTGCTGGTCGGTAGGAGTGGCGAGGGGTCATTGGCTAATAAATAATAGGATATTAGTAGTTTGCTCTCCTTTGACCATGCTATTGAGCAGGGTAGACCGACTGCTGGGGGCTACACGCATGAGTGACGCCATCCGCCGTTTATGACCAGCCGGTGGGTGATGAAGGCCGGCAGGGCGCTGTGTGTGTATGTTGTGAAAGTACAACGTCTGAACACTTTTACTTCTGGATACTGAATGGTTTATTCACGTCCAGGGCTCGCTGAACCCGCCGGCTAAACTTTCCATGATGTCATCTCATTTACATAATCCTTTGTCTCAAACCTTTGCATCTCATTAGCATATATTAACCACATGCCTATACGTCTATTATGCATATATCACATGTGTGGGTGAATGTAAACAGAGGGAGGTGAAGTTGACCTGAGGTGACCTAGACAGGGTCGGTCAGTATTGTGATGTGTATGTGTCGGTAGCATATATGTGACTTGTAGAGAGAGACGGGAATTAGCTAGTCTACAGCATAAAAGTAATGAAACTAGAATAAGAGCTCTTAAAGCATATGGGAAGTCTGTGCCTATGCTGGATGGGACTGACAGAGGTGCACTGAGAGAGTGGGTAGATCTTATTGAGAGGATTGGAGTTCTTGCAGATGTGCCAGACTTAGATATAATTCGCTTCGCACTTTCAAATGCAACAGGTACACTGCATGAAGTGTTATTCACTGCCTTCACAACTAAGGGTGCTAAGTCATGGGATGATACCAAAGAGGAAATTGCTAAGACTTTGTTAACTGCAGATTAAAAAACTCATGCAAAAAGTATAGTAATGACTATGGTACAGAATGAGGGTGAGACAGTGGTGGCATATTGCCAACGATTTAAAACAGCTGCTAGTAAGGGGTGGAAATATGTATGTGCACACAGGTACGCATAAGGAGGAGCAGGCTCAGGCCACACAATACACACAGCATACATGCTGCATGCACACACACAGCACACAATATACATATAAGGTACATATAGGTGAGTTGATCGATTGATGTGTATATCTGTGTGAATGTATAGAGCCATGGCGCACCAGTGGGATGAAGGTTTCTGGGAGGAAGACATAGAAGACATCTGGGATGAGGACAATATAGTGTGGGACTTTGGAGGAGATAGAATTGAGATGGCAGATGAAAATGAAGTAGAGGAGATTGACAGGGAGGTTAAAATTCAAGCGGTCCATAAGCCGTTGGTGGCGATAATGCAAAAACCGATTCACAAACTTTCAGCCAAAATGCAGAAAATGCGAATGCATTTGCAAAACTGCAATATTCAACTATGTCATGTGAAGGGTTCTTTGATGTTTTTTGCAGATACATTGTCCAGAGCACATAGTGCTAATGTAGGTCATGGTAGCCTGTTCGATGACACGTTCTGCTTTGCCGCAGTGGACATGCAATCGTCAAGTTTGTTAAGTAAAATTGTCAGAGAATATGAAAAAGATGTATCCATGTCCATGTTAATCACGCACATTGAGGATACACATCAATATCGGATTGCTATGAACAGGCACACATCATCGTTGCCATCGTCACACAGCTTTCACATTCATATATACATTTGTGCATATATTATGGCAGCTGTTTATCCCATCATTACTAACAACCTACTTACTCAAACTACTTCATGTAGTCAAAAGACACACCTGAGGTATTAACCTTTTAAGCATAACCCTATAAGCTAACCACACTCTATCTAACAGAATAAACAAACCATTCTACTAACACTCACTCCATCTCAAAATGTTAACTCCAACAACATGATAATTTTGCAATTCACAACATAGTAGGCATACAAACCTGGAAAACCTGAAGGAAAACTATGCACCTAACCACTCCGTAATGTAAAGGTCTAATCAATACACATGTATGTATCAAGTTTGTAGGAATACAACATATAACTGCTATTTTTGTATGTGAATTGTCAAACTATACCATATGTCAGTCTTTGAATGTTTGATATTGTTATTTCAGCTGATTTGGGCTAGCTGCATATATTGTAAATAATTGTATTGTCACATGGCTGGAAGACCAGTGCCACGGCGCTGACAAAAGACTTTATTCAATGAATAAACTATATTTACAACAGCAAAAAATAATGTGATATTACTGAATGCCCGGCCACGTTTGGGACACCAGATAATATTACAAACTCTCCCCGTCATTATCTCTTATCTGTCAGCTCATTTAACCAATACTAAGGAAGAATGAAGACAAGTCACACAGATCAACAGTGGGAAGTTGTGCTTTAATAACACCAACTCCTGTCCACCTACCAGTGACCTAGCATCCACTCCCCTTACCTTCTAGCCACACAAGATATCATTACCTCTTTAGCCTATATAGAAAGCAGTGTCTACAGCCCATGGGACAGGAGTCCTATGGCTGTGTTCACACTCAATTGGAAGATATGAATTTTTCTAGCATCAGACAGAATGTCTGGGGTTCCTGCTCAAGAGTAGGTGTGTCTCACTCAAGAGCCAGGAGTAGAGTGATCCCTCTCCAGTGTGCCTGAAGCAGGGTCCTGAATAATGAATTAATCTCAAAGTGAGGCTAGTGTGGGCAGAAGGCCAAGGTAGTGTGGGTGACTGGGCATTCCCACAGCCAGCCAATCAGGCACCCCCACAGCCTGGGAGTGTGACAACCCCCAGTACGGTTGTCTGTATATGCAGATTAGGCTGGTGTGCGGGCCCAGTGGTCATGTAGGGACAGGTAGCTGCAAACAGTTACAATAGATCTCTGTTAAAATGACCCTTTCTCCAATTGCACTCTTTTATGGATGCATAGAGAAACATTTCAACAATCATGTACTGTCTCTTATATAGGAACATCTCTTCATTAATCTTAGGCATCATGTATGAACATATATTTCACATAGCTTATATCATGTCATAATGGGAGTGGGATATTATTACTTTTAGTTTACATAACATTGTCCCCACTCCGTTGCTCAAGAATAATAATGATCTCTGCCAATATATAATTCTAAACCGAAAATCCATATATTTTTACAATAAGTTGCTACCCGTCCAGATGTGTTGCTAGGATGTACAACAACAAACATATATCTTCTATATTTATAATAAGTAGAGCTTGACTCAGATTACAATATGTCTTAAATGTCTTACTTAGTAAATAAAATTAAACTAATTACGAAACCCTAATGCTTTTGTGTATGTGTGAATATTGTAAAATGTCAAATGTAATGGCCCTGTCACACTACGATGTGACGACGTCAGCATAGGCACAACGTGCAAATAATTATATTACGTCGAAGTTCTCAGCGTAGTATGCAAATTGCTGCACAAGTTGGATGTTCATGCCGCATAGTTGACGTGAGCGTAACGTCAGTATAGCGTCGTGCCAACCAACACGCAACCACCACCCAACAACCACACAACCACCACACAACCGCCACCCAACCACCACACAACCACCACACAACTGCCACCCAACTACCACCCAAGCACCACCCAACCGCCACCCAACCACCACCCAACCACCACCCAACCGCCACCCAACCGCCACCCAACCACCACCCAGCCACCACCCAACAACCACCCAATGACAACCCAACCGTCTCCCAACCACCACCCAACTGCCACCCAAGCACCACCCAAGCACCACCCAACTGCCACCCAACTGCCACCCAACCACCACCCAACCACTACCCAACCACCACCCAACCACCACCCAATGACCACCCAACCATCTCCCAACCACCATCCAACCACCACCCAAGCTCCACGCAACCACCACCCAACCACCACCCAACCGCCACCCAACCACCACCCAACCACCACCCAACCACCACCCAACCACCACCCAATGACCACCCAACCATCTCCCAACCACCACCCAAGCTCCACGCAACCACCACCCAACCACCACCCAACTGCCACCCAACCGCCACCCAACCACCACCCAACCACCACCCAAGCTCCACGCAACCACCACCCAACCACCACCCAACTGCCACCCAACCGCCACCCAACCACCACCCAACTGCCACCCAACCGCCACCCAACCACCACCCAACCAACACCCAACCAACACCCAATGACCACCCAACCGTCTCCCAACCACCACCCAACCACCACCCAACCAGCCCCAAACCACCACCCAACCACCACTCAACCAACAACCAAAAAACCAACCAAACAACCAACAACCAACAATCAACCAACAACCAAACAACCAACAACCAACAACCAACAACCACCAGCGTAGTGAGCAGCGTTCGACTAACATACGTCTAACGTCATCGACGTTCGCCTAACGCGTTCCTGACGTGAGTGTGACGTGACCCGAACGTCAGAGCATCACATCGAGCTACGTCAAAAGTTGTCAACATGTCCAAAACCTTGACGCGTGCCGACGTCACACGAAGTGACACGACGTAACGTGATGTAGCTCGACGTCATTCTAATGTCATTCTAACGTCATCATAACGTAACCCAACATACCTGAACGTAATGACGAAAAGTCACCTATGCCAGGCTTACGTTGGCTCTTCCTAGTGTGACACCCCTTTAACCTAGGACTGATGCGTTATGTGTGTCAGTGTAGTGAGTAGTAGTAATATTAGTAAGTGTTGCTCTATACCAGGTGCGGTAACTTATCACGCCATTGTACATTGCGTAATTCCTATGCATTATATATCTCGTCACTCCTATAATATATTCAGCTATTGTGATATGGTGTTTGAGTTCTCAAGTACTCTCGGTGTGTATGCATTCTACTGGGTTAGAAGGGGCCGATGTATGTGTAGAGCCTTGAAATTAATCATTTTCAATCTGTTTGTATGTTCCAAGTTGTTCAGCAATTCAAATAAAAAATAAATTGAAATAAACCTTTTTTCTTCTCGTCCCCAGATATGATTTTGCTAGCCTGAAGAAACCCAACACGTTGTAGATCCTATTTATGCAGAAAATCATCTTTTGTTTCAACTACATTATACATGAAATTTTCTACTGCCCTTTTTAAAACACTAGCACAGTTTGACCAGAGCTAGCATCATGTGAACGGTATCATTTTATAGCCAGCATTAGTGGTTATAGTTTCATATTTTGTTAATGAATAAAATTTAAAATAGATAGATATTTTAGACATTTATTTATTCACAATTGCTATATATTATTCCACAAACATGTACTATTCTGTTGACAATAGAAATTGCAGGAACAGTTTAATCATCAATGGTTGTCTTCCCACTGCCCCGTATAAAGAAGATAAGATATTGATAGACGAATTTAATTTCAAATGTTCAATTAACCGTGGGGTCGTGGTTCGAACCCTGGTCAAGTCAAACCAATAACTTAAAAATTGATACTTGTCACTTCCTAGCCTGGCATGGTGCTGGCAGCCAGGTATTCCAGTGTGGCAGCATTATAAAGTCGCCATGAGTGTGCACTGTCACAAGTCGGTACCCGTCCTGATATGACGTGAGATGTTGCTAGGACAAAACAACAACACACAAACAAACATCTATCCTAGAGCAGGCTGTCGTCATGGTGCGGTGGGGCAGCTACATGGGCAAAGTGGATCTCTCCAGCGTGTACTTGAGTGTCCGCATCCACCCGGAGGACTACCCGCATGCGGGCCTCCATTGGACGTTCGCAGGCGACAGTGCCCCCACTTACATGTTCGACACCCGGCTTATGTTCGGCGCGCAGTTGAGTGCTATAGTGTTCAACCAGCTCACGCAAGCGGCCATCAGGATAATGCACGCACACGGATGGCACAACCATATTGCGACAATTTTTGTCATCACACACCCCCGCCGTGATACTTGCCGCCGCATTGTGGATGAACTCATGGCATTGCTGCGCAAGCTTGGCTTTGCCATCAACTATGGGCGTGGCAAGCAACACAATCGATTTCACAACCACCCTCCCGCCCAAGAAGCTCCAGACCCTCATAAAGGAAGCCAAGGCAGCTTCACAACGCCGCAGCCTCACCATGCAAGAGCTGCAGTCAATATGCAGCAAGCTAAACTGGGCCACCTAGGGCCCGTATGCACCAATCGGTGATACGCTTAGCCGGAGCTAAGGGGCTAGCCGCGGATAGCTACCTCGGGGTAGCGGCGGGTTGGAGAGATGTGTGAATTGGTATGCACCAATGTTTTAGCCGCTGCGGATAGCTAACCGTGAGTTTATTTTTAGATTTGGGAATTCCTTCCAGTCGGCAATATGAATAACGGCGTCAATTCGGTGGGAGCGTTAATATCGGTTCGAATTTAGGGTTAAATTGATAAGATTTCACTTATTGCGTATGTAATTCTGTTAAATATGACAGGATTTAATAGATTTGGGTGTAATATATTGCCGCCGATTTGGCGGCGATGGCGGTGGCCATTTTTATTTGACGTTGGACAGTATGGATATCAACGTCGCTGCGGCGGCGGCAGTTTGTTTACTTTACACTCATCGATTCGAAAATATTAATATCTCCGCCGATGTAGCGGCGGCGTGAATTTCGCTTCGGATTTAGGGTTAAATTGATCAAATTTCACTTATTGCGTATTTAATTCTGTCAAATATGATCGCATTGAATAGATTGACGCCCATACACTCACACTAACCGCACCGGATAGGCCCTAAACCCACCTCACAAGGTGGTTTACCTTAGCCTAGGTTAACCCACCGCAGTTAGCGCTAACTCCGATTGGTGCATACCAAATTTTCACATTTAGACGTGCGGGGATACCTTAGCCGCGGTTAAGGCCCTAACCCCGATTGGTGCATACAGGCCCAGGTGAGATATGGGGGCACACCCACCTCCGCCACCTCCTGGACGTAATGGGTGCCCTCAACCGCGCCGCGCCAATGCCGCGGTGCATGACAATCTGCTCTGGTGGGTCCTGTTCGCCCACCACCACAATGAGCGCACGCCCATCCTCAACGCTGCCCCCACCATGCCCATCTCCACCGACGCCTGCCTGGACGGGGCTGGGGGATACCACAATGCAACTTGGTTATCTGGCTTTCAGGTACTGGCCAAACACCGCGCACCTAGCTATTAACTATAAGGAAGTGTTAAACCTGGTTCCGGCCGCACACCTCTGGGCGCACACCTGGCAGAACAAGTGGGTCTATGTTCACAACGACAACCAAGCCGCGGCTGCAATTATCAACCACGGCACCACGAAGGACCCCCCCTTCCTCATCCTGGATTACCTGCTGCAGATTTATTACACTTCCGTGGCCTACAACTTCAAGCTGCACGCGGTATACTACCGGGCGTTTGCAATGTCATGGCCCGACGCGGCGAGTCGGCTCATGTTGTGCGGCGGCCAGAGCGCCTCCGCGCCGCGCTGGCGCACACCATCACAGACAACCGCCACACCCGACACCCCATACCCCACCAGGCTGCCGACTCAGTCGGCACACAGCGCACACCGTGGTAACATGGACAATACGGCCCACATCGCCCTCGACCGGGAGGTATCGTGGTACCAACACGGCGCCCACGCCCCCAACACGGTCAGGGCCTATGCCATACACCGTAACACATATATCAGGTTCTGTGCCATGTTGGGCTACACGCCGACCCCCGCATCCCCCACCCTGCTTTGCTGATACGTGGCAGACCTAGCGCGCCATATGTGTTACTCTGCGATACGGCAGTACCTCAACATCATCTGTGCCCTCCACCTGGAGTGGAACCTGCCTAACCCACTGGAGGGTTCGCGCAATCGGGCCTCAGCCTCACCATCCGCTGGTCAAAGACAAACCAGTAGCGTGGCACGGCATGCATCATCCCACCCCCGCGCATGACCGCGCACTTGCTCGGCCCTACGCAGGGCCTCTACAACGCCTGCCTGCTGCCCCCCGAGGCCCCCCCCCACCCGTTGCCCCCTCCTCAGTATAGCAAGGGCCAGTGGGGTAGGCGGCGCCCTCACCGTGCCCATTTTCTGGGCCATCATCAGGGGCTTCCCACAGCTTCTGGCAGGAGGCCTTGTCGGCATATCGTCACCCACCAGCCGCCGCCGCCACTCGGCATCGCGTGTGCATGGGTTCAATACGTGCTCTGGGGCCATATGTATGAGCAACTTTTTATCGGCTCCGGTGTTAAAAGCGGGTCCCGGGTTATCTAATGCTGGTGTTCCAGATATGTCACGGGGCATGTATGAGTCCAAATCGCGGTGGGGTTAGTTAATGTTTCAGTTATTTAGCAACTTGGGGGGCCCCTCTGAGCCTGTTCCCAGCGAGTGCCGCTATTTGCCAATATCGCCGCCGACACGTATTCATCGACGGCGTTAATTTCGCTTAGAATTTAGGGTTAATTTAATTAAATTTCATTATTTGAGTATGTAATTCTGTTAAATATGATCGCATTCAATCGATTTCGGCCTAATCGGTCCCTAGCACTGCCGGGCACCAGCGAGCTGTGTTATTCCCGAGCCTGTAGCCTGCGAGTACCGCTATTTGACACTATCGCCGCCGTTTCGGCGGCCGGGAACCAGCAGCCTTAGTGGTGAGCCTGTAGCCGGCGAGCACTGCTATTTGTTTAGTTTACATTCGTCGATTCGACAATATGAATAACGCCGCCAATGTAGCGGCTACGTTAATATCGCTTCGAATTTAGGGTTAATTTAATGAAATTTCACTTATTGCGTATGTAATTCTGGTAAATATGATCGCATTGAATAGATTTGGGACTAATATATTGCCGCCGATGCAGCGGCAACGGCGGTGGCGTTCTGGCAGTATGGATATTGACGTCGCTGCGGCAGCGGCGATTTACTTAGTTTACATTCGTCGATACGACAATATAAATATCGCCGCCAATGCGGCAGCAGCGTTAATAACATTCGATTTTAGGGTTAATTTAATGAAATTTCACGTTTTGAGTATGTAACTCTGTTAAATATGACAGCATTCAAGAAATTAGGGCCTAATCGGTCCCTAACATTGATGGTAACCATCCTATGGCTTGGGGTTAGCACAGGAGACTTTAAGCTCACGGTGTTTGTCTAACGCCGACACATACATACAGAGTTTTCGCCGCTAACCCGGTAAACCCGCCGAAAACCAGCTTCGCCGCGCTAACCCTGACACATACATATGGCCCCTGAGCTGCTTAGCCTTCGCTTTCGGCTGCTGGCTACACTAACCTCCCCCGGCACTGCGCGCATCCTCCATGGCGGAGGATGGAGATTACCACTCCCACCCTCCCTAAAGAAAAAGGGGGGGGGGGGCAAGGGGGGGGGGCAGGGACGCTGGGTGCGCGGGGGGACGGCGCACGGCCCGCCAGCCAGCGGACCAGCGTGCAACATCTCACGGCAGGTGCCGAGTGCGCCGAGACATTAATTTTAATTAACTCGGACACTACGAACAGACTGCATTCGCGCATACTGCCCACATTTGCATTCATATTAATTTGACTTTATTCCATATTTATTACTGTCATGTTGATATGTTTATTAGTTTGGACTTGAATAAAAAGTCCTCTTTACTCTCCCCCCGAGTGTTCGCGTTCATTTAAATATATATATATATATATATATATATATATATATATATATATATATATATAACAAGCATATGTTAGGAAAGTAAAAGCGACTACAAAGGCATCATCATTATCCTCCATTGTTGCTTGTTGCTATGGGCTTTGTAATTGATTGTACTACCTTCTTTTAATTGTTTTGATAGATGACTCGCTTTGTGTTCAAATATAAATCAACAGTGATAAGGCACAGAAATGTGTGTGCAAGAATAATTTAGTGCAGACTTGAACAGAGTATGTACATGTTCTACCGTTCTTTCTTTTCTGCCACATGAATGACATCTTGGGCTGCATAAAAGAGGTGATGATAATGGCTTTATCCCAAGGATACCGTTTATCCTCAGGAATTGGTGAAAAACTTGCAGCGAAACACACCAGTAATAACATAGCACACAAGCAATATCGTAAACACCCAAACTCACATAGTTTTTTTCTTAATCCCACCAATGAACAAGAAACCCGAGAAGAAATAAAGAAACTAAATCCTAATAAGTCAAGCGGACATGACAATATTTTGCCAAAAATAATCAAAGAGTGACACTCTACTTGCACCATCTATTTCCCACATAATAAACCTATCATTTGAAAATGCTACTGTTCCTGAGAATCTCAAAGTTGCAAAAGTAATACCCATCCATAAGAAAAATGAGAAATACCTAGTTGATAACTACAGGCCAATCAGCCTATTCAGTAACCTAAACAAATTAATGGAAAAACTAATGTACAAAAGAGTTTACCAATTTCTTAACAAATACAAAATATTATACAAAAATTATACAAATACCAATTTGGATTTAGAGAGAATCATTCAGCAATAATGGCTCTGACTGAAATCTTAGACAAGATACTACAAGACCTTGAAAATGGGAAACATGTTGCAGGAGTCTACTTAGACCTGAGCAAAGCATTTGATACCGTAGACCATGACATCTTACTCTTAAAACTTAGGCACAACGGAATTTGAGGCCAGGGACATAAATGGTTGGAGAGTTACCTAAGCAATAGAAAGCAATAGAAAGCAATTTACATACATAAACGGTAAACGATCCAAGCTAAACTCAATCCGCCATGGTGTTCCTCAAGGTTCTGTCCTGGGACCTCTCCTATTTTTGATCTACACAAATGATATAGTCAACACTACAAAACAAGATGTCAAAACAAGGTTATTTGCAGATGATACCAATGGCTTCATAACCTCAAATTCACCTAAACAACTAAAACATTCAATTACAACATTCCTTTCAGATATATTTAGATGGTGCAATGATAACAACTTAACAGTAAACCTGAACAAAACATGCTACACAATATTTAAAAGCAGAAGTACAACCATTCCTGATTACCTAAGCAACATAAAGATAAACAATAACACAATAAAGAGAGTCTCTTATGTGAAATACCTAGGTATAATTCTAGATGAAAACCTCAAGTGGGATGAACATATTGATAACTTAAATAATTCAATCATTAAAAATAATCAGACTATGGGAACTTGAGGAAAATAAAAAAATTACTATACTATACTATGCATATGTTTACTCCAACATTCAGTATGGTATAGAGGTGTATGGGAGAGCTAAGTTATCAGCCCTAAAAAAGGTACAGACACAACAAGACAGAGCCTTGAAGATACTGTATAGGAAAGACTATTTCACCCCAACTAAATCACTTCATAAAGACCTGAACTTATTTATGGTAACTGACATTTATCAAATATACATTGCAAAATTTGTTTACAAGCAAAAGAATGGCCTCCTCCCTGAAATATTTGATAATATTTTCAAAGAAAACAATCAGGTCCATTCCCATAAAACACGACAGATAAATAACATACATCACAAACACACAAGAAACAAATATGGCAAAATAACAACTGAAAACCAAGGAACCAATATCTGGAACTCAATACCAATAGAGATTAGAAACCTTAAAACTATGAAAAACTTCTGTAAAAAACTAAAGATAATCTCAATGCTTAATCAATCAATTACCAGTAAAGAATATATATAATAGGATATAGTTGTCATTAACTAGTCGCATAATTTAAAATATCAAGTGGCTATGGCAAAGAACATAAAGTTTACCCCTATTACCTACATGCAAAATAACTACTGATACTGCATGTAAGTACATGAATCCATGACACAATATACATATAATATTCCTATCATTACTTTGTTTTTTACTAACTGTGAAGAGACGCATCAGTATCTCATCATAATCATTAGTTAAAAATGTAGGTTAAGTTTAATCATTTGTTGTTGTCATCACTTGTTCATTCACATCATGGAGCTCAGCTAGATAAGCATCGCTTTTCTGGGATCCTTTCTGTCTGTAAGGAATTTGTATGCATTTATTGTATCACCTCAGTTTATTGTAAACATACCTTGCAGAGAGTTAAAATAAAAGAATTGAATTGATAACTAGAAAAAAAACGGAATGCATGGAATGATACTAGCCCTATCCGAGCAACTCAATCCAGTGTTTAGTTATTCACCCATTTTACCAGGTAGGTCTATATCGCTATCCTGGGAGGATAACTCTGGATCCAAGGATGAAAAGTCTCCGCAATTTCACAGATTTACAGTATTTCTTTTGTAATTTCTCAGTAACTATCACAAAATAGGAAGGATATATATGATAGCAATTGGTCAGTCAGAATCCCATTCTTATATAACCTTAGATTTTGATAGGATACATATATGTCATAAGTAACATTCCATATTTTCACATCAAATATCCCCAAAAGTTAACCCTCTAAAATAAAAGTGTTTTCACACCAAATCAAAATAGATGATACTGTCATGGGGGTGATGAAAATGGGAAATGTTGCGCCTAGAGCGGGACTCGAACCCACATCTCCAGGCCAGTGTGCTAACCATTACACCACCTAGACTCCCTGATATCAACACACTACCCACGCCTACCTGTCTATGCGGCTCCTTGCTTGAGAGGTCAGTGCAGACAACTACACTCATCCCCCTGGAATTGTAAGTCTTTTAATGCTTACAATTACATACATACAGGCAATGCCACGCACTTACATACACAGGGTAGGTTCAACAACTATACAGCGTGTAGCTTGTACAGGATCCTGGTCACAGCACCAGTGTCATGGGGGTGATGAAAATGGGAAATATTGTGCCTAGAGCAGGACTCGAACCCACATCTCTTTGCATTCCGGGCCAGTGTGCTAACCATTACACCACCTAGACTCCCTGATATAAACACACTACCCACGCTTACCTGTCTATGCGGCTCCTTGCCTGAGAGGTCAGTGCAGACCGCTACAATACTGAGCAACCTAATATATATTTATCTAAACTTTTAAAAAAGAGTATGGAACAAACGCAAAGCCACCAGACTACGCAACTTAAAAATATTACCATTAGCACAAATGTAAAAACATCAATAAATGATGGCAGCTCGGAACAGGGATCGCTCAGCGGGTCCCATATGGAGAGGGATAAGGATGTGGAGAGCCCTGACTTGCCAGGCCAGCTCAGTTAGCCGACCTTGCCCCACGTGACCTCAAAATAACCTTTAACAACGTGGGCACCAATACCATGTAGGTTGTTCTAATCATTTTGTGGATATTTATTAAAATTTGTGATTATGGCCGTTTATATTGATATGATATGAGCTACCAGGAAGTGGAGTGGGAATGAAAGCAAGGGGAGGCAAATGCTTCAGAGAAATTTGTTTAACTCTTTTTTTTCTCTCAGCATCAGGAGGCCTATTTTGTAGAATTACAAAACTGCGAAAATTATGTAATTTCTCTGAATTGTAATTGAAATACAATCCCGAACCCAGGGCCGCGTTCAGGCTCCGTCTCGGAGGCGCCTCGGAGGCGCCCGTGACGTCAGGCTAGTCTGAACAACAACAGCCAGTTGGTCGCCTCGAAAATGGCCGCCCCCATAGGAGGCGGCCATTTGCATCGAAATGCTGCGCTCTGATTGGATGAAACCACTGCATGCGGCGGCCATTTTCGAGGCGCTGTTTGTCTCCAACCTGAAAAGGGAGGCGTCTCCGAGACGTCTCCGAGACGCACCCTGAACGGAAATAAGCCAAAAAGCATCGCCGAGACATCGCCGAGGCGCCTCCGAGACGGACCCTGAACGCGGCCCAGATCTAGCACTCTCGCGCCGCATTGGCTAACCCCCCCCCCCCCCAACCGACCATACCACACCACCACTGCTACCTTTTACTCCACGGATGATGGCGACAATCACACCATCTGTGGCGCCACCTAGTGGTTCTTCCGACGTGTCTCCCCATAAATCAGAACCTCTCCCCTTGCGCATATGAGTGGCTTTCACATGCTTATCTAAATTACAGGTCATGTCAGCACTACTTGAGGTAATTTGGCGGCTAGCTGGTGCGACAGTTGCTACATCATGTATTTCCATAGCTTAAGCTAAGATTCCATATACGCGATATCTGACGTGTGGCATGCGAATGCAAATGTGAATGCATATGTGCATTTTCATTGATCGCCGTCCATACATTTGCTGTCCATACATTCGCATCCGGACCTATTGAAGCTTTCGCTTGTTTGTTGTTGTTTTACATCCTAGCAACATCTAAGGTCATATCAGGACGGGTACCGACTTGTGACAGTGCGCAATCATGGTGACTTTATAGTGATGCCCAACTGGAAGACCAGGCCGCCAGCACCATGACCTGATAATCCACTCAGTCACATTATCCTGACACTGAGTCAACCAGTCCTTGTCCTATCCTAATAATGCCGAGCGCCAGGCTAGGAAGTGACAAGTATCAATTTTTAAGTCATCGGTTTGACTCGACCAGGGTTCGAACCCATGACCCCACGATCTACCAACATGGGAGACGGATGCTCTAACTCATTCGGCCATCCCGTCTGGTTGAGTGGGATGTCAATAGACATAGTGGTGCTGGCAGGTCTGGGTGTGATTGCACTCAGGGCCTAGCCCTTCTGCTGGGGTAGGGGTCACCACACTCAAAGGTCAAGGTTGGTGGTGGCCAAGGGGCCATACAGCTACTAGTGGTGGACAGACCACTGGTATCCATGGAGATCAGGAATGCTGGATTCCTATTGGTAGGACCAGGAATGCTCGATTCCCATTGGGTGAAGGAGGTCGTATGATCATCATCATCATCATGCTGTCGGTCGTGATATGACAAAGACTGCTTTCATTACTTGACTGCCGCTCTCCATTTAGCTCTCTGCTGTGAGAGTGATGTCCATGAGTCGGTCTACATTTCATGAAAGCTGCCTGCAAAAGTGTTGAAGTGCTGCTGGCTTTTGCAAGTTACCAGCGGCACTCTCTCTGGGAGCAAATAGAGGTTTCACACTGTCAAGAACATGTCCAGACAGTATTTGTCCCTGCAGTGGTTGGTCAGGAGATGTTGGCAGTTCCATACATCAATCGCCCTTAATGCTGCCACAGTGGTATGGTTTTCTGCTTAGGGTTTGCTCCCTTAGCCTTCGGTTCTGT
Source organism: Branchipolynoe longqiensis (assembly GCA_030323885.1). NCBI lineage: Eukaryota > Metazoa > Annelida > Polychaeta > Phyllodocida > Polynoidae > Branchipolynoe > Branchipolynoe longqiensis. Next base: position 148,409,050 of record CM059186.1, read on the forward strand.
CAAGAACCTGTACCACAAGGCAGTGGTTTACAACTCTGCAGGGCAGGGGCGTCAAACTCCCTGAGGTATTGCAATACCTGCAATCCCTGCAATACCTGCATACCGTGAGGGTATGCAGGTATTGCAGGTATTGCAATAACTCAGGGAGGTAACATGCCATGTAATTTTCCATGTTTGCACTCAAAATATCTAAAAGTTTACCATTTAAAGTAAAAGTAACTTTGAACTAATGAAAAGTAGATAATAGTGATCGATCTAATATATTTATTTCAGTAAAAATACAGAAAATTCAAACCATCGGACTATGCAAATTTAATCAACTATTTAATGTAATTAATGCTATTTTTCTTTTTTTGCATTCTAGGCCAATTACTCAACTGTCTTCTCATATAAATAGATAAGTACTGCATGCTGGAACTATCCACAGCTTATCTATTGGTCATTCCTACAGAAGCAGGTTTTTTTCTCGCATTTAGGTAGGTATTGAATTATCTGGTAATTTTAGGTCCCAAAAACGCTATGCCAATGAAGTTGTGTTGTCTTTGAAATTAACCTTAGGGTGTGGCAGATGGGGGGGGGGGAGGGCGTACATACTGTAAAGCTAAAATTCCATATGTAGGCCTATACGCGGTATTCGGTATGTGGTATACAAATGTAAAAGCGTCAAACAATGGAAAAGCATATAAACGCATTGTAGAATCTAATGCTCGGATTTGTGGCTGTATACGTAGGCTATGAAGAAAACAATACAAAGAGAAAGGAAGAGAGAAAAGTATAAGAGAGAGAGAGAGTCCAGCCCTCTGGTTTATTGTTACATGGGTTCATTGTAGACTATCATACCACTCTGACACCATAGCTTCTGCAGTAACAGGTTCTGTTAAATTGACTCAGTATTGCCTTCTACACAGTATTGCCTTCTATGTAGAAACAAATGATTAATAAGTACATAAGTATCTAAGTTAGATATGTAGAATCAAATCTAGATAATTGGTTTGGTTTTGAAAATTTGACATTTCATCGGACTATGCAGCTTTAAGCTGGGGAAATCGCAATCGAGGACAGCTGGTCTTCCTCATTCCACTGCCCCATTTCTTATCCTAGTAATGCCAAATGTTAGGCTAGGTAATACTAGTATCATTTTAAGAATGTTGCCGGGGTTCGAAACCTGGGGGTTTGAATCCCACGACCTACCAAAGTAGGAGTCGGGCACTCAACTCATTCAGCCATTTCGTTTGGTTATTAATGTACTATGTAATTACAACTCTTATCACATGTGATTGTACAAAATTAGTATTTTTAGCCGACCATTTTATTCATATATTGGGCACCTCAATTATACTGAGCATAGCACTGCTAAAGGCCCTGTCACATTACGGCGTATGGCGGGAGCGTATTGAAAACCTACGTAGGTCCTGCGCGTGCCGGCCTATGATGACATTTGGTGACCTTTCGGGTGGTTTTGAGCGTATGTGGAACCTATGAGGAGCGTACGAGGAGCGTATGAGGAGCGTATGGGAGCGTATGGGAGCGTGCTGTGACATGTTTTGACAGTATGGGCCATACGCCCTCATAGGTCGGTTTTTTTTTAGCATGCACAACAAAATTTGGACGGACGGATTTATGAAAGCGTATGGCGGCGTATGCCTCATACGCTTCACATACGCCGGCATCTGGCGGCATCTGGTGGCGCATGAGTAGCGTATGAGTAGCGTATGCGTAGCGTATGAGTAGCGTATACGGCGTATGCCGACGTATATGACGTAACGCGCTTACGCCGCCATACGTTCCCGCAAAAAACCCTAATGTGACAGTCCCCTTAAGAACATCCACGAGCTACCTTTCTGAAACTCCTTGGAGGACCAATGCCTGCCTGGTATTCATTTCAAAGTAGAAATGCAGATAACCACTGTTGTAAGAAATTTAAACTGGGATATTGAAATTACTGTTCCGGTAGATTGTAATTGTGTCTCTTAAACATTTTGTACAGTTGGAACCCGGATCTGTGGCTGTGCAAGTAGACTACATGGAAATATGATACCGACAAGAAGAAAGAGAAAGTAAGAGTGAAGAGAGTAAGGGAAGGACAAGCTTTCTAGCTTTATTTGTATAGTACATAGGTTCCCTGGTAGGGTATCACACTGCCCCTGTTAGCCAATAGGAGAACAGCATTCCTAGTCCCCATGGCAACCTGTAGTCTGCCCACCATCAGAAGCCTCCTGGCCACCACCAACACTGCCCTGGCTGCACCTCACAGCCTGAGTGCACTGACCCCTATTGGATTGGGTTGGCCCCTGCTCAGGCAGAAGGGCCAGGTCCTGAGTGCCACTGCACTCAACCTGCTAGCACTCACTCTGTCATCCACACGAACTCAGTGTAAAGTCCACGGCTCGAATCTGTGGTTGTGTAGGCAGGCTGTAGTGAAATCAGTACAGGCAAAAAGAGAAAGGAAACATATAAAGAGTGAAAGAAGAGAGAGAGTCAAGCCCTGAGGTTTATTATTTATATGGTACATGGATCCAGTATAGTGTATCACCTCACCCCATTCTCCCAATGAGAAACAAGCATTTCTAGCTCCACCAATGAGAAACAAGCATTTCTGGTCCCCATGGTTACAGTGATCTGCCCACCACCACCAAGTGGTGTGGCTCCACTGGCCACCACCTGCCTTGAGCTGAGTGTGTGGTGATCCATTACTAGCAGAGGTGGGATGGTGTAGTGGGTAGGGCTCTGAGTGCCCCTTACACACTATCTTACTAGCACCACAATGTCTATTTACCAATCAATCAAGTACCACCAGCAACTACATAAACACATCTATGCACCTGGCTCTATATACCTGTTTCACAAATAGAACATTTGCATTCCCCCACCAATGCATCATTATCGGAATATTTTACATCCTTAAACCTATAACCTACCTAACATAGGTATATATATATATGTGTGTATATATATATATCTGAATTCGAATCCACTGGCTAGGCATACGAATAACGCATCACACAATAGCATCCCCCCTGCCATATATCGGAATATTTTAAGATTTGTTTCTTGTGTATATGAATTAAAATAACGATTAACTCAGGGTGTTGCCAGCCAAAGTCTAAGAATTGAATTATGTGATAGATTTCGGCTGCCAGACAAACCTTCTTCATAACCTCCCTGAAATGGCGGGAAATGGCATTTCAGAGCCTGTAGATTAAAATAAGCCTTATAGTGTCTCGTGCCTTCGGCACTCGTCCATGCCATGAATTGATCTGTCACCAGAAAGAAAAGCTCCTCACTTAGCTATGCACATGTGGCCATACTTAGAATGTCAAAGGTATAACTAGGCTGTATAAGAACTATTCTACTAAAATGCCTGGTTCTTCATACCTAAGCTTACTCAATTCACACTACTCCCGTCCTGATAAGACCTTAGATGTTGCTAGGACGTAAAGCAACAACAAACAAACAATTCACGCTAACATCTATAGTCTATTTGATCAGGAATGTGTGCATTGGATACCGACTCGCCTCAAATGACACAGTGCACACAATTACAGGGTTCTCCAGACTTTATGCAGTATGCTCACCAAAGGTTTCACCCGCCAATACAAAGTCCTTTGGTCCATTTCAATAAAATATTTGCATTGAAAGGAATCACAAATGAATGAAAGAATGCATATTTTAAAGGACCCTTGAATTGATTATTTTATTAAATGAATACATCCTCCATTGATGCCTATACATGCATTTCAAAGTCAAATTAGCAGTTTAACTATTTATTCTCTATGTGAAAAAAGAGGACAGATGAAAGTTAAATATCCTTCTCATGTGATAATGTAACAGGGAATATATAATTCTGCTAATTTATGCAGCAGAATAGGAATTATTATGGTAAGATAGAGGCCACGAGGGGCCAGTGGCTACTGGATGTCACGTCGGTCAAGCTCTCGTCATTTTTTGTAGTTTCGATTCCTGGGTAAGAGTTGTATAGGGCGGTGTTAACAGTGATAGGGTGGACCGCTGGCCCCTCGTGGCCTCTTTCTTACCATAATAATTCCTATTCTGCTGCATAAATTAGCAGAATTATATATTATGATGGTAATCAGGCCATGAGGGCCAACCGCTACTTTGTATTGAAGCTGTTATTCTGGAATCGTTTTGTTATATTATTGTTGGTTAACAATGCTGTTATTTACCTGTAATTACATTAAGTACAATTGCCACACAGTACTTGTTGCTTAATGCTTTTTATTCAGTTTGTTTTTCAACAAACAGGTGACTCTTAAGTCTATAACATATGTAATTGCTACATGTTTTAACCTCAATCTTTGTGACCCTCTGGTCTAGATTGTAACCTTTCTTGGATATGTTCGGAATCAAGTTTGTTACTGGGTAGTCGTTATTGACTGGCTGGTTGTAGAACCTCCTGAAGGTTCCATCCCCCGACCACCCTGCTGCTAGTAGGATTGTGGCTAGTGGTACTTTCCTCCTCGCTGCCGGGCTTATCGTGGCGACGAGTAGGTGGTGTAGTCCCTCATGTTCACCCCCGCCTCTGCCATCGTGTTCTTCATGTACCTAGTTAACATGTCCTGTGCCGCTTTTATGTGTGGCGGTCTGGTTGTCGCAAACACCGCTGGTGCCGCTGCCAGCAGGTCGCTCCTCTCCACATATGTCTTTAGATGGCTGTACACACACAGTTCTGGTACCCCATATTTCCTGAAACTCAGTACTAGCGAGTTCCTGCTGGGATCATTTGATTTAAGTTTGGTGGTGTATGTCAAGGTGCACTCTCCTTGCCCTCACATAAAGTCTGCTCGCTTCATTAGCCCCAGTGTCTGTAGGCGTTGGCCCGTCGCCAATAGGAATAAGCACAGCATTCTTTTATTGAGTTTCTCCACAGTCAGTTCCTCACCCGTGCAGGAAGTCTAACAGTGGTTTCGGATCCCAAATCGTTGTGTATTTGGGGTTGGCCGGTTTCAGGTTGCCCATCGCTTTGAGGAGCCAATTTACCAGGGGGTGCTCTCCGAATGGCACCCCACCCACTGTTACAAATGTGCACAGTAGTGATCTGACCATGTTAATTGTGTTGTGTGCTGCCCACCCGAAAATAGGGCCTGGAGGTAAGCTATGCCCTGTTGTATTGTTGGTCTCCTTGGATTAATCAGTTGCGCCTCATAGTGTGCAACCCACCTCCTTAGGACCAGCTTGTATTGTTTTTGGGTGGCTGTTGCCCAGGATGCCGTGAGGGTGTGTGCGGCTGCCCTGTTCATCCCCATTGCCTCAAACATACCGCCTCGAGTGGTGTTATCCTCAGTCGTATGTTGTTCGTCAGAGGAAATTGTTTCCCCTCGTTCCCCTTCAGTGATAGCGTGCCTGGCTTGACCGGTATGGTCTACGATGATGTGTAGCCCCTTAGCTTGTGGAGCAGCGGATACCAGGGCTGTGTTGGCCACTCCGGTGTCACCAGGATGCCCCTCGGTTGTTCCTGTATGACCTTGTTCATTACTCTTGACAGGCAGCTGAAAGGTGGAAACACGTATGCATTAGTATCCTTCCAGCTCAGTGACAGTACGTCTGTGCCTGACTATCATATTCCCGTGTGACATATTGCTCTAGCTTTCGATTCTCTCTTGAGGCAAATAGGTCCACTCTGGGCTTTCCCTGTATGTTAAATATGTCTCTGACAGTATTATCATCTAGTGTCCATTCCCCTGCATCCGTGAATACTCTCGATGCCCAGTCCACATCAATGTTTTCGACCCCTGGGCAGAATCTAATTGATATCGTAATGTTATTCTTCTCCGTGATATCGCATATCTCCTCTGTCTCCTGCTGACATGTCTTTGATCTTGTGAATCCCCCTTTTCCTATGCATGCTACCATTGTGATGTTGTCTGCGAACACGCTTACATGTTTATCCATCAATTTGTCTCCCAGGTGTTCCAGTGTGCGCCTTACTGCTCTCAGTTCTAATACGTTTATGTGTGTGTTCTCACTAACTGTCTCGTCCCATTGCTCGTCACCATTACCTGGTGTGTCTGGCTGTAGTAGCCCCATCCATGCGAGGAGGCGTCTGTGTAAACACATACGTCAACTGGTGATGGTTTGTATGCCCTCATGGCATGTTCTAGGTTGTCTATCCAATATTGGATGCATTCCCTCACCCTGCGTGTGAGCGTGCATCCTTTATCGTAATTCCCGTTAGTGTTCCTTAAGTTCCAGTTGAGGGCCCTTACCATTGATTTGGACTTTATTCTGGCCAACTTGTTGCCCTGATCTGTGGCCACTAGCTTGCCAATCAGGGCTGCGAGTGTTTTGATTTTTAGGTTCTTTTCTTGTAGTACTTCCCTGGCGAATTCTATCAATTCCCCACATCTCTTCCTAGGCAGGTTTACCCTCATTAGGTTTGTGTTTATTCGGAATCCCAGGAACTGGAGTTCCCTCGCCGGTTGCAGCACCGACTTCTCTTTCTTTATTGTGAAACCTAATTTTGTTAACAGTTCTAGCGTGGCTCTTACTGCCCTCTCACCTCTGCTTCGGTGTTGCCTATCAATATTGTATCATCTATGTAGAAGCATAGTAGTATGTGGTGTTGTGACCTCAGCTGGCTCATTACTGCCTTCATAATTCTTGTGAATACCCTGGGCCCCGAGCTTAGTGCGTTTGGGAGGACTCTAAAGCGGTATCTGTTGCCCCCGTGTATAAATTGCAGCAGATCTCTGTCTGCCTCCCTGATTTCTATGCTGTGGTAAGCTTGGGAAATATCTATGCTCGCAAGCCAGGCCCCTTGTGTTATCAGTTGCATCACCGTGTTCAACTGTTCTATTTTGAAATGCCTGTAGACTATAAACTCGTTTATTTTGATAGGTTTAGTATGGGGCGGAAGTCTCCATCTTTCTTAGGCCTTAGGAATAGGTGTGATACAAAGGTGCGCTTGGTGTGTTTGGCCAACTCTACCACCCTTTGGTACCGCATTTCTAATATTTTTTCGCTTAATATTTTATCGTTCCCTTTGCTGTCCGACACCGGTTCTACTGTTTGGCCTGGTAGGTTAGTGATCTCAATTTTTATGCCCTTCGCCATCAGTTTTACCCACTCATTGTCTGTAACCGACTCCCATTCACATGCTCTTTCGGTCATGCACCCTGCTTCAAAGTTGTTAGAACTTTTACTCACTTTGTTTACTGCCTTGCTGGCCTCGCTCTGTATCCCGCTCCTCTGCCCCGCCCCCCTCGCTGTGGGCATGTCTGTCCTCCTCCACTTTGTCGGTGGTGGTCCTGCCTGTGGCGTACGGAATACGGAGAGTTGTTGTGGGGGGATATTGGGCTGTGCGGCCTCTCCCCTGGCAGCCTCTGTAGTTTCCCTACTTGCGCTCTGGTCTCGTGTAATGCCTGCCATTGCCCTTCACTATGGCATTCGCTGTTTTCTGGTTTGCTTCCAATGTGGTGACCTGCGCAGCCAGGTCCTCTCCTAGGAGGTACTTGAAGCCCCTGCTTCCCTCCTTTTTTGCTAGTGTTTTAATCTGAGCCTCCAGTGTGGGCGCGCATTGTCCCGCCTGAGGCCCAGTATTGTGTTGCTTGTACGCGCTAATAGTTTCAGGGTTGTAACCAGCGCCTCCGCCATCTCCTTTTTGGACAGTGGCCTGCCCGTCTCTATGCCATCCAGGGCTTTTGTGAGTGGCCTGGCCGCCTACTGCATGCCCCACTGGGCTGCCGCTAGGACCGCATCATTGTCCCTCACTCGCTGCTGTAGTGTATGTTCGATTTCCGGGTTCATACAGGTTTTTTGGAGCACTACCGCATTCCCTGGCCTTGGCAGAGTTGTGTATAGTTCAATAACCTCCATTTTGGTCATCGGGTTGTTCCACAGTGCTGTTATCAGCTTGGCTGTGTTGTCTGTGAGGTTGCCACACTCTGCATCCTGCGGCACCTTTTCTGCCAGTATGAACTGTTCCAGATACGAGCTGTTGTCCTCAGGTGTCCTTCCCATGACCTCCTGATGACCCGATGCGGCCTGGGTGGGCGTGGCCATGCGCACTTGTTGTGGGGCTGTCACCAGAACTAGCGTGCTAACACTGAGGGCGGCGCTGGCGTGTTCAAAGGTGTTGCTATCCTTGCCTGCTGTGTGTCCCTTCTGGGTGTGGTAAAGGCCGATGGTCTTGGCCTTTGGACATCCTCGTCTGTCGGTAGCTCGCCCCCTCCTGCCAACAGAGGAGGACCCCTGCAAATCCCCCTGTGACCAGTTTTTTGAGTAACCCGACCTCCTATTGCATATCTCCTCCTGCAGTTCCAGCTTTCGCACCTCCAGGTGCTCCAGCTCCGCAATCGGAATGGGTACGTAGTCTGGTCCTCTCCATTGATCTCCACATGCTGGATCCAGGGGCGATCTAAATGTATTTGATAGGTCCACCAGGACCATCCTCAGTCCTCTGTGTAGTCCTCTCACTGGAGGTGGTGTGTACATCGGTGACATGGCTGCTAGCACTAGCCTCCTCCCGTTGCTGTCCGTCTGAGTCACCGTATCTGGTGACGGTGGTTGCTTCCCGACATCGGCCGGGTAGTGGTGTTCGTCCTGTGTCGGCGTCTCCGCCCCGGTGCCCATCATCTCTATGTCTGCCTGAGAGTTAGTGTCTGATTTGTGTGGCAGTGGTACATACAGTACCTCAGATGGTGAATCCAGTCTTCTCCTTTCCGCCCGCTCAATTATTTCCGTCAATATACTGGCTGCCTGTTCGCCTTTGTCATTGCTAGGGTAGCCCGTGGGGTTTGCCACGGAAGGCGTGCGTGAGATGTGGTGTACCATGTTTGAATGACCCGTTGGCGGTGCTCGTGGTAGGCCGCCCCACTCAATCGGTTCATAATTAAATTATGCCCCTGCCCCAGATTCTGGCTGCAGCGGCCTCACCCTGTGAGACGGCCCACCTGTTGGCCGTACCTCCTGACCGCGGCCGCTGCGTTTCCCCATGACCTGACCCCTACCCCGGGTTGGCTGGGGCGGTACCCCCCCCCCTGCCCAACCGGATGAACCGGTTGTGGTAGTTGGTGGGGTTGGATGGGGGGTTAGGATCCCGGAAGCTGGATTCTCCAAACTCCCCCTCCCGCCGAGGCACCAGGAGTCCTTGCCTCAACCCTCAGCCCGTGCCCAGCATGCTAGCCTGACAATTTGGTGCCCGCACTGGCCGAATGTCTAACCTCTGGTACATGCAAGCCTGACCACATGCAACGCAGAGGTTTAAGGACCCGTAGGTCTGGCCGGTAGGCCTGGCCGGTGGGCCTGGCCCATAGGTACCATACATACCAGGACAGTTATCAGTGCGTTGATAATGTCCTAGCCTCCGGTACAGTTAACACTAACTGCGCGCAACACAGAGGCTGGGTGGCCGGTGGCGCAGGCGCTGATACTCCTATCAGCCGCTGCTGTCATCAGAGAGCCCTTGGCCTCCTGCTGCGCAGTGTGTAGTATGATGTCCTGCTCTCACGATAGCTAATCCAAAAGTGACGAGAGCTCGACCAATGCGACATCCAGTAGCGGCTGGCCCTCATGGCCTGATTACCATCATGATCTATATACTGAAGTCCAAAGGATATAAATAAAGTGCAATGAAAAGGCTTCAAATTCTCAGTTATTTGAAGATGCCTTTAAAATGCTTATCTCAGGATTCTTTGAACACAGTACAGTCTTTGTTTATAACCCTTTTCTAATATTATTGACCTCCAAGCCTAAGCATTGAGGAACGCGATCAATATGTGTTGGGTATGGCTTGGTTTAGATCACCCCAGTCATTTCAAGAGGGTGGGTCGATATGATTGACTGGCTGACCCCCCAACAAACCCCCATAGAATAGGTATACCCCAGTCACACGAGGCCTGCGTTCGCTAACAATCGATTCGCGACATCAATACCTCCTCCTTGTGCCCTCCTTATGCCCTGATTGAGTGCTGGCGCCGCGAGGACGCCAACCTCCCGGCGTCCATTTCGGGAATTTTGGACGCAAGGAGGTTGCTGCTGCTGCACGTGCAACCTCCTTACGCCCTGTTCCGGCGGCACCATTCAAAATGGTTGGTGCCCTGGCACCGCCCTGGCGCCGCCCTGGAGCCGCTCTGGTGCCGCCCTGGCGCCGCCCTGGCACCGCCCTGGCGCCGCCCTGGCGCCGCCCTGGCGCCGCCCTGGCGCCGCCCTGGCGCCGCCCTGGCGCCGCCCTGGCGCCGCCCTGGCGCCGCCCTGGCGCCGCCCTGGGTTGGTGCTAACACATGCGAAGCAGCAGTCACCATGTGGTTGGCCCCGACCTGGCGCCGACATGGCGCCGACCTGGCGCCGACATGGCGCCGACATGGCGCCCACATGGCGCCCACATGGCGCCCACATGGCGCCCACATGGCGCCGACAAGGCGCCCACATGGCGCCGACATGGCGCCTACAACGTATTTGAATCAGTGTATCGAATGGAACGCTGGGTGGTTGGCGTCCTTTTGGGCGTAGGGAGGTTGGCTGCGAACGCTGGCTCTCGTGTGACTGGGGTATTAGACAGGTTCAAACCTCAAACTACCCATCTAACAAAAAAATTTCACACTGACATCAGTATAACGTTACTGAATGTTACAATAACGTTATAAAAAAAGTCATATAAACGTTATTTTGTATGGAGTAATTAACATTATGTAATGTTATTTTATAACGTTATCATTGAACTTTTTTAACATCAATAGGAATTTTTTTTATAACATTCAAGAACTCGTTTAACCCCCTTTGAGTGATTTGATGAAGATTTTGTAGAGAAATCAAGACCTAAATTATGGCTAGAGAACCCACTTTTGAAGAACTGAAAAGTAACATCTACTGCAAAGCATGACACTGGAGGAGTAAACCCCAATTTAAAAAAAATCAGTTTAATATCGTAGCGATGCATGCACCTCATATCAGATATTAAGATGATAAGACACTAATCTTGCCTACAAAGTTAAGCTAAGAGGTGATGCCTGCTGTACAAAACCCAGCACTCCTCACTAAAACACTTTTGCAATGAAAATGGTGTTTCATGAGCACTGACGGGCATCTTGGAAATCGCCATCTTGGAAGGCCGGAAATGCCACCGGTGCAAGCGAATTCAAGATTCAATGTCAAAACTGTGGTTACGAACACCGAGGTGGATTTTGTCTGGCGAAGGGCAAGATTTGTGTTGCCTGCAAGAAGGTTGGGCACTTCGGGAAGGTTTGGCAGAGCAAACTTGGCAGGGTCGATGAGTTGACCATGGAAGAAACCAACCCTCATAATGTCGAACAAGACCCAATTCCAGCGGAAGTCAATGTGTTGACGATGGATCTGTTTGTCGGTGTTATCAAGCGCAACACCGAACAAGACACCAAGCTCTGGTATGCAACTATCCGAGTGAACGGTCATCCAGTCAAGTTCAAGCTCGAAACAGGCTCGGAGGCAAACGTTCTTCCGAGGAACGTCTTTGACAGGATTGCTTCAGCGTGACTGATGAACACCAGATGTTCGCACGTGACATTCTCAGGACATTGGAACACTCCCAATGGCGAGGCTTCGGTCGAGATCGACGGCAGACTTTCTATTCCAAGTGGTGCAGGACTGCCAACCTATTTTGGGTAAACAGGATTGTGTTGTGTTGAACCTTTTGGCACGGGTTGATGAGGTGAACACTGGCATGCCGACAAACATTTCCACCCCAAACAATGCCCACAGCCCGCGAGCCGATGATCTGGTAAGCAAATATAAAGATGTTTTTCAAGGTTTAGGCTTGATCAAATTGAATGCTGTCATTCATATTGACAAATCTGTACAACCTGTTGTTGACCCAACGAGGAGGATTCCATATGAAATACAAAATAAGGTGCATGACAAACTAAAACACATGGTAAAAATGGGTGTTATTGTGTAACAAAATGAGCCAACTGAATGCGTAAATTCCATAACTATTGTTAAAAAACCTAACACAATAAGGATCTGGATCCAACAAAGTTGAACAAAGCCATTAAAAGAGGACCATTCCCAACTAAAACTATCGACAAAATTATTGACATAATTATTGACAAAATTATTGCCAAATGGTGAATGCGCAATATTTCTCGCTTTTAGACGGCATGACAGGGTATTGGCAAATCGAACTAGACTACGAAAGTTCACTGTTGTGCACGTTTAATATTCCATGTGGCTGGTACATCTACCATTTGGCATCAAAACAGCCGGTGACATTTTAATTCAGGAAATGCACCGTGTCATGGGCGATATACCCGAGATAGGTATAGTGACATATGACATTCTGGTATATCGGTCAACCGTTGAGGAACACAACGATGACTGAAAGCAGTGCTGGACCGGGCCAGTGAGTGTGTATGCAAAGAATGCGAATGCGATTGCAAAATTACAACATACAGCTATGCCATGTTAAGGGGTGCTTAATGTTCTTTGCAGACACGGTGTAGTGAGCACACATTGCTGAATTAAGTCATGCAGACCTATTTGATGACACACTCAGCATCGCTGGAGTGGACACGCAATCGTCCAATCTGTTAAGTAAAATTTTCAAAGAGTATGAATGATGTATCCATGTCCATGTTAATAACACATATTGAAAATGGGTGGGACACTACACATTCACAAACACTGCCATGCCTATGACAGTACATTCCATACAAAGACAAACTCACAGTAGTAAACAACTTGGTAATGAAGGGCAAGCATGTCATAGTACCTCCAAAGCTCCATGGTGAAATGATTGGTGCGTTGCACGAGACGCACTTAGGTATCACTAAGTTCAAGCAGCTGGCACGTGACTGCATGTTCTTGCCCAACATCAATAAACAAATTGAGGAAAAGGTCAGTCGTTGTGACACACGCAAAAATAATCGGAAAAGGTTACATAACAAACCGCTTATAAGTCACCCAATAACATGTCAACCTTACGAAAAAATAGGCGCAGATCTATTCGAAATAAATCATGAGAACTACATAATAACGGTAGATTATTACACTAAATACCCAGAAGTCACTTTGTTGAAGGATATGTCATCCGCCACGATGATCGAAGCTATGAAGGATAAGACATGGTATTCCAAGCCAGATAATTTCAGACAATGGTCCGCAGTTTAAGAGCCACGAATACAAAGAATTTGCACAACATCCTAAGACCTCAGTATCCCCGCAGTAATGGCCAAATTGAAAGATTTGTCCAAACAATAAAAAACATGCTTTAGACACGAAAACAGATTTTCAGCTGGCATTGCTCAACTATAGGCATACTCCCTTGCCCATGCTTAATGCGTCTCTAGCTAAGTTGATCATGAGCAGGAGGCTAAGAGGGAGACTGCCTATGTCAGAATGTAATTTGATACCCAAAACACAAAATCCAAAGAAATCACAAATGACAAAACATCAACAGAGTCAAACAAGTTTTCATGACAAAAAGTGTAGCAAAGCAGACAAGCCATTGAGAACTGGTGATAATGTTAAATACAAAATCCATGCGGGGGAATGGAAAAAAGCAGTGATTTTGCGGCATACATGAATTTCAGGAAGAGAATACTCAATTCTGAACGAGTCGGGTAGCATGTTGAATAGAAACAGTGTACAAATCATAAGGGCACCGGAGGCTATACAGCCCAAACCAGTCAGGCAGGCACAGAACGTGCCGACAAGTCAGAGAGATGTAAACAACGCAGCTAATCTAACTAGGTCAGGTCAAGTGATGAGGCCGTCGGACAGGCTAGACCTATAAGGGTTAGACAGTTGCCAGCTGTAATGACACACTAAAACTATGTGCATGTTAGCATTAAGGTTTTTTAAACAAAATTCATTGTTTATTTCAAATTTCAAATTATGGCATAGGGAGGCTACGTAGCTAGACAATAACCCAAAGGACATGAGTGAATGGGTACATGCGGATATTGGCTAAACATGATCAAAGACTAAGACATTACGGCATTAGGTTACTATGTGATATTTTCATATTGTGCTTTAACCTGTAAACCCAATGTACATGTAACCATTTTTAAGTATATATGTTTATATCTTGAAAATACTTGCGAAGGGGGGATGTATTATATATGTAAAAGATATCCAGGCATGGGCAGAGAACAAAGGAATATGTAAATGAAATGATCTGAGAGGCACAGGGTGCTGGTGCTTCAGGCCCCTGTTCGGTGAATAAAGCATTCAGTATTCAGAAGTCAAAGTCTTCAGATGTCGTACTTTCTCACTTGCCAGCATAAACCAACTCTAGAGGAGAATGTATTACCTCATTCTCTCTACTTTGATTTGATATTCTGGCAAAGGACATTTTATTCTTATTTTTTGTATGCCTTTCTTATTCCTTATCTATTTCTTGCTACATCCTCTCCAAAAGGAGTAAATTTCATGGAAAATAAGAATAACAGAGTGGTGTCCAGTGTTGACGGGAGATGAGTTATTCCAAAATGTGATTATGCCTACAGATTGGTGGCATTGCCATGGTGCTGCAGAATGGCCTGCATATTTTAAAATGTTGATTTAGTTCTGTTCCGCTTATGTTGCTTAAAGGCCAAACAAGATGACCAATACAACTTTTGTCCTTATCCGCAGCTATCATACATGAATAGTCATAGTTTGTATAGCTTGAAAGAAGCTATGCTGGCTAGTTATTTAGGGCCTAATCAAGGACGACTGCGGCTAATCTATGACTATTAGGATTACTCATCCCTAATGACCTAGCTTACTCAGGCATGAGGGTGAAGTAGACCCGGATAGTTGGACAGGTTTTCTTTATTACATAGTGTACTGAATCATGTTTAGATTCATCAGTCACCAATTAAAGCTAGGGGCAATAAAGAAGCAATCGAAGTATCTATGGAAAGTATCACAAATCAAGCCTACTTTGATGCAAAATGAATTTGAAGCCCTCTGATAATGTCACATAAGCTATATTATTGACGCTACTCACAAAGACACACCACAACATATATAGATTATAATATAGAGGAGAGTCTCAGCTCTGGCTGGCTCTTAAACCCCGCCCTGGTCGATTCACACCAATGACTTAAAAATTGATACTTGTCACTTCTTAGCCAGGCGCTCGGCATTATTAGGACAGGGCAAGGATTGGTGTCCTCAGTGTCAGGATAATGTGACTGAGTGGGATACCAGGTCATGGTGCCGGCGGCCTGATTTCCCAGTGGGACAGCACTATAAAGTCGCCATGAGTGTGCACTGTCACAAGTCGGTACCCGTCCTGATATGACCTTAGATGTTGCTAGGATGTAAAACAACAACAAACAAACCTAAACCCCGCATTTTTATTAAAGTAAAATTCTGGGCCAAGTAACCAGCCGGTGGTGGTCAGGTGACCTCCTGCAAACCACTCACAGACTAAACATAGGCCTACTGCTCTCCACCTGAATGTTTTGTCAATGATATTGATGTTTTTTTTTGGGTACATTAGTTGTTTAAGCAGGGGAAATTTCAGTCGCAGGCAACTGGGACCGTATGAATGGGGCGGTGTTAACGAGACAAAACTGGTTTTGGACGGGATTTCTAGGTTAGCGGCGAAAAGTCAGTATGTATAGAGCGGTGTTATGCAAACACCACCAGTTTAAGACCGGGCAAGCTAACACCACTCCGTAGGAAGTTTACGGGTGGTGTTAGGTACCGCTTAGGCCCAAATCTATTCAATGCTAGCATATTTAACAGAATAAGATACTAAAAAAGTGAAATTTGGCCAAATTAACTCCAAAATCAAAGTGATATTAACGCCGCCAATGTATCAGCTGCGATATGTCATATTGTAAGCACAACAAATGGCCACCGATGCGGCGGCGGTGTTAATATCGCTTCGATATTGTGGTTAATTTGACCAATATTTATTTAACAGAATAACATACAAAAAAAGTTAAATTTGGTCAAATTAAACCAAGAATCGAAGCCATATTAACCCTGGAGCCTTAATTTGTTCAAATTAACCCAAAAATCTAAGCGATATTAACGCCGCCGCCACATCGGCGGGATGGCCTATTTATTGTCAAATAGCTGTGCTTGCCGGCAACAGGCTCAGAGGGATTTCCCAAATCTATAAATAACTTATATGTTAGCTAACGGCACCACGCTTTGGCACCGTACATACCCCGTGACCCATTTCCCAACACCGGCGTTACCTAACCCGAACCCCGCCCTTAACACCGGAGCCGATCAATAATTCTTCATGCATACAGCCCCTGGTCTTCCTCATTCCATGCTCCTTGCCCTATCCTAATAATGCCGAGCGCCTGGCTAGGAAGCGACAAGTATCAATTTTTAAGTCATTGGTTTGACTCAACCAGGGTTCGAACCCATGGTCTGCCAACATGGGAGACGGACGCTCTAACTCATTTGGCCATCCCGTCTGTTAAGAACACATATTAAAATTAGGTGACCAAACCTTTAAAGCAAGAACCCCACCACAGAGCAATAGGTACATTTTGAACACGGTGTCTTTCTGCCATATACAGGGTTCTCCATACATAATACAGCACGCACTCCTACCGGTCGATTCCCACGACATGTGACCAAGTACACGGACTTGCAGGGTTCTCGACAGGCTGTGCAGTACACGCAAGTACAGCTGGTTCTCCAGACAAAATATATTGCATACAAATCTGGTCAAATTCACTGGAACCACCACATTTCAATTGAATCAGAGTATCTCTATGGGTGTATTAGTTTGTTTATTTGGGTTTTGCGTCCTAGTAACATCTAAGATCATATCAGGAAGAGTACCAGTCTTTGATTTTACTGGACGTGTGGACCTCCCACACCGGAACTGAGCAGTGATGGATTAACTACCACCTGTGTGAAAGTACAACGTCTGAACACTTTGACTTCTGGATACTGAATGGTTTATTCACGACCTAGGCCTCGCTGAACCCACCGGCTAAACTTTCCATGACGTCATCTCATTAGCGTAATCCTTTGTCTCAACCTCTGCATCTCGTTAACATATATTAGCCACATACCTATAGGTCTATTACGCATATATCACATCCCCCTCTCAAAGTATTTCTGAAACGTGAAAGGTTTCAAAATAACCATCAAAATAGCATATAACAGTCAAACGAATGCACAATAACATATATGCGTGCTTAACTGAAACACAAGTCCTTGCAAATGTCCAAGCGCCATATGGCACTGAAGTCCTTCCCTGTCCGGCTGTAATGTCTCACGTTATAAATTGTCCATTACACATTCAATATCAAAACACACAGCTGAAAATATAACTTAATCCTACATGTACCTGCTATACGTGTAAACACCCAATCTATACTGAGTTACTACAGGTCTAACCTGCTCGCCGGCCTAATCAGCCGACCTGACCTACTTAGATTAGCCACACTGTTTAGATTTGGCAACGACGCTGACCTACTTTGCGTCTGCCTGACCGGCTCGGGCTGCCTCCCCCCATATGCACCCTGATAATCTGCACTCGGTTTCTATATAACATATTACCTGACTCGTTCAAAATTTGATATTCTCTCCCCGAAATACCAGTCCGACTCAATATAACCCGTTTTTTCCATTCCCAAGCATCATTTTTTAATTTTATTTTATCTCCGACTTTCATAGGTTTGTGCGGCTTTCCACACTTCCTGTCATGAAATGCTTTCTGACTTTGCTGCCGTTTTGCCGTCTGGACTTTCTTTGGATTTTGCGTTTCGGGCACCGAAATTTCTTCCGCCATCAGCAACCTGCCCCTCAGCCTTCTATGACAGGAATGTACGGCCTTAAACCCATAGTGCTGCGTAAACTACCTATACTCATGGCTCTTAAACTGCTTGACTAGGAATATCGTGCCTTGCAAAATTATCCTTCAATGCTTCAATAACTGTGACAGATGACGTATCGCCCAACAGCGTCACCTCTGGATATTTTGTGTAATAATCTACAGTTATCAGGTCATTTTTATGGTTTAACTCAAACAAGTCTGCACCGACTTTTTCATACGGTTGAGAGGCGATCGGGTGATTTATCAATGGCTCGTTATGCAAACTTTTCCGGTTGTTCTGGCAAGTGTCACATCAACTAACCTTATCCTCAATTTGCTTGTTCATATTCGGCCAAAACATACAGACCCGCACCAGCTGCTTGGACTTCGTTACCCCCAAGTGTGTCTAATGTAATGCCTCAATCATTTCACCGCGGAGACCCAGAGGAACCACCACCCGATTGCCTTTCATGACCAGATTATTTTCTATCGTTAACTCGTGTTTGTGTGGGATGTACTGTCTCAGACATGGCGGTGTCTGTATGCGTGTAGTGTCCCACCCATCCTCAATGTGTGAGATCAACATGGACATGGATACATCCTTTTCCTACTCTCTAACAATCTTACTAAACAAACTTGATGATTGAATGTCCACTGCGACAACGCAGAACGTGTCATCAAAGAGGTTACCATGACCTACTTTGGCACCATGCGCCCTGGACAACGTGTCTGCAAAAAACATCAAAGAACCCTTCACATGACATAGCTGAATATCATAATTTTGCAACTGCATTCGCATTCTCTGCATCTTAGCCGAAAGTTTATGAATTTGTTTCTGCATTATCGCCACTAATGGCTTATGGTCTGTTTGAATCTGAACTTCCTTGCCAAAGATATAGTCATGAAACTTCTGGCATCCGAAACATATGGCGAGCATTTCTTTTTCAATAGTGGCATAGCTACACTGCGCTGAGTTAAGCGCATGAGATGCGAGTGCGATTGGCTTGTCATCTTGCATCAACACGGCACCTAACCCTGACTGACACGCATCTACTTGGATAACAATGGGTTTCTTGACATTGTAGTATGACAACACAGGAGCAGTTCTTAACAACTTTTCCTTCAACTTATCAAACGCGCCCTGCTGTTCGACTTGCCAGTGCCACACGACACCCTTAGCGAGGAGCGTGCGTAGTGGTTTGGCAATCTCAAACATATTGGGTATGAACTTGTGCACATATCCAACCATGCCCAGGAACCTTTGGACACCGTGTTTATCACGCGGCTCTGGCATGTCAACTATTGCTTGTATTCTGTCTGGATCAGGCTTCACACCCTGCTGGGTAAGTTGATGACCTACATATTTTACTGTAGTCTTACATAGCAAAGATTTCGTTTCATTCAATTTAAGATTAACTGACCTAGCTCGGTCCAACACGGCTCTGAGCCGCTCATTGTGTTCCTCAACCGTTGACCCATATACCAAAATCTTGTCCGTGACTATCCCGATACCGGGTATATCGCCCATGACACGGTGCATTTCCTGAGTAAAAATGTCACTGGCTGTTTTGATGCCAAAAGTCAAGTGGGTCTACCTGTACCGTCCCCACGGAGTATTAAACGTGCACAGACGTGAACTTTCTTCGTCTAACTCTATCTGCCAATACCCTGTCATTGCATCCAAAGCTGAAAAATATTTCGCATCTGCCGTTTTGGCAATAATTTCGTCAATCGTTTTGGTAGGGAAAGGCCCTCTCTTTATCGCATTGTTCAACTTAGTCGGATCCAGACAAATCCTTATCTTGTTTTTTTTTTTTACGATAGTTATGGAGTTAACCCACTCAGTAGGTTCATCTTGTTCAACTATGACACCTAACTCTACCATGCGATCAAGCTCACTACATACCTTACCCTGAATAGCAAATGGAATCTGTCTAGGCAGATCAACAACAGGTTGTACAGATTTATCGATATGAATGACAGCATTTGCTTTGATCAACCCCAAACCCTGAAACACATCTTTGTATTCGCTTACCAGCTTCTCCGCCTGGGAGCTGGGACTGTTCGTCAGCTTGGAAATGTTTGTCGGCACAGCACAGTGCACCTCAACCACACGCGCCAGCAGGTTCAATGTTACACAAGCCTGCTTGCCCAAAATAGGCTGACAGTTCTGTACCACTTGGAACTTGAGCACTCTGTCGCTGACGTCTAGCAGCGCCTCCCTGTCGGGAGTGATCCGATGACCCGAGAACATCACCAACGAACACCTGGTGTTTGTCAGCCGCCCCGGAGCAACCCTGTCGAAGACGTACCTTGGCAGCACGTTCGCCTCCGACCCGGTGTCGAGCTTGAACTTGACAGGACAACCGTTCACCCGAACGATCGCGTACCACAGCTCGGCGTCTTGCTCGGCACCGCGGTCCATGGCACCGACAAACAGATCCATTGCCAGCACATTGACCTCCGCCGGATCGGGGTCTTGCTCAGCATTGTGAGGGTCAGGCTCTTCAACGGTAAGCTTGTTGACTCTGCCCAGTCTGCTCCTGCAGACCTTACCGAAGTGACCGATCTTCTTGCAGGCTATGCAAGCCTTGCCTTTCGCTGGGCAGACTCCCCGGCGCCGCCAGCATTCCAAGATGGCGATTTCCAAGATGGCGTCGCCGATGACCGAACCGCCGGTGCACCGGTACGAGCAGTAGCATAGTTTCTTATAAAATCAATCTCCTTACTTTCCACGTCTGATTTGGTGTCCTCCAACAGATCTGAACTGAACTCACTCATTTCACAAATACTGACACATTTTTCCAAAGTTAACTCAGTAGTTTGCAGCAGTTTGTTACTCAAATTCACATTTCTCACACCAGCCACTAACCGATCGCGCAACAGCGACTCCTCCACCGTCCCATATTCACAATCCTTCACCCTGTCTCTCAATGACGTGATGTATGTAGCCATATTTTCGGTAGCCTCATTATGCGTATTAAACTGATATCGTGTTATAATTATACTGCTCTTGCCTACACAATACATTCGAAATGCCTCCATAAGTGGCCCAATCTTGTCTTGATCTGCTACAACGAAATCCATATTGGCGAAAACCTTCTGCGCTTCCTCGCCAGCAAAATGAAGAAAGATGCAGCATTGCAGTCATTCTGTCTTCATTACGACACCTGCAGCAGTAGTGTATATGTTGTATGCTCTGATCCATGTTTTCCAGTTTGATCTTGCGTTGTTGCTGAGGACAAGCTGACCAGGCGGCCGCAAACCCGGCAGTGTATTAGCGGGCGGCATTCGTCCTCATCTGACACCATGTGAAAGTACAATGTCTGAACACTTTGACCTCTGTATACTGAATGGTTTATTCACGGCCTAGGGCTCGCTGAACACACCGACTAAACTTTCCATGATGTCATCTCATTAGCATAATCCTTTGTCTCAACCTCTGCATCTCGTTAACATATATTAGCCACATACCTATAAGTCTATTACACATATATCACAACCTGTGACCCTAGGTTGAGCCAGCTGGTCTCCTAGACTGAGCTTTATCATAGTCAATTAAACCATTCTTTTGTATCCTCTTGCCCCCCTTGCTCCCTTCCAGGTCCCTAGGCCTAAGCCTATTCAGCATATTCAGCCTATTGAGCCTATTGGTTAATCCGCCACTGAACTAAGTGATTAGTTGAGTGTTACTGTGGTTACTAATTAAGTCCGGGTGTGCGTCACCTGAATCAGCATTCTGTTGTTTAGGTGTAGGAGCCCAGCTAACACATAACGTTAACTAACATCAGGTTAACGTTATTATTTGGTTATGGTACATTATAACGTTATAGTAACCTTATACTGAAGTTATAACATGTATTGTAATGTTCTGGGGTCCATTGTGACTGAGACAGAGGGTAGCCATCTTGGAAGAGACTGTAAAGACATGTGAGATATAAAGAATACCCAAACCTAATCCAACTTAATCTAGTTGATATTGGTGCGATCTTCACTACAAATTTGACAACAAGGAAAGGGTGATCTTATGACCATTTAATGGGAAACTAACCTGCATTAGAGTGACATTCAAGAAAAGTAAGTGAACCAACTTACACATAAGGAAGGGCCACTGCAGGGCAACCAAAATCAAGGATTACAGCAAGTACCCATTAAAAACATTGTTTAGCATTGTATACCTGGTACTCAGGGCAACATGGCTATGACTCTTCCATTATCGTTTAACATTCAATGTCATACGAAAATGTCATGAAGACGTTAAAAACGTATTTAAAACTTTATGAAATAACGCTATATAACAATTTTTACTCCATACAAAACAATGTTTATATGAAGTTTTTTTATAATGTTACTGTAACATTTTATAATGCTATGGTCCTGTCACATTACGACGCTTCTCGCCGGCGCGTGTCGATGTATGTGATCTTCGGGCGCAACATCGGGATACGTCAGGAAGCGTTACGCGCGCATTAGGCGTGCGCATTGGTAATCGTTGATGGATGGCGATGGTCGATGAGGGTCAGCTGCGCACGCCAGGTGATCGGCAAAGTTTTGTGCTTGCACAAAACTTTCGACGTGCGGCAATGCGCGGGTGCTAACAGTATGGCGACGTTAGAAGCACGTCGAGATACGTTAGAGTCGCTGGAATAACGTTATGTGAATGCTAGGCAAACGCCAGGTGCATGTGAGGATCGTTCCCACACGTTGCGCCAAACTGTTGTGTTTTGTTGTTTTACATCCTAGCAACATCTAAGGTCATATCAGGACTGCACACCAAACTTTTACCACAACATCGGCCGCACGCTACCACTACGTTGTGCTGACGCCAACAAGTTTTACGTTTCTCAACGATTAAAAGTAATTTTGCGCGTTGGCAGCACACCGGCGAGAAGCATCATAATGTGACAGGGCCATTAGCTGGGAGGTTGGCAATCTGGTAAACAGACATATACAGGACTATTATTTTAAGTATTTGCTCAGACAGTTTCACTTTAGTTTACATTAAAAAGAAATCTATGGCAAGCACCCTACCAAGTTTGTTCATCAGGGACCATTTGTTTATGATTTAAAGTGTTGAGCCTATCGTGAAAGGTAGGAATTTTGAAGGAAACACGCTCACTTACAGCCTCTTACATATACTGAGTAATATCTCCAGCTCCTTCTCAGGAACCAGAAGATACAAACTCGGAATATGTATATATAATGAAATACATTTCAGAAGCACATTGATGTTTTCAGTCAATTTGACTTCCTTGCCACGATAATTTTAGTTTTTTTGTCATTTAAATAAATCCAGCCAATAATGTATCAATCACCATATAAAATATTCCGATATATACAGCAGAGGGAGTGCTATTATGTGATGTGTTATTTGTTTGTCTAGCCAGTTGAGCTTTTATGTATATGTATATGTATTGGTTGGGTTAGAGCTGAGTTTCATGTGGACGACATAGTGAATGCTGGCAGGCTGAGTGCAGTTGCACTCAGGGCCTGGCCCATCTGCCTGAGAAGGGGTCAACGCAATCCAGTAGGGGTCAAAACAATGAGGCTGTGAGGAGCAGCCAGGTCAAGGTTGGTTGTGGCCAGGCAGCCACTGATGGTGGGCAGACTACCAGTTGCCATGGGAACAGGAAATGCTGTTCTCATATTGGATGACAGGGGTGGTGTGACCCCCTACCAGGGAACCTGTGTACTATCAAAATAAAGATAGAAGGCTTGCCTTCCCTTACTCTCTTCACTGTTACTTTCTCTTTCTTCTTGTCTGTATCGTAGTTCCTTACAGCCTACTTGCACAGCCACAGATTGGGGTACCAACTCTACAAGTTATTTTGTATTGCAATCAGCAAGTAGTTTCCATTATTATTGAAAACAGATGCTGGAATATTCCGCAGCGTGCACTAACACATAGTTCCTTTTGATACCCCAGTCGCATTACTGCTTGTGACCACTTTCCGACGAAAAAACAGGTGGGTCGCAAAGTGGTCACAAGTTGTCAGAAAGTGGTCCTCAATGGTCGCTGATCTTGCAAGCATTTGGGTCACAAGGAGGTTACAGCTGCTGCACTAAAAACCTCCTTGCAACCAAAATGGTCGGCTAGAGGTTGATGACCATTTGCAAATCGCAAGTCGCAAGGAGTTCACAAGGAGGTGGGTTCATTGGTCCAAAGTGGTCACAAAGTGGTCGCAAGCTGTTTTGTGACTGGGGCTTAAGCTAATGGGGCTGTCACACTACGATGCTTCTCACGGCGACCCGTCGACGTGCTGCATTTTTGGGGAAATGTCGGCACACGTCAGGGCGCGTCGGTACACGTCCATACACTGTCGGTACACGTCCATAAACAATAACACAATAAAGAGAGTCCCTTCTGTGAAATACCTAGGTATAATTCTAGATGAGAACCTCAACTGGGATGAACATATTGATGACTTAAATAATTCAATAATTAAAACGGCTAACTCATTTAAAATAATCAGACGACGGGTACATGAGGAAAATAAAAAATTACTATACTATGCATACGTTTACTCCAAAATCCAGTATGGTATAGAGGTGTATGGGAGAGCCAAATCATCAACCCTAAAAAAGATACAGACACAACAAAACAGAGCCTTGAAAATACTGTATAGCAAAGACTATCTCACCCCAACTAAATCACTTCATAAAGACCTGGACTTACTTATGGTAACTGACATTTATAAAATATACATTGCAAAATTTGTTTACAAGCAAAAGAATGGCCTCCTCCCTGAAATATTTGATAATCTCTTCAAAGAAAACAATCAGGTCCATTCCCATAACACACGACAGATAAATAACATACATCACAAACACACTAGAAAACAAATATGGCAAAATAACAACTGAAAACCAAGGAACCAATATCTGGAACTCAATACCAGTAGAGATTAGAAACCTTCAAACTTTGAAAAACTTCTGTAAAAAACTAAAGATAAGCTATCTCAATGCATACTAAATCGATTACCAGTAAAGAATATATATAATACCCCTATTAACATACATGCAAAATAACTACTGATACTGCATGTAAGTACATGAATCCATGACACAATATCCATATAATATTCCTATCATTACTTTGTTTCTTACTAACTGTGAAGAGACGCATCAGTAGCTCATCATAATCATTAGTTAAAAATGTAGCTTAGGTTTAATAATTTGTTATTATCATCACTTATTCATTCACATCATGGAGACCAGCTAGATAAGCATCGCTTTTCTGGGATCCTTTCTGTCTGTAAGGAATTTGTATGCATTTATTGTATCACCTCAATTTATTGTAAACATACCTTGCAGAGAGTTAAAATAAAAGAATTGATTGAATTGAATTGACTAGCTTTGACATTGACGGTCGGCAGACAACGTCGGCGCGCGTTATTGGTCGCTGAGTGTTTTCAACATGTCAAAAAATAACAACGACCGGCAGCACACACAAATATATGGGTAAGGATGTTAGGAGGACGTTAGGCGGACGTCGAGCTCCGTTGGACGTGCCGGAAGAGCATTATCCGAATGCTAGGCAGATGCCACGCGTGAGGGCGGGTTGTCTCCACACATTGCGCCAAATGGTTGCTTTGTTGTTTTACGTACTACCAACATCTAAGGTCATATGAGCATGTCACACCAAACTTTTTTTTTTTTTCCTAACTTGTCGAAATCTGTTAGCCGAGCGCTAACAAGACGCTACTCAGACGCTGCACTAACGTCCAATTGTCCCATATTTCCCCTAAATCTTTAACGTTTTTCGACGCTTTAATTTAATTTTCAACGCTGCCTGGTCGCCAGTGAGAAGCGTCATAGTGTGACAGCCCCATAACCAGCTGTGGTGCACGCTTTAAGCATGGATTCCCCAAATATTCACAACTTGTTCATTAAAGGAGCACTAACATGAAGGAATAATACTGCCACCAGAATAGTATTGTACCATTATAATGCTAGCTCTCTGGGATAACATTGCCCCCTATCAATTCCCGGCATACATTGCATGATGCAGAAGCCCTTGCACTTCCGCAACCTGCTTTCTTTGTAAGTTATTATGGTGCTTTTATGTCATGCTTACACTGGCGGTATGCAGGTATTGCAGGCATAGCAATACCTCAGGGAGTTTGACGCCCCTGCCTTGCAGAGTTGTAAACCACTGCCTTGTGGTACAGGTTCTTGACAGAACCGAAGGCTAAGCGAGCAAATCCTAAACAGAAAACCATGTCACTGTGGCAGCATTAAGGGCAGTTGATGTATGGAACTGCCAACATCTCCCGACCAGCCACTGCAGGGACAAATAGTTTTGCGCCTGTCTTGACATGTTCTTGCCAGTGTGAAACCTCTATTTGCTCCCCGAGAGAGTGCCGCTGGTAACTTGCAAAAGCGAGCAGCACTTCAACACTTTTGCAGGCAGCTTTCATGAAATGCGTTCAATCATGAGGCTAACCTGGAAAGGACAAAGTGACAAATAAGGAAATACTCGAACGGACGGGGCTGCCCTCTATGGAAGATCTTCTGATCAAAAAGAATCTCCGGTGGACTGGAAACCTCATGAGGATGTCATCAGACAGGCTACCAAAGCAGATCCTCTATTCTCAACTGTCAGAAAGAGAGGGCGCCCTCATCTCCGGTTCAAGGATACCATCAAGAGAAACCTGAAGGTGAGAGACATTAAGACCGACTCATGGACACAACTCTCACAGCAGAGAGCTAAATGGAGAGCGGCAGTCAAGTAATGAAAGCAGTCTTTGTCACATCATGACCGACAGCATGATGATGATGATGACACTGGCGATGTGAAAACTCTCATTACAACGATAGTACTCTCCATGCACATATCTCATTACATAAACAGAAACAAAAATGTAGCATTATGCTGCCGACCATTTCAGTCTAAAAAAACACAGGGAAGACTCTTTTATTCTTAAGGAGACAGTATGCATAGAGTGGTGTAAAAACTCATATTTCTACCATTCCTTGGATGGAATCTTCACCATTAACCTCCCTAGGCTCCATGATGCCATCCGCCAGCTCACATCTACCTGAGCATTTGCAATTACGGCAGCATACCAGCGGAGATGAGAGCAAGTCAATACATCCTGCTCAGGGATGATTCTCATGGGATCAGTGCACCATCATCACTTGATGTACAACCAGAGCAAAGAAGCAACTTCTAAGTAAGAGCATCAAATTGTAATATACAAGTGGACGCGTCAAGCTCTGTTCTGTTCATTAGTTAGTCAGTCAGTATCTCATGCCAGGCCACCTGGTTATTATACCAGCTGGCTGGATGATTAGCATATATTACATCTCCATTTTTTAGATTGATACATATATGCATACATATATGCACACATCGTTTCATGTGGTTCAGTATAATGTCAATGAAGTTTCATATAATATCAATGTAACATGCTTGATGAATGTCCAGAGTATGTCTATCATTTTATGTGACATGACCTAACAAGGTAACGATTGGTTCTTCATATGTTTTTACATTGTATATCAATATGCCAGGTAATGTCTTATTTAACATTGAGATCAATGGGTACAGTCTTGCGTTAACTGTGCAGTGTGGTAATGAACATTGATTTCCCAGGTTGTTATCATTATGTTTCCTTAGATAACAATCCAGGGACATGTTACTGATTAAGGTAATTAGTTGTTAGATTACCCATCTGCATGCCTGTCCTTATCTACTTTCTGATAAGAATTGCATTTGTTTTAATGAGCTATGTTTTAATCGTGTGCATGGTGGGCTTCAACTGGTTTGTGTGTGCTGACATTTTTTGTTTACCTAGGTTTGAATAATTTAGTAAGAGATTTGACGTGTCATAAGTGTTCATAAACAGGTTTTATTTGTGAAAATATATAATATGAAGGCAAATATATAGATGGTTTTCATTTTGATCTTATCTTACTGTGCTTTGTTTAAATTCTTTTTTATATACCATTTCTCGTCATCTTTCACATTACATGAACTGATCTAGTCACATCTCATCTTGATTCACATGGCCTCATATGGCAAGGCGTCAGATGGGCTGGCCAAATGAGTTGGTAGATTGTGGGATTCGAACCCACGGGTCCGAACACTGATCAATTTTCAAGTCAAACCAATGACTTAAAAATTGATACTCATTGCTTCATTGCCAGGCATGCGGCATTTTTAAGATAGGACAAGAAGTGGTTGGCTCAGTGGCAGGATAATGTTACTGAGTGGTATATCAGGTCCTCGTGCTGGTGGTCTGGTCTCCCAGTGGGGCAGCACTATAAAGTCACCCTGAGTTCGCACTGTCACAAGTCGGTACCCATCCTGATATGACCTTAGATGTTGCCAGGACATAAAACTCCAACAACCAACCAACAGCCAGACAGGCATCCAGTGTGCTGCTGCCTGGTGCCCTGTGTGTTACTACAGTCATCGCCATCTTCATTACAACTATGCTGTGTTGATACATGTTGATGCTGGTTCTGCCCCTGTTACTGGCACTGTCTCTGTTGATGACTCTGCTGCTGACTCTGCTGCTGTATGATCTATGCATATGTGCAACCATGCATTTGTGCATCTGTGCATCCATGCCTCTGTGCCTCTAGGCAACTGTACATCTGTGGACCATCACTTCAGGCGCTGTCTTCCCATTTGTTGATTGAGATTGGGTATTCTGCTCATTACTTTAGCTGTGGGAGAGCAAACTTGTATTACTGTCTGACTTGTTAGTACTGCTTCAATTGGTACCCAGAGAGTTGCTGGCGGGTGCACTGCAGCTACTTGACACTGTCTTTGTTGGTGCCCGGTGTCCATCAGAAGCAATGGGCTTAGCAGCACCATTACCTCCCCAGCTGACACCATGTAATATACAAGTAGACAAGTGCACTGTGCACTGACTTCAGTGCAAGGGTGCATTTTTTGTAGCAATCTGCAGGCATCTTTGTATGCTGCAGTGGTGGATCTAGTTCTCCTGGTTTGCAACACTCTCCCCAACCCCAGAAAGGCTTATTCCAATACATTAGTGCCAGGGACAGAAATCACCGGGCCAGCTTTATAGTGCTACACCAGGATAATTCTACATTTCTGCAAGCGGAATCATCTAATATGGCTAGTCATTATTTGTCTATTTTGTAAATGTATTTTTATCTAGAAGGAATTTATGGCCTAATCTAAATTGAGGGGGCCACTGGAGTCAAGCTGTAAGCTTTGGAATCGGCCAGCACTAATGACACTCCTCAGTGAAATGATAGACGAGGATGGCCTAAGCTGATCAACATTCGAATACACTAATAGGGAACCTATGAGTATTGCATCAGGACATCTTTTCCCTCATAGCTCCTCATAGTTTTCCCTCATAGCTTTTCCCTAATAACCTTATTATTAAATTGTTTTTCCATAGATGGACCTATACACCAATGATTAGCACATTAAAATAAGCATATTGCCATAGGCAGCTGGAAACTAGATCCCTGCAAATAAGATGCCATGAAGGTCCCATCTGTGTAACACTTCAACCGAAATAGTGGCTAGTTAAAGACGAAAAATCAAGGTTATATGGGAGGCATAATGTGGAATGACACCTATGTATATAAGAGATCATCACTCACCTATCTTATTCAAAACACTGTTAGGACATTATCATTTTAGTCCATTTGACAGACCGAATTTCATTACCAATTTGGTGAACAGTTCCTACTATGATTTTTGGTTAGCCTGATATCTGAAGTGTCCAAAATCAGTTGATGGTTTCTAGCATATCAACAAAAGACATCACATCAGCTTCGTCCCTCTTGACCCTTGATGGTTGGAGGTCAGCATGGCCAAGTCCTTGTTTACTTTGCCCAGATGTTAATACAAGGTTTCAAAGCTGTCGAATAGATTCAGCTCTGTGTTCAGCTGTCAGGTAAAAATGTGCCAGTGCACTATGTTTTAGGCTAAAGCCGTTGGTCCCACCAGCAGTTTGTGTGTCCTTGTTTACAGTCTCCTCTACAGTCTGGTCAATGGCAATCTTGGCAAAAGGGTTTGCTTGCCTAAGTTGAACAGAGAACCCACCATTTAGAAAATGAGCATAGACGTCTGGACATGTCTCTTCTAATTGTGTCATCTGCGCATAGTACAGCGGTAAGAGGCGAGAGTAATTGGTCTTGTCCATTGCAAAGCACCAAGGAATCATGTCCTTGATAGTTGCTAAATGCAGGTATCAATTGCCTTCATGATCAGCTTGTATCAGACCCAGCAGTATGTCTACCATGTCAAGATACATCATCCAAAATGCTGCCACATGCTCACTCTCATGCCGCAGAAGATCCAAGTAACAACATAACAGATGTAACTCTGGCATGACTCGTCATTTCTACTGGTTTCAAGGGTGGCCGCACAAGTATCATTATGCATAGCCATCACCACCCGCAACGTTTCATCTAAATGTGGCAGGTCACTCAGGTGGTTAATTTCCAACCATTCAACGAATCCTCTCCATACAAGTCGCATCAGTGCTTCATATGTCAGCTTGTGAAGACGAACACCTCTATTGTACTGCTTTCCATCTAGGACTTTATCAATAGACCCCTCAGATATCACCCCAGATTCAACAGCAAGGTCTCGAAGTCCTGCATCACAGAATAGTTTCCCAATGGTTGACAACATATTACAAATAATATGGAAGTTGCCCATCATCAGCAGGATTTTCTCAAACCTAAGTTGTTGTTTCCAAGCAACCTCTGTTGCTTTAGCATACAGAGCCTGGTCCATTACAATGCAATCATGTCTAGGTCTAGGTGCTGCTGAATGGAGATTGACTGAGAAAGGATCTCTTGCACAGGCAACAGTGCACAGTTGACAGTTCTGTTGCTGGTACATTGATTGTAGGTAAGTATCCAACCTTATCAGCCTTGACTGTTACATCATCTCTGGTCTTTATGTTGAACCCAGTCCAAGAGCTGAACGTCTGGTTCACAGTGTCGAGAAGTCGAGTCATCACCCATAGGACATTTTTCTGCCTGGCCCTTTCAGTTCTAAGGTGCCCCTTTTCTCCTTTTTGTTAACGGTTGATTTTCCAGCTGGTGCGCATGAATGAGTTTGCGGTTGGACAATAATCCTATTTAGACGATGGGATATGCCTGCTCCACTAAGTGTTTCCTCCAGTCTATCAATGTTGTCAAAGGCAAGCACAGTAGGGTTGCATGGGTGTGCCCATGAAGGAATGGCTGGTTTGTTTTCATCTACACTGTTCGTCTTTTTGATGCACAAGGAAGTGTCTATCTCCTGTAATCGTGTATATGAACAAACATGACCAAGGCGGTTCAATGTCTTAATGAGTTCAACATTCCCAGTTAAAGTTTTGATATCCCATGGAAGGAGGATATGTTTTGGAGTCAAGACTCAAGCATTTGTAATAGCGCTAATGATGTCCTGACCAAATGAGAATGACAGCCGGTGGACCTTGTCAGAGGTAACAGACTGACCCCCACTAACAAGCACCTCTAAGAACTGGACAAAACAATGAGGAAGTTGAACATAACTTTCAGTCAACTCCTGTGGATTCGGTGGCCATGCCCGCTCTTTGATACCTTGTGTGATTTCATCTCGCAAGATTTGAGCAACCTGGACAATCAGTTGTTCACATTGTTGGCTGTGTATGTAAGTGTCAAGTTTGTCCTTCAAGTTTATAAAATCACAAGAAATAGAATCTGCTGAAAGGTTGTGTGGTCTAACATAAACATTATTACTAGTACCGGCAGAGAAAAAGCACAAAGTGTCACCAAATTGTGACTCAAGGTTTCTACGGATATGGGTTTCAGTTGATTGTTTAATGTCTTCCACACCTTCATCCCGCATAAGGGACACTAGCTTTGAAGTAAGTTCTACCAGTGGTACAATACGAGGGTTTGAAAACAGGTTGATATGGATAAACTTGTACAACAGTTGCAATGATGTAGTCTCTGCAGTTTTGTAGTCATCATTTTTGTCAGTCTCCGTAGAATCATCTGTGGCAGTTTGCTTTTGTAACTTGGTGTACTTTTTGTAACATGACACATTATAACATGCCTCAGCTGCCACTGTTTCTCTTGAAGTTATCGCAAGAATTTTTGGGTCACCTTTTACAGTTGCAACAGACCTGAGTGTTGTGTCAGCACGGAGATCTTTTGCCTGAATCAGGCTTTCTCGAGTAGATGTTCCTTTTAAACACTTGTTAGTTCGTTCACAGAAGATACACATTCGATCATATACATGTGTACCCAGATAGCACACAGCCATCGGGCCGACGTCGGCCCAACAGCGCCATCGGCCCAACAGTGGAAACCGCCAACGGTGGAAACCGCCGCATGTGTTCCGCTGGCGACTTGAGCCGGAAATCAAATTTAAAGAACTGCGCATGCGTGGACCACCACCGTCGGCCCAACGGTGGCTCGATGGTGGCCCAAATGTACAAAAAGATTGAAACCCAGCGGCGGGCCACCACCATCGGCCCGACGGTGGCCCGACGGTGGCAAATATGTGCCAACGGTGCGACCAATAGCCAATGTCGGCCCGACGGCTGTGTGCTTTCTGGGTAGTTTCTGATACCCCTTGACATGATTGTCTTGTCTGTGCAAATTCCTTCCCACACTCTCCAGCAAGTTTCTTAAGCTTGGTCAGTTCCTTTTTGTGCGCGAAATTCGACCTGCATTCACAGTGATAGAATACATCTGGTAAGGTATTTGGATTGTCCACTTTCAAAGTCAAGATCGGACCGAAGCACCTAATATTTGCCGCTTCACATAGTGTTTGCCAGGAATTGACGTCTTTTGGCTTGACAAGTTCACATAATGGTGCATCATTACCACATATTCTACATGTGACACGTTCAATTTTTGCCTGGATAGGACATTCAGCCATGACAACATGCAGTTGGTTTTGTTCATGAAAATAACGCGATGCTTTCAATGGTGCATTATTATTTGGGCCTAAAAAATACCTCGGTTTCCGGTTACAGCAGAAAAAAGTTGAACGTCAGTAGGTTGGCAAAAGTCTTTTAAAATTTTATTTTGTTTTGCCGACATGAAAAATAATTGAACGTCGGCAAAAGTTTTTATTTTATTTTGTTTTGTGTTGCGACATGCAAAACAAATGAAGTTTCAGGCCGTTTAGTGCACAATATAGGTTATTTTGGGTGAGCAGTCTGTGAAACGCCACACTTATTAACACATCATAACAAAATAATAACGATAATGATATATGAACCATGCATTTTTGTATCTTCAAGGAACTCCTGTCAAAATAAAAATTCTGAAGGTCGTGGTTCAATTTGAAGGTCAGTCGCAAACATGTGAATATTATTTTTATTTTTTCAATAAAAATGTTGAGACTTGCATTTGAAATTGAAGGCCGGTTGGGAATCAGAAACAGAGGTATTTTTTTACGCCTTGTGGTAGGCCAACATGGATTGTCACTATTTCAGATTCACAGCCAACCATAAATCACAATCTTCCATCCGACTAACCCCCCTCCCACCCCCCCTCCCAACCCCCCCTTCAGCCACATTATGATATTAACATTCAATAATGACATGCCTGAAGCATTTGCTACATACATGACATAACCAATGAAGGCCCACATAGAACTAACTGTGCAGCTACCAGCAAACCGTGTAGTGACAATGCACAACTTTTAACATCCATGTACATTATGTACACCATTTACACTAGCTAGGTAGAGCAACATGCAATGGGCATTATACTTAATATACATTTTTTTTAGAATGGTCAAGACTGCTTCAGAATACCTACAGTTTTACAGTGTCCTGATATTTTGACAATGCCCAACACTATAGCCAAGCCATGACGGAAATGATACAAAACATATGACAGCCATCCATGTGCTACTTTCACTTTCACTTTGAATTGACTGTTCAGTGGGGTGGCACCACCAATGTGTGTTGTGGTAGGTAATTAGATCAACTGAAACTTACATTACTAATCTCTGTTCCACCAAAGTTGAGCTCGATTTCTAAGGGCCTGTCAGGGAGGTAAATGTGTCTTTGATCCCTTGACGCTACTCAAGCCACTTAATCATGAACCAGTAGGGGAACGGCATTTCATTCATGGCTCATACCAGTAGGCCTACTCAATTTTTAAGTTGGTTCATTTTCTAGGATTGGCACTTCATTAACCTGGAATGACATAAGAAATCATTTTCAGATTTCATGTTTGGTTTAGTACTGGTATGGTTGAGTTTACTTAGTTTCTTTCATAGCTCATGACAGTTGCTAGTAGCCCTACCTATAACAGAAAAAAGGGGGTGCTCCCCTCAAGCTCAACTTCAGTTGATCGGTGTAGTAATGAATGAGAACAAAGTAAAGTACAAATAGTAATGAATGACATTGTTATAAAATGTAACTGTTAGGGCCAGGTACTGGGTTTCCTGCAAATAGTTTTTACCCGTACCCCAAACTGGTAAAAAAGGTTATTTTTAGTATGATGTTAAAAACGTCCCTATGGAATCAAATAAAGTTGAAATATATCAATATAACACTTGTTGTGGATGTCTAATAAACCCCTCTATATGATCCAACATATAATTTGACCAAAATGAATCCTGGCATGAATTGGCGGACAACTTATTACCATAGATTGTGAAAAAAATGTGAAACATGTGACTTTATTTTTAGAAATCTTTAATTTTTGAACAGATAATAATAACCAAATATAACAAATCATACACTGCCAGATGCAGAATGTTATTACGAACATCTTAAGCCATTTCGCATGTTAATAGGTCATTCTGGTGAGAAGTTATGCAAGTTTTCTTGATTCTCTCATTTCCATTAAATAACAGTGGCCATCTTTAAAGATGGCCACCAAAAGGGGATTTGGCAAAGTGACCCAGAAGTCCATCAACTGATTTTGTACACTAGATAGCAGGCTAACCAAAAATCATAGTAGGATCTGTTCACCAAATTGGTAATGAGTCCTAAAATGTTGAGGTCTGGCACATGGACTATATGAAGAATAGCAATTTTGCTGTCATGGTCAGTTGATTCTCTACCCACCTTTATTAATGTATTAATAATTATTATTTGATATTAATGATTATTTTGTATAAATTAAACTTAATTGTTATTAATGTATTATTATCCATGTATTATCCATCATTAATATATATATATATATACTAATGCATAAATGTATGTATATGTAAATATATTTATATAAATATATATATAAATATATATGCATATAATGTTTTATCCCTTTCAACTGTTTCCCTGATATGATATTTCTAATATACTTATATTCAATGGACTTGCTTCCTTTGTGAATGAAGTTAGTTTTTAATGTGATTCGTTAAATACCCCTTTTCTGGGATAACGTCTGCTGATCCCTGAGATGGGACTGAAACTTGGACATTATGTGTCTCTCCCATCTTTATCCTTCAGCTCAGACCTTACCCTTTAAGCACACTTTGAACCTATTAGCACATTTTGAATCCATAAGCGCATGGTTCCAATGACCAAGCTTCATAGGATCCTTGCACTATATGTTCTTCACCAGACAAACCCTCTTACACTTTAGTTACGGAGTGCAAAGACACTCTTACATAATTGGTAAGCATATTAGGACCCACCAATACCTATGTGTATGCAGGAATAGTTGGTCGTAATGCTTGCATTGCACTTGATTCGCAGTGGAGGAGGAGCACCCCCCCCCCCGTTCTCCCTCCCCCCCAGGCCACGACCGTTGCGTTGCGTAACCTCCCCACCCCCCTCTCCCTCTCTCCCTTATAAGCCAGCTTCGCTGCCCTCTCTCGCCACTCTGCCTCCTTCCCCTGCCAGACGCACTCCTCTCCTTTCTTCTTTTTGGCTCGCCCCCTGCAGCCCCCACGCCTCCGCGACCTTCACTTCGCCGGCCTACGCCAGTCATGCCGCGCACAAGAGGTTGACGCGCCGCCCGTGCATCCAGGAGAGGAGCCGCCACACCGCCCTCCTCCATGGCCGACCCCGCCTCCGTAACGTCGCCGCCCCCCTCCCCTCGGCCTGCCGCCAGGGAGGAGGCCCCGGGCCGGGTCCCCACAACCGAGGATCGGATCGACGCCAACTCCCGCGCTGTGGAACGCCTCACCTGACTCGTGGAGAGCCTCCTCCTCCAGGGGGCGACTCCGGCCCCCGCGCCGGCACCTGCCCCGCCGCCTCCCTCGGCTCCCTCGGTCCTGGAGCGCCTCACGGACTTTATGGAGGGCCTCACCCGCGAGGCCGCGGGCGCCACCCCCGCGACACAACGCCAGCTGAGGCCTCCCAGCGCCTCCGACGTCCACCCCCTCTACCTACAAACTATGAGGCGGGCAGCCTCCACGACGTGCACGGACTGAAGCGGTCCGCGAAATACTGGAGTCCACCGAGGCACAAAACACGGGACGACGCAGAGGTATTCCTCAGGGTTACGTCTTCCCCCACGACCTCATCGAGCGTGGCCCTGAGGGGAAGGTGGTCAAAAGGGGAGAGGCCACCCTGGAGGAGTACAACCTCGCCTTCAGGATGCTCGAGTCCCACCCCGCCTTCCCCTCGGACTCCATCCCAGGCCTCCTCTACCACAATCTTACGGTCCAGCGCGACTGTGTAACGCATCCCTGGCCCATGGTCCGGCACTGGTCCGAGGCGGTTTTCGCGTGGGTGGCCGACAGACGCCTCCCAGACGGATGGCTTGACCCCGTCGCCATCAATGCCGTCCGTCTGGATGTCCTCACCACCCCCGTGACTTTCGTCTCGAGTACCAGGGCATCCACCTCACGCGCCCCCGCCGCCAGCCGCCCCGCAGCCGTCCCCCAGCCGCACGCCTCCCAGACCGACGCCAGAACTCCCTACACCCGAGAAGCATACGGGGTCCCCTGCTCAGCCTGGAACCGGGACCCCGCCTCATTCGACCTCGCCCCCACCGGTGAGGCGCACGGGGAGCATGTCGCCCAGAGGCGCCACGCATGCGCCTACTGCGCCAATGTGAGGCGCATCCTCACTATGCACAGTGAGGCGGTGTGCAACACGAAGCACCTCCGGGAACGCGCCTCTGCCGCCTACACACACGTCAGTGTCATCCCTGTGACGTCACAAGCCGCCCTTCCAACGGCCCAAGACCGGTAACGGCAATCAGGCGACCGGAAGTCCACCGCCCGCACACAGGGCGCCCCTCGGCCCACCTCCGGGGCCGACGCAACACCCGGGGGACCTCCCGCGCCGCAGCGCCTCTCATCTCGCCCGGCCGGTTACGTATCCCTCCTGTGCGCCGCCGCCAACCCACCGCGTCCCAAAGCCCGTTACATAACCTTCCCGCTCCCCACCAGCAGTGTCTCACCACCACCGCCCCTGCTCTCCCTGCTCGCCCTGCTCGCCCTTCCACCACCCCCCCCCCCCACCATCACCCCCGCCGCCGCCGTCGCCGCCTCGCGCCCTCCCCCGGCGACACCGCCTACCTCCACCGCCTCCCCGGCCTCCCCCCCTCCCCCCGCCTTACCGCCGACCCCCCCCCCCCTCGGCCCTCTGGCGCCCCTCCCCTCCTCCACCACCGACTTCCAGCTCCCTCTCCTTCACGACAACCGCGCCTCCTCCCCCCTCCCCTCCCCTGCCCCCCCCCACACCCCCCCTCCCCCCCTCCCCCCTCCCCCACCTCCCCCCTCGGCGACTTAGACGAACCCATCACTGACGTCGTCGATCCTGATATACAGGACACCCTCCCCGCCGCGCCCCCTCCTGTGGCCCCTCCCCCCACCAATACCGCCCCACCCTAGTTAATAGTATCCCACCAGTGCACCAGGCACACATGGGCCACTGTGTGTGCTACCACTGTGCATGCCTCTTGTGTCTGGCCCGAGTGGAGTAGGAGTTGAGGTGGGAGAGCGTCATGCATATGATCAACACCTTCAGTATATCAGTGTTGTTTGGTCCAGATGGAATGGCCGAATGAGTTGAGCGTCCGTCTCCCGTTTTGGTAGATCATGGGATTCGAGCCCACGGGTTCAAACCATGGTCGAGCCAAACCAATGACTTACAAAAATTGATACTTGTCATTTCCTAGCTATGTGCTCGACATTATTAGGATAGGGCAAGGACTGGTTGGCTCAGTGTCAGGATAATGTGACTGAGTGGGATATCAGATCATGGTACTGGTGGACTGGTCTCCCAGTGGGGCAGCACCATAAAGCCACTATGAGTCTGCACTGTCACAAGTCGACACCCGACAACTGAATGCTCACTCTGTTTGGGTGTTATGAATGTCAACACAAGTAAAATATTCCGATAAAACACATTGGTGGGGAATATGAAATGGTCTATAAGTGATTACAAATGGTCTATAAAGGTAAATGATGTATAGGGCCAGGTGCATGAATATAATGATGTAGTGCTGGTGATCCTTTACTTGTATTAAATAGTCATTGTGTATTATATAGATAGTGTGAGAGGGGCACTACTGTTAGTGTGGACGGAGCTCAAGAGCTCCACTCACTACCCCCTCTCCCCCAAACTGTTAGTCACAGATCACCACACACACACACAGCAGGCAGGTGCAGGCCAAGCAGCCACACCGCATGGTGGTGGTGCGTAGATCACAGTAGCCATGGTGACACAAGAATGCTTACTGTTCATTGGTGGAACTAGAAATGCTTGTTGCTGATTGGAGATAATGGTCAGGTGGTATGCCATATCAGATCCATGTAGGCCTACCTACCATAGCCCAGTAATCATTTGTTAAACTGAGTACCCAAAAAGTACCCCCCCCCCCCCAAAAAAAAACAATGATTATAGGATAATATTGTAACTGACACACAATTCCATAATTAAACCCTTACACTGTTGTTATTATTATGCACTGCTGAATCACTATGTCGTGCTAGAATCTGCATCTATAAATATATGAATATGCTGTCACTATGTAGCTAAACTATACTTGTCCATATACCTATGACTCGACAACCAGTGCCTCAGTGCTGAACAAAATATTTGTTCAGCTAAATATACATTTTAACAACAAAATAGTTGGTTGGTTGTTGGAGTTTTACATCCTGTCAACATCTAAGGTCATATCAGGACAGGTACCGACTTGTGACAGTGTGCACTCATGACGATTTTATAGCGCTTGTGAAAGTACAACGTCTGAACACTTTGACTTCTGGATACTGAATGGTTTATTCATGGCCTAGAGCTTGCTGAACCCGCCGGCTAAACTTTCCATGACGTCATCTCATTAGCATAATCCTTTGTCTCAACCTCTGCATCTCGTTAACATATATTAGCCACATACCTATATGTCTATTACGCATATATCACAGCGCTGATCCATTGGAAAATCAGCTAAATCCTATTAATGCCGACTCCCAGGCTAGGAAGTGACAAGTATCAATTTTGTAAGTCCTTGGCTTGACTCACACGGGAACCAAGGCCCGCACTCTACCGATTCGGCCACCATGCCCAGTAACAACAAAATAAGGAGCACTGGTCAAGAATGATATTGCAGAGGCAGAGGTGATGGGTGCACCTATGAATAAACCAGTGACAATTCTGCAACGAGAACCACCTAGTGGCTAACCTCATTATAACCAACGTACAATTAGAGGAATCAGAACACTCCACCGTAGAGTATCCACTACCATCCATCGATTGGGCCTCAACTCTCTGAAAAATTCTGTAATATTTGGGGCAATTATGGTGAACAGGGGCATTGGGAGTGATGGTAGAACACAGGAGTGGGAGCACAGGTGCTACCGGTAGTTCTGTACGAATGGTCACTGAGCTAGACAGGAAGGTAAGTCCAGGGGGAGGGACAGATGGTGAGAGAGAAGCCACAGGAGGAGATCAAGAGGCCAGACAGGAGGGCGGGCCAAGGTGGTGGGGCCGAAGGCAGGAGGATAGTTGCATACGATGGACAACTGCTGCAGGGCTATGTCATATTTGCATGGAGTTGACTGTTCATACTATTTGAATAACGCTTGTGCTTGGCTTAGCACTGTTCTCCAAATAGTATATGAGACTCTGTTGGTAATAAAGATTCACTTTGTCGGCCTGTAAAAGCAACTTGGATTTATGTTGTGTTGGTGGATAGCTAGCTATATGCTTACCAGGCCCTTTCTGGGGATATATTTGCAAAATGATGTAGATTGGGGCTTCACTTGCACATTTGGAGGGCTAGATAGTGCTATGTTAATTGTGGGATTTGTATCTAAACCAGGAGGCTATAAGTATGCAGTAGCGAATCAGAGTACAACCTACTTCCCTATTATGTACACAGTATGTGGTATGTGAATGTGAATACAAATGCGTATGAGGTATGTGGTTTGTGTGTTCTCGAAAATATGAATACCCATGCATTTTCAGTCATTCCATCCAATTTTGTATAAGCATTTGCACCAATTGCTACATGGAACTTGTCGTCTACACAAATCACATTCACAGTCAGACATATGAAATCGTTTGTATTCTATTTACACGTTTTCCATTTCATGTCGCATTTGGATACACATACCGCAAACTGCATACCGCATATATGCAATCCTTGTTTTATGTTATTGGCAATGTGCCAAATATGGCCACCTTGCGATATGACCACTGATTGCTTGAACTCCCAGTTAAACAGTTAAATTGGTCAAACGGGATTCCATTTTGTTGGTGAGATTTTCTCTTTCAAGTGTTCTGTTATGTAATGTGCAGAATAATTAAAAGTTTATATAATCACTAATTTCACACAATCTTTGCGGCCACCTTAAAATTAACTCCGCGCTAACCCATATCAGCTTATTTTCTGCTGAGTTCCACTTATGTACGCGATTTCTGTGTATCGGACCAGTGCCTCCATGACAGCGTGGCACTGTAGCCACGAATTCAGGGTTCTCCAGACTGGTTCAGCCAGCTCCCTACAGTCGATGTGCTACGCCATCTGGTGATTTCAGCAACACTTGGTGCTGAGTCCAGACGTACCATATTGCACCCAACTACAGGGTTCTCCAAACCGTAGGATACGTGGTTCATGTTAACACTGTTTTCATCATCATCATCATCATCATCATCATCATGCTGTCAGTCGCGATGCGACAAAGACTGCTTTCATTACTTGACTGCCGCTCTCCATTTAGCTCTCTGTTGTGAGAGTGATGTCCATGAGTCGGTCTTAAAGTCTTTCATGAAAGCTGCTTGCAAAAGTGTTGAAGTGCTGCTGGCTTTTGCAAGTTACCAGTGGCACTCTCTCGGGGAGCAAATGGAGGTTTCACACTGGCAAGAAAATGTCCAGACAGGCGCAAAACTATTTGTCCCTGCAGTGGCTGGTCGGGATGTTGGGAGTTCCATACATCAACTGCCCTTGATGCTGCCAGTGACATGGTTTTCTATTCAGGGTTTGCTCCCTTAGCCTTCGGTTCTGTCAAGAACCTGTACCACAAGGCAGTGGTTTACAACTCTGCAGGTCAGGGGCGTCAAACTCCCTGAGGTATTGCAATACCTGCATACGTGTTCTCAAGGTTCATAATATAGCAACAATAGACTACATCATGGTTCCAGCGGCGCGGTGCATTGTGGGATGCATCAGAACAAAACAAACCCACGAGAAGCACATGGCACATGCTAATACACTGGGTGCAGCTATGAAATGTGCTAGTTTCAGCTCATCTCAGCTCTTGTTTGAAACATAGAATACCAACTAAAAATATATCTATAATAAATTAAGATATTAATCTTGTATCCAGCATTGCATTTACATCAATATAATCAGCACATCTTATGCCATGTGCATTTAGATTTAGAAAAATCTAGGCACTCAAACTAGTGTTACTATCTGTTAGAGCCATAGCCAGAGTCAGTTTTTATTTATTGTATTCATGTTTTTATTTATATTCTATGTTTAATGACATATGTAGAAATAGAAAATGAGTAGGGTTAATCAGATATTGGTTATATATTTCTTTGAAACAAGTTTTTGTTGACACATTTGACATTTTAATGTTTAGAACAAGAATAACTTCTGGCTAATCAGTGGTGATGTAAACATCAGCCTGTAAAGTGACTGAAATTGTATGTTTCTTAGCTCAAAATGCTTAATTATGGAGAGTTGTATCTTAAACATATTCAGTATATTATTATATTGCATCCTTCCATCCATGTTTGTGCCAAATTGTTATGTATTTCTATTTATTTTGAATAGAATGCCAGTTTTGCCATACGCGTATCGGCATACTCAATGGCCATACGCCTTTGCTTTGCTCCCAGCGCCGTTTTCAGCATATGCGCAGTCGGAACCGTGATGTAGTCTAGATAAGTACTTGTTAAAAGCGTTCCGTATTTCACACAACTGCAGGGTTTTCCACACTGTTCATTGTCCAAGGGTAAAATATTCTGATATTTGGCATAGGGAGGAATTCAAATGTTCTATTACGGATCGGTGTACGTGACCAGGCGAATGTATGTATATATATATGTATTGGTTGGTGGTGCTGGGTGGGATGTAAATAGTCATAGTGGTGCTGGTAGGTCTGGGTGTGATTGTACTCAGGGCCTACCCCTTCTGCTGGGATAGGGATCACCACACTCAAAGTTCAAGGTTCGGTGGTGGCAATGGGGCTATACAGCTCGTGGTGTTGGGCAGACCACTGGTATCCATGGGGGCCAGGAATGCTGGATCCCTATTGGTAGGGCCAAGCATGTTTGTTTCCCATTGGGGGAAAGGGGTGGGGTGATACTCTACAATGAACCCATGTAACCATATAAATAATAAACCAGAGGGCTGGACTCTCTCTTCTTCTTTACACTTTGTACTCTTCCTTTCTCTTTGTCTGTATTGGTTTCACCATAGCCTGTCTAAACAGCCACAGATTCAAGCATTAGACTTGAGAAAACTGGTGACCATGATGGTCATTGACACACAGTGTTAATTTAACAGATAGAAACTTGCTGGCTGATGCTTGTTTGGTCGGTTGTGTAGGTTGTGTTTTTTTGGCTATTTTTGGACTCTGTGTGGGTTTGAAATTTTAGAAGGTCTGCTAGACTTTATTGATGGTATGTCTGTAACATGCCATCATTGAAGCCTCGCGTCGCCACTAAAAATTATTTTTTTATAGGACTACTTTCGGC
Source organism: Branchipolynoe longqiensis (assembly GCA_030323885.1). Classification (NCBI taxonomy): domain Eukaryota; kingdom Metazoa; phylum Annelida; class Polychaeta; order Phyllodocida; family Polynoidae; genus Branchipolynoe; species Branchipolynoe longqiensis. The sequence continues at coordinate 148,451,830 of CM059186.1, forward strand.
TTTTCTTTAACCTTCACACGGAGGGGGTAACCTAGTAATACACTACGTCATTTTTTTTACTATTTCTTCTACTTTACAGACATATCTATACTTGGATTCAATTCTGCTAAATCTTTTCTACCACCGCATACAACAGCAGCTTCAAGATGCCATTCAGAGGCACAAAGGAGGAATTGCTGCATGATGAGTTTCAACATTGGTTTCAAGGTCAGTGCACACTGGGAAATTATTCTGCTGAAACGGGAGCGTTAGAAGCATGGTCTAAATTTATGGCACTTAGGCTAGATATTCTTAAAGAAGAAAATGAGGAGCTTTTATCTGATCTTACGGACAGGACAGAATTAAGGGAGGATAGAGAAGAATGTAGGGAGGCATGTGAACTATAACAGTTTGAGCACAGGCAGAGAGAGGTACAAAATAGATCAGTGAAAGCATATGGCAAGTCTGTTCCCCTACTAGACAGGTCAGACAGAGGAACATTACATAATTGGATTGAATTGATCGAAAGCATAGGTACTCTTGTTGAGGCAGAGAGCGGTATGACATAGATCATTAAAAGCGTACAACAAGTTGGTTCCCCCATAAACCGCATCCTCCGGGAGGGAGCCGGCTCCTATATATGGACGGGCGACATCCTCGGGCCTACCGCCAGCTCCAGGCCGACCCCCTCGCTTGCCCTCTATATGGCATCACCCTCGACGGTGCTACCTACGTAGACCTCTTCGGGGCTGCTCTTCCCCCATTGACTGGCCTCACCTCGATGGTAGGGTTCCCCTGGACTCTGCTTTATGTTATGTGAATTGCTTATTACCTGTTGAGATTGACTGTTCCCTCATTGTTCTACTGTTCTGCATTATATAGTCCTGATTGTACCTCTCATTGTCTCTCATTTTATTTGATGTAAATAAAATGTTTTCTTCTCCACCCCCGCCTCCTTTCCTCCTTCGTCGCGTATCGTAGTTAGAGCACGGGGTTTGGTAGTGACCGTGGTAGGGCCGAAGAATGACAAATTGTTAATCAAGAAACGGTTTGAATAGTTGATTCTAAAATTAATTGGGATAATTTGGCACCTAGATTAAGTTGTATGGAGAGGTTAAAAGGTAGGAGGCAACCTTTGCCATTCGATCCAATTGATAAAACAAAACAAAAACCTAACGTAATACATTCACGTTTATTGGTGCTGGAGCGTTTACGCGCCAGCAGGCACGTAGAACAGAACCCCTTGTTGCTAGTTGTACTGTAATCCACAGAATTGACCAATCACAGCAAAGAATGCCACGGAGTGATCGACGGCAGTGCAGACGGCGGAGTGCTTCGGCTCTGCCAGACAGCAAAATTCTTTGTTTGGCACCACTAATTGGGAATGATTGTGCCATACCTAACCATTGCGCTAATATGAAGCATGAACTAAAAATAGTGCAAGTCGACAGCTTTCGAACTGATCGACATGGTTTAGAAGGTTAAGTCATAAGAAATATTTATGTTCCTAACTAAACTTGCACCATAGTTTGCGCGTAGTAAAGTAAGTTGTGCCACTAATATACATTACTAATTCAAAGAAGTTACTTGCATGTTGGAGATGTGATAGACTCCACAGTAGCATTACTATAGTAAGATTATTGACACTTTTGCTTACTGATGCTTCTAGTTACATTTTGTGACGGAAGATTTGTATAAAATTGAGAAATGGTATAAACATGGACGGAGTTGTATAGACATTGTCGTGTACATCCAGATACCAAATAAATCTTGTTATTCTATCATGACATAGATGATAAAACGTACACCGAGCGTGATGTCACACTAACAATTAACAGATGAATTTTTTTCCCATTGACTTTCTATTTATCTAGGTTAATTGTTTGTAGCCAGATCTAGTGCACGTGTGTGCTTGGCATATAACGTAACGTGGCAGATGCGAGGTTGTGTTCAGCTGATTGATCTGAGACTTGTTTATCTACTGGAAAACCTCTGAACTGTCACAGTAATGATGGAAATGCTATGGGTTTGTTAAAGCTGTACACCATATAGCTCTGTTTAAATTTAGGGGCTCTGGATTTGTTTTCAGGTTAGACTAAGTCGGTGGAGAAGTGAAATTCTGGAAATCAAAGATGTTGCATGCTGGTGCTTGAGAGACAGCATTGAGTATGTATTAATTTTACTAGTTCCAAAAATCTTACTCAGCAGATGCGTGGAGGACCAAGACCGCATGACACAGCACCTTGATTCATGCATTACCATAATAATTGTAGTAATTTCTCAATCCTGAAAATTTATTTCAGACTACTAATCTATGTACTCTTTTCCTACTCATTGTACTCACTTTGGGAAAAGTGAATGCGAATAGCAGAAACAGTTCTTCTATTCGGGAAGGGGTAACTTTTTCGCTAGTATATGGTATCCGTTTATAAATAATCAGACACTCGGTGCGGGAGTCTATACTTATTGGGTGACGACGGTCACGCGCGTGAAGCAACTACCATTTTTGTTGAGATTGACTGAAGCTGCATTTAGAGTTAATTCGCCAGCAGTTGAAGCGAAATTAGACAAAATATGATGTACATGAGATTTTTGTCACAAATAAGATTCTTTTTGTTGTGGGTGAGAAAATATTGGCGTGGGCATGACGTCATCGTTCGGAACAATGGTAGAGTTCCATACATATGTTTATATTGTTTGAAATGCATAACTAAAGACCTACGACACTTGGAACCATGAAATAAAATACCAATGAAATCCAGAGAATCTATTCTATATTACTATATGTATTCGAAAACATAGAAACAAATATAAAAATATGAATTATAATACTGATTAAGTCAACTTTCTTAACCACTTTCCATTTCTATAAAGAATTATTCTGTATATTGATATTACTTAATAAATATAAGAATAATATAATATATATTTTTAAATTATTGATTTAATAACAATAAATACAAAAATAATGATAATGTTTCTCAAAAATACTCTTCTCCGTTTTCGCATGGCAATGGGAATAGATAATGTGTGGAGAGGCATAGGAAGTCTTAATCATTTTTCAAAAGGGAGTATATTGGGAGCTCAGCTCAAATGATCAGAAAGATTCTTTCATTTTCTTTCTCTATTGTTCACAAGGCGATTGCATGAGGTTCTTTCCACTGCTTTTTGGCAGAGATAATACCTGGGGAGGCATAGCTAATGCCTAGGGCATTGAATGAATTCTAATCATTTTTACAAAAGCAAGTGTCTGTTGGGAGCTCAGCTCAAATGATTAGAAGGATTTCTTGATTTTTTTTCTTAATCACTTTACAAAAGCGAGTCTGTGAGGACAGCTCTGCTAAAAGGTGATGAAATTTGTTCTTGATATCCTTAATCACTTTACAAAAGCGAGTATGTGAGGACAGATCAGTTGAAAGGTGATGACATTTTTTCTTGATTTTCATGATCACTTTACAAAAGCGAGTCTGTGAGGACACCTCAGCTAAAGGGTGATGACATTTTTTTCTTGATATCCTTAATCACTTTACAGACGCGAGTCTGTTTTTGTTGTTTCTTAAATTGAGGCTGTATTTATACTGTCCATAGCATATAAGGCCAGGTACCCAGGCTTGTTTTCAATGCTGGCCAGTTGTAGTGTTGGTGTTATCTTACCACACAGTAGCTGCTGATAAGGTATTTGATTGCCTGCATTTCAGTAGCAGATAGATAATTGGTTGGTATGGTTAGTAGCCTATGTTAGTTTTTAAACAAATGTCTTGGCATATATGTATTTATTTTTTCTACTCTTATTACTAGACTAGCCTACTCCTATTCTGTGAGGACAGCTCAGCTAAAAGGTGACGAAATTTGTTCTGATTTTCATGATCAGTTTACAAAAGCAAGTCTGTAGTGACAGCTCAGCTAAAAGGTGATGAAATTTTGTCTCAATAACCTTAATAATTTTACAAAGCGAGTGTCTGAGGACAGCTCAGCTAAAAGGTGATGAAATTGTTTCCTTCTTAAGTTATTCATACAGAACAATTCATCTACAAACTGGTGTTCATCTACAAACTATTAAATTCCCACAAACTAGAAAGCTATATTGGGACTACAAAGCTGTTGTCCGATACAGTAGATTGACACCTAGATTACTAATATTACTAATTTTGCATATCAATTTTTTGCTTGGATCTGGCCAAGAAATACTATGAAATAACATTTTCATTTGAAATTCATGGATATAAAAATGTGTCAAAGATTGTCATTTATTCATGAAATGTTAGTTCATTTGAAATTCATGGACATAAAAATGTGTCGGATATTGCCATTAAGATGTCATGAAAGGTTGGTCCATTTGAAATTCATGGACATAAAAATGTGTGGAATATTGCCATTTATTCATGAAAGGTTGGTTCATTTGAAATTCATGGACATAAAAATGTGTTGAATATTGCCATTAATTCATGAAATGTTGGTTCACTTGAAATTCATGGACATCAAAATGTGTTGAATATTACCCTTTATTGTCATACAATTTGTTAACTTTATGCTGTCATTGACATTGTTGATATTAATCTATGGATCTGATTAATTGTCTTTGGGCTGGAAAATGCATATTGTTATGCTATTATCTATGTGGATAGATTCAAGAGTTGAAAGAAAAGCGCTTGAGGAAATGTATTATTCAAATAGACTTTACTGAATAAAACTCAGATATATGTTAACGCGAAGAAAGGCGAAACTTTCTGCAAATATGATGACCAAGATCGATAGCGACCCTACAAGTTTGGATCAATATTGTCAATATTGCAACGCAAATATCGTAGTTCATAGGAGAACACTGGTATATATAATTGAATCGAAGAAATAATCAACATTACACCAATGGAAACAATTAACATGAAGAAACGATGGCAACTGCTGAAGAAAGTGTATGGAAACCGTGACAGCATGCAAAACTGCAGCTAAAAGCTAGAAATCTATTATTGTTTAATAATATAGACATAGCCATTGTAATTTCAAAGTTCAAAGCGAACCGCTGCCATTGCTTTGTTTACCTTTTGATGCAGAGTATATGCTGTGGGTATACAGCTTTCTGTTGTTAATGCTATTTTTGTTCAAAATGATATTTGATGTTAGATGCATGTACATAACATACAAGATGACATTTTGAATCTATTTCTGCCTTCATTTCCACTCAAAACTACTTATTTTTGGTGAAATCGGTTGGTTTCTACAAGAAAATTGTCTGTGAAAGTAGGTTATCGATTCAAACCGCTTAAGCTTTGTTTTCCCATAGAGCTCAGATCCGCAATGTTATATCGATGGAGACTGCCGAACAACTGCATGTCTACCATCGACGTTGTTGGGTTTCTCTGAGTTTGACAGCAAGAAAGACGAAATGGGTGGGCCAAGCGTATTGATTAGGAACTAAATTGTAGCAATGTCAAAGCCGATTTGTACCAATGTAAGGTTGATGCTGTCAGACTGAATACTGACCTCTAGAGTGTCACAAGGACCTCTGAAGTGTCACAGAGTTTGAAAAAGGTCGGATTAGACTAAAAATGGTCGCAAATTGTTTGCATGCATCTTTTAACATCATATTGAATGTCAGAAATGGGTTATATTCTTCGTAAGTCGAGAAAACAATGATTATAAAATTTGTATTTATTTTTTATTCAAAGTCAGAAACCTTATCCTTTAAAAATGTTTGATATTAAGATATTATTAATTATTGGTTGGTGGATTCAACAAGGTTAGATGGAGACAACGTAAAGATGTCAACTTCTTTCCTCGCTGAGTTTGTGGGATGCAGGCGGTCAGAAGTGGAGGGGCGGAGTACATTGTAAAATATTCTGATATTCCGCATAGGGGGGAATGCAAATGTTCTATTACTGAACGGTGTACGTGACCAGGAGCATGTATGTATATATATACATATGGGTTGGTGGTGCCTGATTGGGATGTAAATAGACATAGTGGTGCTTGCAGGTATGGGTGTGATTGCACTCAGGGCCTACCCCCTCTGGACAGGGATCAGCACACTCAAAGGTCAAGGTTGGTGGTGGCCATAGGGCCATAAAGCTTGTGGTGGTGGGCAGATCACTGGTATCTATGGTGACCAGGAATGCTGGATCCCTATTGGTAGGGCCAAGAATGCTTGTTTCCCATTGGGGGAAAGGGGTGGGGTGATACTCTACAATGAACCTGTGTAACCATATAAATAATAAACCAGATGGCTGGACTCTCTCTTCTTCTTTACACTTTATACTCGTCCTTTCTCTTTGTCGTTATTGATTTCACCATAGCCTCCCTACACAACCACAGATTTGAGCATTAGACTTTACACCTATTTATACTGTATTCTTAATGCATGATCTGGTCCCAGCTAACACAATTTTGTTTACACTGACGTCAGTATAATGTTACTGAATGTTACAATAACGTTATAAAAAAACGTCATATAACGTTATTTTGTATGGAGTAAACAAGGTTATATAACATTGTTTTATAAAGTTATATAGACGTTTTCTAACATCAATAGGACATTTTTTTTGTAACATTCGAGAACTCTTTTAACCCCCTTTGAGTGATTTGATGAAGATTTTGTAGAGAAATCTGTGCTCTATGTCATGAAAACGAGACCTAAATTGTAGCTAGAGAACCCTCATTTTGAGGAACTGAAAGGTAGCATATACTGCAAAGCATGACACTAGAGGAGTAAAATAGTCAGGTTAATATAATAGAAATGCATGCACCTCATCTCAGATATTAAGATGATAAGGCACTAATCTTGGCTAAAAAGTTAAGCTAAGAGGTTGCTGTACAAAACCCACCACTCCTCACTAAAACACTTTTGCAATGAAAATGGTGTTTCATGAGCACTGGCGAGCATTTGTAACTTCTGACTCTCCACTGACCTGTTCCGAAAGCAACCGTATTACACCTCACCTATGTTTGTTATTTAGGCACATTTTAACATCCTTCTCAACCATATATTTATACAGCTTGATGGATGAGGGAGATTCTAGACCTGAACAGAGGCTCTGTAGTTGCCTGTCTGTTGGCGGGTCATAATTTGGGACCCATGTTGATCCCATATCGGTCCCAAATTATGACATGCTAATAGACAGGCAACTCCAGAGCCTATGTTCAGGTCTTCAATCTCCCCCATCCATCAAGCGGTAAAGAGATATGATTGAGAAGGATGTTACAATGTGCCTAACTAACAAGCATAGGTCAGTTGTAATTCAGTTGCTTTCGGAGCAGGTCGGTTGAGAGTAAGAAGTTATAAATTCCCGCCAGTGCTCAATAGACACCATTTTCATTGCAAAAGCCTTTTAGTTAAGATTAAGAAAAGAATTTAAATTAAAAAAAGAATAGATTTTACACCGTCGGTGCGCGACGTTGGGCCAATGTCGGGCCATGGGTGGTGGCCCGACGCAAGGCAGCGACAAACAGCAGCAGGCCACCCGAGATATGGTTGAGAAGGATGTTACGATGTGCCTAATAAACAAGGTGTATTTCCATTGCTTTCGAAGCAGGTCGGTAGAGAGTCAGAAGTTATAATTGCCCGCCAGTCCTCATTAAACACCATTTTCATTGCAAAATCCTTTTGGTTAAGATTGGTCGTAATGCGAAGCATTACGTTTGATGCGAGGAAAGAAGGAGACCCTCCCCCGCCCCGCGTGTCGCGCTGCCTCCACACCTCGGCCGACCGCGCTCACTCACCGCCACCTCCCCCCGCCCGTCCTTTGTTCACGGCGCTCACGCCTCACCCGACCCCTGCTGCTCGCCACCTCGCACCCCTCCCCGGCCGCTAGCATTCGCACCTCCCCTGCTGCCGCCTCCCTTCCCCCCTTATAAGGCCGCCCGCCAGCCTCCCTCCTCATTCAGCTCCCTGCCGTCTCCCAGCCTGCACCTTTTTCCTTTTGGACTACCACCTCTGGACTTTCCACCTCGGACTGCTGCCCAAAACACGGACACACCATGCCCCAAGGAAAAGGTCGTGGACGCAAGAGCTACCGGGCTGCCCCCCGGACGCCGGGGCCTGTATCAACACCGCCCCGGGAGGAGTCGCCGGCCTCAGTCCCGGCGTCCCCTGCGGCGCCCTCGGACCGCGCCTCGGGCTCCGAGGTGTCCACGCTGATGCAGCTCGAGAACCGACAGGCCGCCGCCGAGGCCGCCGCCGAGGCCGCCGCCGAGGCCCGCCAGGCAACGGCAGAGCTTCACGCACGCATCGACGCCCTCGGATCGGGCGAGGCGCTCCCCGTCCCGGAGGGGACCCCACCGGCGGCACGACACCGGCCCGCCCCGGCGCCTCGGGCGCGCACCACCACCGCAGCCCGGCCCCCGCCGCCGCCTCACGCGAGCCTGCCCGGGGCTCCGCTGGCGGAGTACGAGAGATACCGCCACCTCTCCGCACAAGCTCCATCTACCACGTCTCCGGCCTACCAGGAGGACTTCACCCGCCACAACCCCGCATCCGCGGCCGACGCCGTGCGGGAGATCCTGGCCTCCGCCGAGGCGCGGCATTCCACCAGGCGCCAAGGTATGCCAGCAGACTACATCTTTCCCTCTGATCTTGTGAAGCGAGGGGCGGAGAGGAAGCCGGTCAAACGAGGGGAGGCGACAAAGGATGAGTACACGCTCGCCCTCCTCAACCTCATCGACCACCCGGACTTCCCCGCCCACTCCGCCCAGGGACTCCACCACCACCTCCTCGGGGTCTGCCGGGACAACCTAATTTACCCGTGGGCGACCGTCCGCCGGTACTCAGAGAGTGTGTTCTCTGCCATCGCGGACGGGACCCTCCCCCACGGGTGGCACGACCTGGTGGCCATAAACCTCCTCAGACTGGATTGCTTAGCCATGCCCGTCCAGCCCGCCACCACCCAGCCGAGACCCCTCGACCCTGCCAAGCCCCAGCCCCAGCCCCGCGCCCACACCGACACCCGCATACCCTATTGCCGGGACACCCACGGGGCGTTGTGTTATGCGTGGAACCGGGACCCAGCCTCATGCACCCAGGCTGCCCCGGGGGAGGTCCATGGCCAAGGGGCCGCCAAGCTGCGCCACGCGTGCGCCTACTGCGCGAATGTGCGCAAGATGCTCACCGTCCACAGTGAGGAGGCATGCCTTGCCAAGCGTGCGCGTGCAGCTGCCCCGGCCGCCTCTCCGGATTTTTAAAGAGCCGGCACCTCCAGCCCGGCCCGGAGGTCCTTAACCGGCCCATTAACCACGACGCCGCCCCCCGACCCTCCCCCAGCCTTCCCGACATCAGCCCTATCAACAGTGCCCCCAGCAGCACTGCCCCTACGCCCGAGGCGCGGCCTGACCGTCGCCCCGGCACGGCCGCACCCTCCGGCAACCTCGGGCCCCAGCGCCCCCTCAGCAAGGCTCCCACCGCCAACCGGCGCCAGTCGCCCATCACCCCCGACCCTGAAGACCACCTCGACCCAGGAGACACTGCCTTCCTCTGCCCGCCCCCTGACCCGCCCCCTGACCCCCCTGACCCTCTTCCCCCCCCGGCCCCCCCGCCCGCCCCCCCCCGACCCCGACCCTCCCCCCACCGCCCATGCCTTTACCGCCCCCCTCGCCCGCCCCCGCCGCACCTCCTCCCCTCCCCCCCGCCCTCAGAACCACCCCTCCCCCGCCTCCCTAGACGAGCCCACCGTCGACGTCATCGACCCCGACCTCCAGGCTACCCTCCCCGCAGCCCCCGCCTGCGGCCCCACCCCCTCCCAGTACCGTCCCACTATCCTTGCCGCCTGGCCCCACACCTCCGGTGAGGCGTGGGACCGCTACCCTAACATCCGCCACACTTACACCACCCTCCGGAAAGCGGGCCTCCCTAATTTTTTGGCCGCCCGCATTCCCCTCCCCTCAGGCCTCCATATCCATGCCTGGCGCTCCCGCCTCCGGGACTATCCCGACCAGGCCGTCCTCGACCTCCTCGAATTCGGCTTTCCCGCCAACTACTCTGCCCCCACCGTCCCTCGCCCCTCATTCACCAACCACCGCGAGCCTCGGGAATTCCTCCCCCACATCCAAACCTTCATTGAGACCGAGCTTGCCCTCGGCGCCCTCATCGGCCCTTTCCACGTCCCCCCCGTTCCTCGGGCCGCGCTGCTCCTCGGGTACTTCGGGATGCTGCGCCAGTCCAACCTGCTGGCCCCGAGTCCCGAGGGGTGGGGCGGCCCCCACACCCTCACCCGCGACGACGTTCGCCCCGCGCCTGGGGGGCTCCGGCTGCAGATCCGAAGCTCCAAGACCATCTCTTCACCCTCGGGCGCGGTCGCCCTCTTCGTCCCCGCCATCCCGGACTCCGCCCTCTGCCCCGTCGCGGCGTGGCTTGGAGCCATCGCCCTCTGCCCCGCCGCCCCGGACGCGCCCGCCTTCATAATGCCCTCCGGCCGGCCCCTCGACCCCCGCTCCCTCACCGCGCTGCTACGAGGGGCCCTCGCCGCCCAAGGGGTCCCGAGGCGCGAGGACTTCACGCTCCACAGCCTCCGCCGGGGCGCCGCCCAGGCCTGCCAGCGTGCCGGGGTGCCCCTCCCCGAGATCATGGCCCAAGGCACCTGGACCTCGGCGGCCGTCCACACCTACGTGCCCCGCCTCGCGCCCTCGGGCGCCCCTCGAGCCCTCTCCGCCGTTTTGGTGGAGGGCTCCTCGGCACCCCCTCACTCCAAATGACTCTGCTGCCCCATGAACTTTATTACCTTTCTACATTATTGTTTATTACCTGATGCCTCTTGTTCATTACCTCATTTACCACTTTTGTTTATTACTTGATGCCTCTTGTTCATTACCTCAATTACCATGTTGCTCCTTATGAGCCTCATTTGACTTGCTATTTGTACCCTATGATCTTGGAGGCGCCAATAAAGCGTCTCTTTATCCACCCCCGCCTTGCTTCCTTCTTTTCGCGCATCGGTCGTAATGCGAAGCATTACGTTTGATGCAAGGAAAGAAGGAGACCCTCCCCCGCCCCGCGTGTCGCGCTGCCTCCACACCTCGGCCGACCGCGCTCACTCACCGCCACCTCCCCCCGCCCGTCCTTTGTTCACGGCGCTCACGCCTCACCCGACCCCTGCTGCTCGCCACCTCGCACCCCTCCCCGGCCGCTAGCATTCGCACCTCCCCTGCTGCCGCCTCCCTTCCCCCCTTATAAGGCCGCCCGCCAGCCTCCCTCCTCATTCAGCTCCCTGCCGTCTCCCAGCCTGCACCTTTTTCCTCCACCCACCCACCCAACTACTACCCTACTCCACCTACTACTGGTGGAGGGCTCCTCGGCACCCCCTCACTCCAAATGACTCTGCTGCCCCATGAACTTTATTACCTTTCTACATTATTGTTTATTACCTGATGCCTCTTGTTCATTACCTCATTTACCACTTTTGTTTATTACTTGATGCCTCTTGTTCATTACCTCAATTACCATGTTGCTCCTTATGAGCCTCATTTGACTTGCTATTTGTACCCTATGATCTTGGAGGCGCCAATAAAGCGTCTCTTTATCCACCCCCCCCCTTGCTTCCTTCTTTTCGCGCATCGGTCGTAATGCGAAGCATTACGTTTGATGCAAGGAAAGAAGGAGACCCTCCCCCGCCCCGCGTGTCGCGCTGCCTCCACACCTCGGCCGACCGCGCTCACTCACCGCCACCTCCCCCCGCCCGTCCTTTGTTCACGGCGCTCACGCCTCACCCGACCCCTGCTGCTCGCCACCTCGCACCCCTCCCCGGCCGCTAGCATTCGCACCTCCCCTGCTGCCGCCTCCCTTCCCCCCTTATAAGGCCGCCCGCCAGCCTCCCTCCTCATTCAGCTCCCTGCCGTCTCCCAGCCTGCACCTTTTTCCTCCACCCACCCACCCAACTACTACCCTACTCCACCTACTACTGGTGGAGGGCTCCTCGGCACCCCCTCACTCCAAATGACTCTGCTGCCCCATGAACTTTATTACCTTTCTACATTATTGTTTATTACCTGATGCCTCTTGTTCATTACCTCATTTACCACTTTTGTTTATTACTTGATGCCTCTTGTTCATTACCTCAATTACCATGTTGCTCCTTATGAGCCTCATTTGACTTGCTATTTGTACCCTATGATCTTGGAGGCGCCAATAAAGCATCTCTTTCTCCACCCCTGCCTTGCTTCCTTCTTTTCGCGCATCAAATAAATAATAAATTTGTTTAAGAATGGATTTTACACTGTCGGTGGCCTGAGAGTGAAAAATGTGTGGTGACCGTCCGACCAATAGCCACAGTCGGCCCTGTGCTATCTGGGTACATATTATAACGTCAGTATAACGTTACTGTGATGTTATAACATTACAATGCATGGTATAATGTCACTGTGGCGTTATAATGTACCATAACCAAATAATAACGTTAGCCTGATGTTACTTAACGTTATGTGTTAGCCGGGGTGCTTATAGCAGTATCTGGTACCTGTGCCACACGTGTCATATTCCAGACAACTGCAGGGTTCTCCAGACTGTTCATGGTTCATGTTTTTACTATATTCTCATATGATCTGGTGCTCATAGCAGTATCTGGTACCTCGTGCCACATGTGTCATATTTCACACAACTGCAGGGCTCTCCAGACTGTTCATGATGTGTCTACTGTATTCTTATATGATCTGGTGATACTATCAGTATCTGGTACCTGTGCCACATGTGTCATATTTCATACAACTGCAGGGTTCTCCAGACTTTTCATGGTTCATGTTTATACTGTATTCTTTATGTATGATCTGGGGCCGTATGCATGAACAAGTTTGTATTGGCTCCGGTGTTAAGGGCTGCCGCCGGGGTACCTAACGCCGGTGTTCCAAAATGAGTCACAGGGTATGTACGGGGCCAAAGCGTGGTGGTGTTAGCTAACATATCAGTTATTTATATATTTGGGGAATCCCTCTGAGCCTGTTCCCGGCGATCACCGCTATTTGCGTGTTTATTCCGTTGGAAGCAGCCGGCTTGCTCGTTTCGCTTTTCCGCTCAACAAGTGACAAGTGCCAACAACTACGACTCTTATTCACGTTTTCAAGGACTAAAACTGCGCTCAACAAGTGACAAGTCACAACAAACAAACAAAACGACACTACTACGACTCGTATTCACGTTTGCAAGGACTAAAAATCCTACTTTTGCGATCCCGATCAACAAGCCAGAAAAACAGCAGATACTACTAGGGCTATTTCAACACATTCTACACCGAGTAAAACTCCTATTCACTCTTGGTCATTCTACAACGTCTACAACAGGCACAATTTTGATTAACCTTTATTTCATATCCAGTCTCTTTCAGGGTCACAAACATTTACAAAAATCTGTTAAATAATAAGAAAATTAAGCAATTTCTGGCTTATTTTGTGTTCCTTTGCGATTAATTATCAATTAATTAGTTAATTAAATAATTAATAATACAAAATCAGACTTTGATCCAGTCTTAACCTGGACTTTTTCTTCTATTTAAACTATTACAAAAGTCCTGTAAAAAACATGCAAACTAATGAAGTTATGCACTTTTGTCATTCACTCTGCATTGTTTTGGATCATTCCCTTTGTTTCAGTTTAATTACATGAAAAAAAACATGCGATTTTAAAGAAATACAAATGCATAACTTTTTTACTATTAGACCTATATGCATGATCTTGGTGTCGTTTAGATGCATTTGTTTGCTCTTTACAATGGTATGAGTTTCATTTCTATACAGTAAACTTTATTTTGTTCACATACCTACAGCTACACCGTGTGAAACTCAACAAACAAGACACACACCACGATGTCTTTTGTCCCGACTCCGTCTCCCTCTGGCAGCAAAAGGCAACAAAAGGCCAACTACGGTGACAATGAGGTCTGTGACCTGCTGGAGGAGGTCATGTTGGGGAGGATCGTTCTCTTTTCTGCCTTCAACAATAAGATCACCCTGCAGGAAAACAACCATGCCTGGGATCGGGTGACGGCGGCTGTAAACGCGTGTGGTGTTGCGAAGCGGTCGCGTGTGGAGATAAAGGAGAAGTGGAAGGTGATGAAGGCGGATGTGCTCGGCCGTCAGAGGCAAGCATCCCAAACCGGGGGAGTCCCGCCTGAGTGTCCACTTCCCTATGAGGAGAGTATCCTGCAGATCATAGGATACGAGTCCAACTTGTTCCAAGGAGTCACTGGTAAGTTGATAATTAATGTAATAATTTACAACTAAGGAATAGCAATCTACAGTAGACGCTCTATGTGATTTTGGATGTGTTGGTACATTGCTTTACTGTAGGCACGTTATCCATGAAGTCTATAGTGACTGTGAGTTAGCAAGATTTTTGCAATTAAGGAAACAGCATTAGTGTTTGACAAATGATGTGCCAACAAGCAATTTTATTCAATAAATGTTAATACAAGATCTCTCATGACACCGGCAAAGCGTCACTAAATAAGCACCTAAAATCATTTGTGTCACCATAATTGTTAACAAATTATCACTGGGTGAAATCACAGCTAAACACCTAACGTCATTCGTGTAAGCATAGTGTTAACAAATAATCATTTTGTTAAATCCTACTCTCTTCCTCTCTTCCAGCCCCCTATCTGGCCAGCTTCATCAGTGAGTATTTTACTAGATAAAATGATGATGTGCTGTGTAGTCTGTCATCCTCGGTCGGCATAAGCATCCGGCGCCATAACACTGGATGGTTGTGGGGAGGGGTGTGGGAATGGGTAGGGGTGTGAGAGTGGGTAGGGGATTGGGTAGGGGTAGGGGTGTGGTGTGGGTGTGTCAACGTAGATGTTGTGTCATTTTTAGTATACATTAGTGGGTTAAGCATTCTGTACATGTTTTTGCATAACCGTACGTTTCCCATTCTTCACAAATCTAAATATCACCACTAGAGCCCACAGTACATCTTAAACTTTAACTACAGCAGCCTGTGAACACTGTGAGACAAGTGGTTACAGTAAATACAAAGTACATACCATATTGATTTGGCATTGTGTACATGTTTTTGCATAGCCATACGTCTCCCATTGTTCTCAAATCTAAATATCAGCACTAGGGGCCACAGTCCGTGTGCAATAATAAAATGCTTCCACCCAACAAGTGCGTCATGGTAGGAGAATAAGGTTTATATTTCTGAAAAGATCCATATTATCGGATATAACTGCCTGCTTATGTAGAAGGGAAACAAGCCAGCTACTATAAGGTGCAGCAACTATTACATAGTTAGTAGATGTGATATATGCGTAATAGACGTACAGGTGTGTGGTTAATGTATGTTAACGAGATGCAGAGTTTGAGACAAAGAGTTCTGCAAATGGGATGACATCATGGAAAGTTTAGCCAGCGGGTCAAGCGTGCCCTAGGCCGTGAATAAACCATTCAGTATCCAGAACTCAAAGTGTTCAGACGTCGTATTTTCACATGGTGTCAGATGAGGAAGAATGCCGCCCGCTAATACGTTGCCGGGTTTGCGGCCTCCTGGTCAGCTTGTCCTCAGCCACAATGCGAGATCGAACTGGAAAACATGGATCAGAGCATATGATATTTACGCTATTGCGGCAGGTGTCGAGTTGAAGACAGAACGAGTGCAATGCTGCATCTTTCTTCACGTAGCCGGCGAGGAGGCGCAAAAGGTTTTCGCCAATATGGATATCAGTCCCGCTGATCAAGATAAGATCGCGCCGCTTACGGTGGCGTTTAGGGTTTATTGTGTCGGTAAATGCAGTATCATTATCACACGATATAAGTTTAACTCACATAATCAGGTGACAGAAAATATAGCTACATATATAACGGCATTGAGAGACAAAGTGAAGGATTGTGAGTATGGTACGGTGGAAGAATCACTATTGCGCAATCAGATTGTGGCTGGCGTAAAGAATGTGAATTTACGGAACAAACTGCTGCAAACTACGGAGTTAACGTTGGCAAAGTGTGTCGATATATGTGAGATGAGTGAGTTTAGCTCTTCGCTGTTGGAGGACACCAAATCAGACATTGAAAGTAAAGAAATTGATTTCATACGGAACTATGCTAATGTGCATACTGGTGCACCGGTGGTTCGGTCATCGGCGACGTCATCTTGGAAATCGCCATCTTGGAATACCGGCGCGGCTGGAGAGTTCAAGATCCACTGCCAGAACTGTGGATTACTACACAAAGTATCCTGAGGTCAGGTTGTTGGAAGATACGTCGTCTGTCACTGTTATTGAAGCGTTGAAAGACAATTTTGCAAGACACGTTATTCCTAGTCAGGTCGTTTCGGATAACGGTCCCCAGTTTAGGAGTCATGAGTATAGGGAGTTTGCAGTACATTATGGGTTCAAAGCCGTGTATTCCAGTCCTCAGTATCCTCGTAGCAACGGGCAGGTAGAAAGGTTTGTGCAGACACTCAAGGACATGTTAAAGAAGTGTGAGAAAACTGGGTCTGATTTTCAGTTAGCTTTGCTAAATTATTGTAATACTCTGTTGCCCGTCCTGAATGCGTCTCCGGCTCAGCTCCTCATGAGCAGACGGTTGAGGAGCAGGTTGCCTCTGGCAGAGGAAATCTTGGTGCCCGAAACGCAAAATCCAAAGGAAAGACAGACAGCTAGACAGCAGCGAAGTCAGAAAGCATTTCATCACCGGAAGTGTGGTAAGCCGCATAAGCCTATGAAAGTCGGGGATAATATAAAGTACAAAAATCATGCTGGGGAATGGATAAAAGGGGTTATTTTGGGACGAACAGGTGTTTCTTGGAGAGAATATCAAATTTTGAACGAGTCAGGTAACATGTTGTATCGTAACCAGATTCAGATTATCAGGGCGCCTGTGGGGGGGGGGACCTGAACCCGTCGTGCAGACGCAAACTGGGTTAGCGTCAGTGCCGAATGTAAACAGTGCGGCTAATCTAAGTAGGTCAGGTTGGCTGATAAGGCCGGCGAGCAGGTTAGACCTGTAGTAGGTCAGTGTAGATTGAGTGTGTACACGTATAGCATGTGCATGTAGGATTAAGTTGTATTTTCAGAAATGGTCATTGCTTTATGATATGATGGACACTTTATGACATCACGCTTTACGGCCGGACAGTTAAGGACTTCAGTGCATTGGGCGCTCAGACATTGGCAAGGACTTGCGTTAAGTTAAGTATGCATATATGTTATTGTGCATTTGTTTGACTAGTATTTGATGTTATTGTCGTGGGGGTGATGAAAATGGGAAATATTGTGCTTAGAGTGGGACTCGAACCCACATCTCTTTGCATTCCGGGCCAGTGTGCTAACCATTACACCACCTAGGCTCCCTGATATCAATACACTCCCCACGCCTACCTGTCTATGTGGTTACTTGCCTGAGAGGTCAGTGCAGACCACTACACTCGTCCCCCTGGAATTGTAAGTATTGTAATGCTTACAATTACATACATACAGGCAATGCACTAACACATACATACACAGGGTAGGTTCAACAACCATACAGCGCAAAGCTTGTACAGGATCCTGATCACGGCAACCAGTGTCGTGGGGGTGATGAAAATGGGAATTACTGTGCCTAGAGCGGGACTCAAACCCACATCTCTTTGCATTCCGGGCCAGTGTGCTAACCATTACACCACCTAGGCTCCCTGATATCAATACACTCCCCACGCCTACCTGTCTATGTGGTTACTTGCCTGAGAGGTCAGTGCAGACCACTACATTATCGTCATTGTTATTTTGAAATATTTCATGTTTCAGAAATACTTTGAGGGGGGGATGTGATATATGCGTAATAGACGTACAGGTGTGTGGTTAATGTATGTTAACAAGATGCAGAGTTTGAGCCAAAGAGTTATGCAAATGAGATGAAAGTTTAGCTGGCGGGTCAAGCGTGCCATAGGCCGTGAATAAACCATTCAGTATCCAGAACTCAAAGTGTTCAGACATCGTACTTTTACAGTAGACAAAACAGCTTAGTTGTTGCTGGTACAGAGTAAGTTCAATATGCCTATATACCGCCAGTTAATGTGCATAGACCCAACTATGAAGATGATGTATATGGGTCACTCTCCAGAAAACTGGTCAGCATGGGACAGGATTCTGAAACATCAATAACAAAAATTCCTACTTATTTATTTCCTTAAACTTTTAATATTCATGTGCAGATTGGATGAAATAAACTGTGTGCAACTTTCGTCCTTTTAGTTATGAAGCGTCCCATTTGTAACGTGACATATGGGATGTGGTTGAAGCCTTATTAACATCTGTACTCTTTTGGAGAGGGACCATTATATAAAGCATTGATGGTATATTTGTAGGGCCCGTGCCCACGGCCGTGACAGTGTCAATGGCTGAACAAGTCGAGATCGGGTGGTGCCAGACCGTGGTGGTCTCCGGCCAGACCACAGCCGACGAGGAGACGGCATACATTATCACCGAATCTGATAGCGGCATGTCGCCAACCTTCTCCGCGGGGAGCATGACCCGACCGGTGTGTGCCTCCACGCCACTGGTGGCAACTGCAACAGAGGCCACAAGTTGCGGAAGCGTACCCTTCGTTCTTCCAGGTATGTTCTGCCATGACCTTAGGTGTTGCTAGGACTTTATGCGGTAACCAACGAAATAATATAACGTGTATGAGTATACGTAACTGAGCCCTTAAGTAAACTGCGCGTGCCTTCGTCATGAGAGTTGTCCTACTGAATGCAATCTTTCTGATACTAATCACATGGAAGATTACGTTAAAATACTCGTTACAAAGTTTTCCCCCTTTTCCCTCCTCCTTAGTGATCGTTCTAGCCCATGAACAGATTTTTTGCAGGATGAGGTTGCAAATTGCGAAAAAATGATCATCGACGGTCATTGATTTTCACAGCTGACATCTCCGTGTGTGTGGTGACGGGTGCTCCTGACTGTACGGCGACGCTTACCACCAAGCCCGAGGAAGCGACGCGCCCCCGTCAACTGGGAGTAGCACCCGGTCGCGAGGGGTATGTGGGAGGTCGTGGAAACGCCGCCAAAAGGAGTTCCCTGCAGACGGTGAGGAAAGGGTGGCCTTCCTCAACTATTTGCAAAGCATCGCCGCAAAAAACAAGGCAAAGGCAGCATTAATAGAAGGACGGGTTGAGGACAAACGGTTGGTGTGAGAGGGGGAGGAGGTGAGGCAGAGGTTGGAGAGATATCTCATAGTGATGAGGTATCGACGAGAAGTGTTGGAAGTAGCAAAGCTGGAGAGAGAGGGATACGAGACGAGGGTGAGGGCGGAGACAGAGATGTTGGACATGAGGTATCGGCGGGAAGCATTGGAGGTGGAGAAGCTAGAGAGAGAGCTGGGGAAGTTGACATAGCAAGCATTATTAAATGTGAAACCTATATATGTGTTGTCGTTATATTTTTTATTATATTCCACTCCCCAGTGACTAGAGGCATTATTCTCCAACATGTACAAACCCAATTCATCTGCAATTTCAGGAATGTCATTCTGTATATCTGTTTAAAGTAACTTAATGCTGGCTGTACTAAACAATACTAACCCAAATCAAAAGTAGTTATCCACCATTCTCTGCCGGGCAGCTTTGCCAACCTGAGAACGAACCCACTCAGAGCATTGATAGTTGTGAGGCCGGTCAGCGTCTGCTTCATCGTCATGTGGCTCATTTTCGTTCTCAGAATCTCTCTCCGACTCAGAATCTGACGGTTCGTCCAGGTTGAGCAGTCTTGCTCTATGTGCAGGATGAGACACACAGTGATGACGTTGCACGCCTGCACCGGCTGCAGATGCAGCCGACGCAGACAGTTCCAGTGTCTCTTTAGGATCCCTATGGACCTTTCAACAAGCGATCTAGCTGCTTTGTGATGAAGATTGTAAGCCCTCTGCCATGGTGAGTTGGGATTGAGGATAGGGGTGAACAGCCAGTCGCGTAGCATGTAACCACTATCCCCAAGCAGCAGACCCTTGACTGGTTTCTGCTCGCTCTCAAAAGCCTCCAAGAGATCAGACTCCCGTAGAATGTCCACGTCGTGGACGCTGCCCGGTCATTTGACAATGCAATCGACGAATATTAGGTCTGCATCACAAATCATCTGGAATAACAAAGGGGAAAAGGTTCATGAAAAAATCTGCACACAAGAAGTTGTATGATTGTAATACCGGGGATGTTAGTCAACGTTTCACAAACACTTGCAAACCTGAAAAATTCAACTATAATCCAAAATACCTATGAAATAATACGACAAATGTATCACAGATATTTATGGATCCAATTAACAACAAAGAAGCTTAATAGATACTGTGATATATGCATAATAGACGTCTAGACACGTCTGTAATATATGCTAATGAGATGCATAATGTTCCAGACAGTGAGTGAGACAAAGGAGTATGTAAATGAGATGACATCATGGAAAGTTTAGCCGGTGGTTCAGTGAACCCTGGACGGGAATAAACCATTCAGTATCCAGAAGTCAAAGTGTTCAGACGTTGTATTTTCACAGACACTGCACATAATAATATAATTATCCCATGTCACTTATAACCAAAGGAAGATAGTCAGAGGACGATGATAGTCGTTACATGTACAGCACCTTTCAGTTTCCAAGACCCTATGTTTTTAGGGCTGTGTGTATCCTAGTTACATTGTAGGCCAAAGACTTTGATGACATTATTGAGCATTTCTGTCGTTAAATTCATCAAAAGCTAAACCAACTTCTTAGTGCGTAAATATAATGAAGCCAAATCCCATGCACAACATTGAATCCATAGCAAGCATTGACCATAATGTGGGTCGTGTTCTTCATACACCTACCACCTTCCTCAAGAAATTGAATTGTTTGTTTGTGTCATCTTGTTCCAAATCCCCTACAGTCAAGGTGTACATTCAGATTCAAAATTAAAAGGTTTCGATGGAAGAGATTTGGTAGAAGCTGAGGAAAGACATATATAATTACGTCTATGTACTTTTTACTTCCGTCCATAATGAATTTGAACCGATTTGAACACTAAACGATCACAGCATTCTCCGATGTCCGATGTAAACACGTACCTGCAGCAATGGTGGAAGCGCTCCCCTTCGGTTCGGAAGATCGATTTGCTCTGTCACCGTATCAGTTATGGCCAGAATGTTCCCAGATAGCACACAGCCGTCGGGCCGTCGTCGGCCCGACGGCGGCCGCTCCATCGGGCCAACGGAGGAAACCGCCGTCAGGCCGACGTTGTTTTGTCCAACCTCCCGCCATCGACTTGATGGCGGTATCTGCCGTCTGCCCGACGGCGGCATCCACCGTAGGCCCAACGGCGGCATTCGCCGTAGGCCTGACAGCGGCAGGTTGGACAAAACAACGTCGGCCCGACGGCCGCTGCCGCCGTAAGCCCGACACAATATATTTATTCAAAATTAATAGAAAACCTTTTAAACTTAATATAATCTTTTTGGTAAACATGTTTTCTATATGTGTACCAAGCGATTTGTTTCTAGGTGGTGTGGTTTTAGAGATATTTCACTTTTTTGTATATGGGTTAGTGTTAGTGTTACTGTCAGTGTTAGTGTTAGTGAAAAGTGAAATATCTGTAAAACCACACAACCTTTTAACAAATCGCTTGGTACACATATAGAAAACATCTTTACCAAAATGATTATATTAAATTTAAAAGGTTTTCTATTAATTTTGAATAAATATATTGTGTCGGGCCTATGGTGGCAGCCTCCGTTGGGCCTTCATTTTGCCAGAAAAAACCAAGATGGCGGTGCTTCGACAACATTCCGTACCGAATAATTTAAATCGTATTAACACGAATAATTCCATTAATACGTCGTAATAAATTACAAAACTTTTACAAAATAATCTAAGCATATTAATAAACAAACCTCTTAAATAATTCCTTAAAATTCCTGGGATTTCTGGGGTTATTTGTTGAAAAAGAACGCTGCTCAACGATCGCACATGTTCCGGTGGTGACTTGAACTGAGTCGAACCGTCAACAAACCGTACCCGATAATTCAAATCGTATTAACACGAATAATTCCATTAATATGTCGTAATAAATTACAAAACTTTTACAAAATAATCTAAACATATTAATAAACAAACCTGTTAAATAATTCCTTAAAATTCCTGCGATTTCTGGAGTTATTTGTTGAAAAAGAACGCTGCTCAATGATCGCATGTGTTCCGCTGGCGACTCGAGCTGGAAACCATATTTAACGAACTGCACATGCGTGGATCAACACCGTCGGCTCGATGGTGGCCCATATGTGGAGAATGAATGCAAACCAGCGGCGGCCCACCACCGTCGGCGCGACGTTGGCTCGACGGTGGCCCAAATGTGCAAAAGTTTGAAACCCAGCGGCGGAACACCACCGTCGGCCTGACGTTGGCTCGACGGTGGCCCAAAGGTGCAAAAGATTGAAACCCAGCGGCAAACCTCCACCGTCGGCCCGACGATGGCTCGACGGTGGCCCAAAGGTGCAAAAGTTGAAACCCAGTGGCGAATCTCCACCGTCGGCGGCTCAAAGCTGGAAAGAGATTGAAAACCAACGTCGGACTACCACCATTGGCCCGACGGTGGCCCGACAGTGGAAAGTCGGTGGCGACGGTGCGACCAATAGCCGACATCGGCCCGACGGCTGTGTGCTATCTGGGTTGTGCCTTCTGAACTGGAATTTCTTGAATAGTTCAACATCGTCAAACTTCTCGAAGGGATGCGTTCTGTCGCGGAAAACACGGTTCCTGTGCAACTGACGTCTCTGCATATACCGCCGATCTATAAAGACCTCCATTTTGAATCCGTACCTAACACCACCCTTAAACTTGCTACGGAGTGGTGTTAGCCTACCCCATCTTAAACTTGTGGTGTTTGCGTAACACCGCTCCATCCATACTGACTTTTCGGTGCTAAACTAGAAATCCCAGCAAAAATCAGTTTTGGCTCGCTAACACCGCGTCATGCATACGGGCCCTGGTGCTTATCGCATTATCCGGTATATGTGCCACACATTGTGCATTTCATGCAACTGCAGGGTTTTCCACATTTGCACATGGTTCATGCTGACAATGTATTCTCAATGTATGATTTGACAACACTTGGTATTTGTGATATATGCGTAAGAGATGTCTAGACGGCTAGACGTCTAGACACGTCTGTAATATATGCAAATGAGATGATGTCACATGACTAAGTGTGCCAGAGGTATAGACCCCTGACGGGGAATAAAGCATTCAGTATCCAGAAGTCAAAGTGTTCAGATGTCGTACTTTCATATGGTGTCAGATATGGAGGCAATGGTGCTTTTAGGCCCATTGCTTCAGGCTACCAACAAAGACAGTGTCGTTTAGATGTGGTTCACCAACCAGCAACTCCCTGGTAATCAAATGAAGCAGCATTAACAAGTTACTGTGAGTTTGCTCTACCACAGACAAGCAAGCATAATGCCATATCTTAATGGACAGATTGGAGGACATGGCCCGAAGTGATGGCCCACAAATGCACAGATGCCTGGAAAGATGGCACACAGATGCATGGATGCCTACAGGCACAGACATGACTGCACAGATGCCAAGAAGCACAGATGCACAGATCATCGACAGAGACGAATGGCTGTAATGAAAATGGCCACGATGAAGAGGCGCAGAAAGTCAGACCAGCTAAGCATCAGGTCAGGCAGCGAGCAGTGAACACGGAGCACCGAGATGCAAGCATCAGATGCCAGGCCACTGATATTGATATATAATTCCATCATAATATTGCTTCAGTGCCATAGTGCGCACGGACACTCGCTAAACCTGTGGGTTAAGTTAATTACTTACTTAGATCTACTCGCTTAAGTTAAGTGCTTGTATATTTTATTGTATTACTGTATGATGAATGAGTAAACCTGGTATGTTTTATGGGGATTTTGAAACATTTCATGTCTCAGAAATACTTTGAGGGGGGATGTGATATATGCGTAAGAGACATCTAGATGTCTAGACGGCTAGACACATCTGTAATATATGCAAATGAGATGACATCACATGACTAAGTGTGCCAGAGGTCTAGACCCCTGACGGGGAATAAAGCATTCAGTATCCAGAAGTCAAAGTGTTCAGACGTTGTACTTTCACATTATTTACTCCACACATGCCATATGCCACGCAATTGCAAGGTTCTCCCGGCATGATAGGGAGTACATAATTATGGCTTTAATTAATCAGAGTGTAATGTATCAAGCAGTAGCAATATCCACATCAAGCTGTAATCGTTTTGTTTACGGCTCCCTGCACACATTTTTCTGATTTTCGTTTTGGTTACCAACTGCATAATTATGAAACCACCACATTTTCAAACTTCAAATATCTCCTTTTTTTTATCAAAGTTACCCCGAACTAAGGTCAAGTACATGATTATGAACCTAAGATGTTTATCTTTCAAAGCTGGTAGGAACTCAAAATCATGAGATTATGCAATCTTGAACTGTCTTTGTCGAAGCGGAAATGGTGATTTTGTCACGAATGGAAATGGGGAATTTGATATAATATGGTTAAAATAGCGATCAGGGTAAGATCATCAAGAGGACATCCCGCTCAAGAGTTCCAGATTCCCAACATAATTACTTTGGTGTACATGTTTTTTCATGAACATATTGCTGGGCGAAGCAGATCAAGGTAATTAAAACTTTCAGGCTCGAATAAGTATGTGTATGAGGAACCATTGTTTATTTATCTAAGGAACTGATCAGTCTCAAATTCATTACATGACCTTCACTTCCAATTCCTGGACTGTTTTAGTTGGAAGCCCCTGAGACTTAGGCTCCCAGGACAGAAATCCACGTTTTGCTCAATCCAGTTCTTATATGAATGAAGTTGGAAAGATATTCTAATGTTGAGGTTAATATCGAGAAATAGTTATTAAAATGAAGGCCCAGATAGCAAAATGATTTGAGCATTAATTTACTTCCTATTCAGCAGTTTGCGGATTCGAACCCAAGCTGGGTCAAACCAATGAAGTACAAATTTATATGTGTCACTACTATGCCTGGTGCTCGGCATTACCATGATAGAACAAGGTGCAATTGGAAGAGCACTTGTCTATTGTCCACAAATTGACCTTGCTTAAACAACGATTTAAGAAAAAAACATGTTCGTTATATTTCAAAGGACTAAAGCTAAGATTCCATATATCTAAAGTAAAACAGGTGTTAAAAAAGCAAATAGTGAGAAAGGGGAAGTTGAACGTCAGCTATGTAGAAATGGGACGAAATTTCCGTCATTGAAGTTGAACGTCAGCTATGTAGTAAAGGGACGAAATTTCCGTCATTGAAGTTGAACGTCAGCTATGTAGAAAGGGACAAAATTTCCGTCATTGAAGTTGAACGTCAGCTATGTAGAAACGGGACAAAATTTCCGTCATTGAAGTTGAACGTGAGCTATGTAGAAAAGGGACAACATTTCCGTCATTGAAGTTGAACGTCAGCTATGTAGAAAAGGGACAACATTTCGGTCATTGAAGTTGAACGTCAGCTATGTAGAAAAGGGACAACATTTCCGTCATTGAAGTTGAATGTCAGCTATGTAGAAAAGGGACAACATTTCCGTCATTGAATTTGAACTTCAGTGTGAGGTATATATGGTGAGTTAACAATAGCTGTTGAATGCACAATTTGCAGTATATAGCACAATGGAAGTCTGATCGTTACCCAGATGTTCCACAGCAACAGTAGTGTCATATGACTACATCAATATTAGTTGAATCGATGTGAGTATTTTCATGCTAGTTAGACTGTAGGCAGAAGTTATCTTCTCTTATGTATTCATTTGGTAAAGTTGTAATACGTTTTAATGTAGGCTGTTGTCAGTTGGAGTTTGACAAGGAGTTTATAAACGTCAGTTTGAAAAAGAAGGAATATTCTATTTTTCCACTGTCGTGGTTAGTTATGTGAGTTTGTTATTTGCAGTTTGTTGTTTTAGTGTTGCTAGTCACCTGACTAGTCACTTATTATTAAGGGACCACATTATGTGTACACTGTCCACTGCAGCATCTCCTTGTGGTAGACAGTATGAGGCCATGATTAACTACATGCATCTTCTGTGTTTGTGTGACATTTAAGCCGTGTTCACACAGGCAAAATCTAAAGCGATTCAGCCAAGGCGGATAGCAGGAGTCGAATTAGCCGCCTGTTCACACGGGCACTACTTGGGCCGGAAGTCAATATCTGCGCATGAGCAAGTCCAGTCTGACCAGCGCCAGTTTTCGGTTAGGCGACGTCACCACGAGAGAGTGGGTTCGACCTAGATATGTATGTACTGAATTGTATTGGTTTGGAACGGTCAAAACTTCTGCTGGGCAGTGAAACCCTAAAAATAAATGATGAACAAAACATCTGTGTACCTCTAGCAGGTTCATAGACCAAATTATATAATATGTGCTTTTGATCGACCGGAAAATCAACAAAGTAAGCTCTCGACTGCACATGCGTGTGACGTCCTTAATCCGCCTTATTGCATCCACACGGACAAAATAAATCGAATCACAGAAATCGATTCATGTAAACTACCTCGCTAGGTGGTTTACAGTATCCGCATCACGCGAATCAATTCAGGCCTAATCCGCCTCAGATGCCCGTTCACACATGAAATGTAACCCAAACTATACAAGTCAATTTCTACGAATCGATTTACACCGCCCGCGTGAACACGGCTTTAGACCATGACATCCTCAGCAAGTATGGGTCTGTGTTCCATAATGCGATGGTTTTGAGCTTCTGTCATTGTTTTAAGATAAATGTATTAAGTTGATCGTTTTAGTGTACCTCACTTTACTTTGAAGTAACTTTCACTATGAATGGCTACCTTTGGAGATAGCTGAAGTAAAACCCAACAAAAAAATGTTGACTTGCACACCGAAATGCCTGTGCATCAGAGGCTTTGTTTACCGATTCTTAGGTGAATCACCATACCGTAGGAGCAACAACCTCAGAACTACACTGGCACCCACAATACACTGGATATCACAGGTGTATGAACCCTGGCAGAGTAGCATAGGAGCACCACACTCAGAGGCGCTGGCACCTCTGTGGCTTTGTTTACCCATTTTCAGTGCACAGCTTGTAGCACTGACTGGTTCTATTAAGTTGACCTAATTAATATTCTATGCATCAATACACATGCAATGAGTGTACGCATGTGTGTTAATGAATGTAAGCATGTGTATCTGGTGTGGATAAAATCTAGGCAAGTGCTTATGGTTTAGAATTGCATAATACTTATTCCCTTAAAGTTCTGCTCATGTCATATTACTATGTATTCGTTAATAGTCTATGTACCTAGTAACAGACTGGGTTGCAGAAGGAGTTGAGCATCCATCCCCTGTTTTGGGAGATCAGGGGATCCGAAAGCATGAGTTTATGGGTTCGAACCCTGGTCGAGTGAAACCAATGACTTAAAAATTGATACTTATCACTTCCTAGCCTGGCTCTCGGCATTACTAGGATAGGGCAAGGGCTGGTTTGTTCAGTGTCAGGATAATGTGAATGAGTGGGATATCAGTGTAAAATATTCCGATAATGATGCATTGGTCGGGGAATGCAAATGTTCTATTTGTGAAACAGGTATATAGGGCCAAGTGCATAGATCTTTATGTAGTTGCTGGTGGTAATTGATTGATAGGTAAATAGACATTGTGGTGCTGGTAAGATAGTGTGTAAGGGGCACTCAGAGCCCTACCCAATACTCCCTCCCCCCCCTCTGCTAGTCATGGATCACCACACACTTAGCTCAGGGCAGGTGGTGGCCAAGGGAGCCACACCGCTTGGTGGTGGTGGGCAGATCACTGTAACCATGGAGACTGGAAATGCTTGTTTCTCAGTGGTAGAGCTAGAAATGATTGATTCTCATTGGGAGAATGCGATGAGGTGATACACTATACTGGATCCATGTACCATATAAATAATAAACCTGAGGGCTTGAGTCTGTCTCTTCTTTGACTCTTTATACTCTTCCTTTCTCTTTGCCTGTATTGATTTCACTAGAGCATGCCTACACAGCCACAGATTCGAGCCATGGACTTTATAATCCGCGACCACAGCGAGTGGTAAATCTATCAGTGACAGTGGATTCACTTTATATCAGGTCATGGTGCTGGCAGCCTGATTTCCCAGTGGGGCAGCACTATAAGGTTACCATGAGCACACAATGTCACAAGTCGGTACCCATCCTGATATGACCTTAGATGTTGCTAGGACGTAGAACAACAACAAACAAACAATCTATGTACCTTAATGAAAGATCACACTTAGAAGGGAATATTTGAGCTTGAACATATTTATTCTGTCAGGATTGGTTTACCTAGCACCATTTAACTGTAAATTCCCCATTTTTGCTGAGTAGCCTACACAGCGAAAGAAGATGTGGACTTAATAAACTATAATACATAGTCAATAACCTTCAAAATTACTTTAAAAGAGGAGATGGACACTCAACTCATTCGGCCATCCCATCTGGTCCCTTAGAACTAAAGCCATAATAATCACTTACATGCTGAAATTACATGTTTAATTATGGACGCACATATGCACGTTGACCAGTGACGTCATGGTCACATTGTAAAATATTCCGACTTTTTAGGTCTGGTTCATAAATAAATAATAGTTTAAATAAATTCTAAAATATCTCCTTTTCATCAAACTCATATGTGAAGCATTAAGAAAACTGTTTTAATCATATTTAAATCATCCAGTTATTTCTATAAAGTCATTATAATAATATTCAAATTATATAAGTACAAGTATAAAATCTCTCTAATAATACCTAATTCATTCTATCATTTTGCTAAATACATGTGCATAATATTCAAACCAAGTTGTGAAACCATGGTAGATTATGTATATTAAGTGAAGTGATAATTAATATCAGATTGTTCTAAGGTTCTACATCAAATATAACCACTGGAGATAAGAACTCTGGAAAATTATGACTGTATTGGTATATTTACATGTATTACTGAATTGAAGTATGTTGGTATTATATATTGTATGAAAGGAGGTAAATGCTGAAACTAAGGGCAGCATATACAGTTGATACGGACTGGTTTCTTCACCTGGACAAATAGTCTGTGAAGAATGCCACAGAATGGGTATAATAATTAAGTCAAGAATTAAGTTCTGTGTGCCTGTTATTGTTATGGTATGACTTACAGATGCCAGGATCTGAGGGAGTGTTAGCACACAGGTGACAATGCATGGGGGTTGTGTGTGTGTGTGAGTGTTTGCAGGACCTGCCAAAGCCAGGTGTCAGGCTGGAGGTGGGAGGAGGAGTGTGTGTGTGTGTGTGTGTGTGTGTGTGTGTGTGTCTGGTGAGCCCTCCCTGCCCCACCTGGTGGCAGTTTGCTGAACTAAAGATGATAAAATATGTAATTCTCAAAGTAAGGCATGTAGAAACTCCTACTATTTTGGAGTTGTCCCAATCTAAGGGACTGGTGACCACGGGTGTTATGTAAATATAAACAGGGTTGATATTCCCATATAAGTGTAATTGGTGAACTTGATGGAAAAATATGTATCTGACTTGGGGTGGGTAGGTTGGCCCCCCCACCCCACCCCCCACCACTGACTGTAGGGGCTCAGCCAATGAAATGTCATGTGACACTCTCTGACTGAGGAGACTCCCAGCAACTGTGTACCTGTATTTTGAATGTTTTCCATCTGAATAAAAGAGCTGGGCAGGGGGTGTGGCAGGCAGATGACCTGGAGACAGCACAGCAGGAGGAGCCAGCCACCCCTCCCTACTAGACTTTACCACACTTAATTTCTGTGGGGTTGATATTTCTTGGAACAGATATAGTAAGCAGATATAGTAAGCAGATATATTAAGCAGATATAGTAAGCAGATACAGTAAGCGGATCATCGCTTGAGTAATATCATACAGTAGTGCTTTCCGGCCTCCACACACAGAAGTTAGGGTTCTATTTCCTATAAAGATTCTAGTGTGTAAAATACCGCTAGTTAACAACGTGACTCACACTTCTGGAAAGGTCGGTTTGGCAAAACAGGGAAGATGGGTGCTGCTTTGTATGGAAATCAGTACAGTAATACTTTAATCCCATGCCGAAGGTTACACTAATCATATTGTAAGGCAGTTGGGTATCACTGTGTTTATCAGTTTCCTAACGGTATTGATTGTAGAAATAAATAGAAAATGTCAATGAAACTATTGTGCACATTCATGACCTTGTCAATGGAGTTTAACAATAGACACAGTTCAGTGTGGAGTTGTGATTCCTTTACAATGGGAACAGAATATGCTTCACAAAATGGTAAAAACATTGTTTAATAAACATTCTGCTGAATTTCAAACATAGTAGGCCTACTACATTAAATCTGTTACTGCTATGTATATATAAATAGCCAGGACCATCAAAAGCAGTGTTGTTTGTACCATTCATTCTGACAAAAGTGGCAAACACATTGAATATCAGCTCCGTGTATTGATTTGATTGTTATAATCTACCATACTTTAGTTTGAAATACCTCCTATTTTAAATAGTTAACTTTTGAGATATTTGAAATGTAAACCTGTCAAATTAGTTTTGACAAGCATGCCAAAACTCTGGCACCATGGACTTCTCCATGAACAGTTTCTATTAAATTGGCTCAGTATTCCCTTCTATGTGGCAACACAAGTTAATAAGTACAGCAGTATCAAAGTTAGATATATGTAGAATCAAATCTATATAATTGTTTTGGCTTTGAAAATTTGATGCTTCGTCGGACTATGCAGCCTTAAATTGTGTGGTCGAAGTGACACCAATGCAGTGAGTGCTGGCATGTGGTTGGCTTGTGAGGTATGTCGCTTGGGTGGCGATTAGGATATGAGGAGGTTGTGGCAGGGTGAACGGTGTTATATAATAAGCTAGTCGGGTAGGCCTTAACGGTGCTGGTGTTGATGCTGGTGTTCCCCTGTGCCAAACAATCACAGCAAATGAGCACAAAGACAGAACCAAGCTCCCATTCAACCCAATTTCCATCAGCCATCTTGATACACATTCACTGCAGGTGTGTGCCCGAGGGACCACGTGACACCTACCAAAGTGCATTAGGTGCTTACAACAGCGGTCCTATCACTGGACGTGACACCGCGAGTCCTCTTGCTCTACCACTTGGTGGCCACCACCACGGCGCCCTCTGGGTGGATGCAGGTGAACCACCCATAAGATATCTGATTCATGGGAGGAAGACCCCATTTTATAGTGCTTACATAACCTATGCCCTCAACCCCAGCCCCACAATAGGATGAAGGTCAGTAGTTGGGTGTAGAAGTTTGCATATTTTGTCCATGTCGTTGGCTTGTCGCCAGCAGTATGTGCATGTATATATATATATGTATATATATATATATATATATATATATATATATATATATATATATACATATATATATATATATATATATATATATATGTATATATATATAGAGAGAGAGATATATATATATATATATATTGATGGCATCCAGCCAACGAGATTAACCTCTATATATACATTATATATATATATATATATATATATATATATATATGTATATTTTTATGTAAATATATGTATGCATATATTATGCTAGTTTTGCAAACAAAGGGAACATCTTACCTAGAGCCGGGCTTGAATCCACATTTATCCCATTCTGGGGAGAGAGTCTGAAGCATTAAACTATTTAGACACCCTAAAGCCTGTAAGGTAAGGTCAGATGTTTACTTTCATACCCCCAAAACTGCACAGAATTGTATCATGTGATATGAGTTAACCCCCAATAGCCAAGTTTTACTCTTTGTGCTGAGGGCGGTGGGGGGGGGGGGGGGTCGTTAAACAAACAAACAAAAGTGATATATGTTCATGAGTTGCCTAATGACAATACACTTACATATACATACAATGTAGGTTCCCCAACCATAGATTGTGTACCTTATGCAGGATCCTGGTCGCGGCACCATTGTTGTGGTAGATTTGCAAACCAAGCGAACCATGCATAGTCTATTGTCATGCACGAACCCATCATGCTGCATACAATAGTGAACAAATTTACTTATTTTTGTGAATACGAAAAGACTACTGTTAAAGCCCATACAGAGTATATTGCTCTGAATAAAACAAACCGAACCCTGTCTCTGTCTACAATCAGGGTCGATGTTGACAGCCCTGTATGCGGTCCTAATATCTACTGTTGATAAACAATCTTCTGCGATCAGTAAGCTCAATGAATCCTCAGCAAAGATGTACTAAATTAGATTCACTAAATTTGGTTGTTGGAGTTTTACCTCCTGGCAAAATCTAAGGTTATATCAGGATGGGTACCGACTTGTGACAGTGCACACTCATGGCGACTTCTTAGTTCTTCCCCACTGGGAAATTAGGCTGCTGGCACCATGAGTGGCATGACCCCGATATCCCACTTAGTCTCATTATCCTGACACTGAACTAACCAGTCCTTGCCCTATCCTATTAATGCGGGAGTGCCGAGCTAGGAAGCGACAAGTTTCAATTTGATATAAGTCATTGCCAAACAAGGGAATAAGAACACAGAAGGCAGGGTTGAAGTACATAAAATAGCTTATTGAGGAGAAGAGAGCCATGTAGAGACGGAGATGTTGACGGCTTGACAGCTGGAGGTGAAGTGAGGCGGAGAGGCGGTGAGGCGGAGAGGCGGCGAGGCGGCGAGGCGGCGAGGCGTGAGGTTCCGGTCGGTGGTGGGACGTGGCGCCTCAGAATCCGAAGGGAGGAGCTCTGATCAGCCCCCCCGCCCCGGGCCGAGAGGTCGACTCCATTGGGTTGGAACTGAGCAGTTCCCGTTAGGTGGCGCACGGGTCAAACTATCGAGTTCCCGCAAGGTGGCGGATGAAGGAAGGGTGACCTAGTGGGGTTGTCAAGGCAACCGCGTGTACGGTGGCGCTGGGTCACCGCAAGCATATAATATTCTGATATTAACATGCAGCAGAATAGGGATTATTATGGTAAAATAGGGCCATGAGGGGCCAACGGGTGTAGGATATCGTTTCAGTTGAGCTTCTGTCAATGTTTGTAGCTTACAATCTTGGCGTTGCAGTGTTTTAGGGTGGGTTCTATTGATCTAAAATGGTGGGCTGTTGGCCCCTCGTGGCCCTATTTTACCATAATAATCCGTATTCTGCTGCATGTTAACAGCAGAATATTATATTATGATGGTAATCAGGCCATGAGGCCAACCGCTACTTTGTATTGCTGATGTGTGCCCAGATTGTTTGTTTATTTATTTTAGTGTGTAGGAATAAAGGTAAAGCTCCATTATTGTTGCTTATTGTTTTATTTCTACTGTGTTTGTTTATTTATTTTAGTGTGTAGAATTAAAGGTGAAGCTCCATTATTGGTGCTTATCATTGTTATTTATAATGTGACTCTCAAGTCCTCGCTGGTTGCATGTGTGCCTCCTAAGTGTTTACTTGTCTATAATATGTGTAACTATATATGTCTATAGGCTCTTTTTAGCAGCCATGCTCCCAGAATGCAGGTATCATGTTGGTTGCTTTGCTGGGCATGTTGTTTGGCCTGTTGTAGAACCATTGAAATGTTTCCTCACTTGCCAAGCCTGTGTCTTGCAGATATATCTATCTCATTTGTGACTCTAGTGGCAGGTGACTGATTTATTTTTCCCTTGATTCAATGGTTTTCCATAACTAGACCAATTTTCCACCCCGATTGTCAATCTCTGTCAACTTCATCTTGCTAGTAGGAACATGTTGGTGACCCACATTCTGCTCTGGATATTTGTTTGTAAGACCAGCTTTGAAGCCAGCCTCAGCGATTATTGTTTTCAGCCAGCTGATGAGTGATTCCTGTGAGGTATGGCTGTGTGAGCTTCTCACAGTTGCAAGTATGTCTGATGTTGCTTCCTTCAGGACTGTATAGCTTTCTTTCTTTTTGTGTGTCCCTACGCACCTTGCTAACAATCGTCATTGTGAGATTGGTTCATTGTTAGCTTTATGAATGTATCTAAATAAGACATAGGGTTGACTATTCCAGAAGTCTTAATGTTAGTGAATTGTTTATGCAGTTTGTTAGTGAATTGTTTATAATGTATGCTATTTGGATGTTCACTACACTTCTTCCCAACACAAAGATTCCTGTTGGATCCATTACTTGTCAATGTGCTTTCTCTTAAATGGCATCTCACCTAACCTTTGTTTCCTTTGGTTACTCCTTTTAGAGTACTTGGCTATTTTCTCGATAGAGAACACAAGACTTATATTTCTCAATCCGATTACATCCCGAAATGCTGTGTGAATATCTTTCAAGTATATTATTCCAACACTAACATAGAACCCTAAGAAAACAACTAACATAGTAATAAGAATAGAACAAAAATTCAATGCCAAGAGGGCCCCAAAAAACCTAACATAGGCTACTAAATGTACCAACAGATCTATCTGCTACTGAAATGCAGACAATCAAATAACTTATCAGCAGCTACTGCTTGGTAAGACAACACCAACACTACAGCTGGCCAGCATTGAAAACAAGCCTGGATACCCGGGCTTACATGCTATGGACAGTATAAATACAGCCTCAATAAAATTAAAATTTAAAAATTTAAAAATCAGATAATCTGCGATGTGTGCTCATAGAAGTGTCTATCAGCATAATTGTGGGGTTGCTTGGTTGTGTTTATGAGGGTCATTTGTGGTGAACACAGCCTTTGCAGTCAGCTAACTGTAATCTACTCTACTTGTGATATTTCTCAACGGTATTTCTCCCTTGAAATGGTGTCATTCAGCTGAAATTATCATTGTACTTTAATGACACTTCTAGTAGACTCCTTTTATTTCAAAAGTGTGTAAGGCCAAGACATCTACCTAGTATTACTCATGTAGCTGGACAGATGGCCTAATTGGTAGTTTTTTATCCTGTCTGAGCCGAGATAAGGGAATACCATAGTGATGCTGGTTATTTTGCCTGGTACTCAATATCCCTAGGATAGGGGCATAGCTGACTGGCTCAATTTTAGAATATAGTGACTGTGTTGGGTATCATGGCATAGCATTGGCAGTATTATATTTTAGTAGGAGGGTATTGGTGCCCTCTATGCCAAGTTGGCATCCACCATGGTATGGGTTATAATTGCCATGGTATAGCTCCCCATTGGGGACCCATGGAGTCATGTCAGATTTGTACTGGGGCTGTATACCTGATTTTCAAGTTTTGTCAATGATATTTAGTATCTGTACTCCCACCGACCCTACACACTTTTAGGCCAGCTGTATTCCCTGCTGCCATAAGAGCTTTTGAATATCCTGTGGCGCAACTTACACTGGTCAACATCCGGTTGAGGGGAGGTGTAATATTGCCTTGAGGGGAGGTGTAATATTGCCTTCCAAGATGTAATATTGCCTTCCAAATCTTTTTACTCACATAATACGCTATGAAAGTATGATCACATTCTCCTCTCTCATTTACACCTGTTCCAGTTTAACGTGGCTTCTTGGTCTGTAGATATTTCTTCTGATTCTCTGGTTAAATTGTTGTTGTGCTAGAGTATATTGTTGTTGTTGATGATTTATACTGCCTATCATGTATAAGCCTGAATAGGCTTGTTTTCACCATTAGACAGTTTGTCGATTGAAAGCCCGAGCCTAAACTTTTACCGACGCAAGCGATTTTTAACCTCCCACACCACATAGACATGGTATGAGAGCAACTGGCCTTTGATGATGCTGTAAGTTATACACAGCGGTGGAAATCCAAATTGGCAGAGCTGGAGGCACAGGGAATCGAACCACTGACCTTCAGATTAGGAGTCCTACCTGGAAAAAAGTCAGACACTCTAACCACTCCGCCACACAGAACACCACAGATGATAGCTTAGCTTCTCTAGCATTGTCTTAGATCATGTATCTGGTCTAGTGGTTACCTCTCACAGATACAGTTTGCGACCGATGTGGTTATATGCATTTTCCTTAGATTTTGCACATTTTGCTGTGCCAATCATAAGTTGTAATAGTGTTTAGCGATTATCAGGAACACCACCTTTATGACTATATCCCAACGATTATGTATATAACCACTTGGTTAGCACAGAGATAATCCAGTGTTGATGTGGTATTCAATCTTCCTGTCTGCAACCTCATGAGGCTATCCTGTGACTGGCTGGGCCTATGCATTCTATTTACTGGGTGCATGTTAATGCCTAGCTGTACTGACATCCCCTCAATCACTGGGTCTTTCTTCAGGCTAGATATGGGTAGTCATCACTCCCCCCACTGGGCGTGGTGACCTAATCGGTAGAGGGTGCTCGTTCCCTGCAGGAGGTCAGGAGTTTGCTTCCTGGTCGAGTCAGATCAATGATTTTAAGATTGATACTTGTTTAAGGATTAATAGGATAGGGCAAGGACTGCTTACCTCAGTGTCAGGATAAAGTGGGATATCAGGTCATGGTTCCGGCAGTCTGATTTCCCAGTGGGGCAGCACTATAAAGTCACCATGAGTGTGCACTGTCACAATCGGTACCCATCATGATATGACCTTAGATGGTGCCAGGATGTAAAACTTGAACAACTAACCAACCAATCACTAGCCCCTATTGCAGTTTGGTGGGTGCATGTTAAGCTTAAAATGATTTTTCTCTTGTAGGGGCCGGATGATAGTGCTTGGCACAACTCTGTGTACAATCTTCATATTGCATGTCACTGGATTATCTGTTTACTGCATGTGCAAATCATTAATTATGATCTTAGTATGATATCACTTAAAATAATGCCAGGTCTAGGCCATGTCATTTGGGTGTAGGATCTTTTGGTGATTTGTCTTCCTCAAGTTATTTGGTGACCCTTATATGTTAACCTTTTGGTAAGAATTTGTTACCATTTATGTAGTTCTGAATTACAGAAGTTGGATAGTGTATATTCATGTGTAGCCAATGTTAGAAGTTTGGGAATTGATTTCCCATTTAACAATTATGTTATTTTAGTAAAACAGCTGACTATTTAAAGTTTGTACCACATTGCTATTCATTGTCAATATCATGTGATTTTAGCATAGTACTATAGTAGTTGAATGTTGAAAAGTTTGTACACCATCCTTCAACTGTGCTAGTAAAACAGGAAACAGGCTAAGTGTTAGTACCACTGAATCTGAAGTGGTGGTGGAAGGTGATTCCTTGAAAGGTCCCACCTGTTCTATTCTGTGTGGGTGGGGGTGGGGGTGTCACCCAGAGTGCAAGTCTGCCTGGGTCGCCTCCCCTGACCCCTATTAATTATAGGTGTCATGCTTCCCAGTGGGGTTTATCCAGAATTATACATTGCATTCACACACTGCTCAGTATAAAACTGAACTCTAGGTTATCTTGGGTCCTTGAAATTTATGGCAATATGATGTTTCCCAATTTCCCTGCATCTGACTTGTGTTAACTGTTCCCTGTGTCATAAGCTGCTCACAATAATGTTGCACTCATTAATTGAGCTGCTTAATCCAGTGCACTGCTGTGCATTATTTGAGCCACTCAACACATTGATTGTTTGTGGCATTGAGCTACTCACTGCTCAAGATTATATGCGGCACACTGCCATGAGCTGTTCACTGAGCTGAACCTCTCAGTGTGCTGAGCTGCTCATTGGCCTGGGCAGCTCACTACTCTGAGCTGCTTGGGGCAATAAGCTGCTCACTGCTGAGCTGCTGACAATTGTGTGCTGCTCAGTGCTAAAGACATTGCCTGGTGTGCTGCTTGTTGTCCTGAGTAATGTGAGAACTACCTCTCCCAGCTCCTTCTCTCTGCTAATTACATCACTAAATGTCAGAATCTAAGTGAAACCAGTTAGACTAATTAGATTACTGATAATGCCACAGTTCTGGTATGTGCCTTTTAATTACATTAAGGTTTTGGGCCAGATTCTCCTGCCCTCTGCCACATCCTGAGTTCACCCATCTGTTGGTCACCTCATGGCCCAAGGGAGAGGCTCTCATGCCCCCCCCCTACCACCCACCCAGCTCACCAGCATCCAACCTCGTGGGTAGGTGGAGTGCAAGGTGGGGTGGGGGGGTGGGGTTATTGGGTGTGAAGTAAACCAAATCCACTGGGTGGCAAGCTGCAACCCCAACCTGGGTTGGGGTGGGATAGATATCCCTAGCATCGAAATGCTGACAATCGTGCTGACAGCAACTGATCGTCTACCCTCTGGTGGTTGTAGCAACAATCCACCACACGACCACGCTGAAGTTGACTATTGCCTGTTCGTCAGTGCACTTAATACCCATTCATCGGGTCACACCGCAGCGTGGGCTGGACCTGAATTGCCGCCCGGGTAGCTACTTACCTCTAGCTGGGTCACCCTGTCCCTGGGTGAGGGACGGCGCAGGCGCCATGGAGCTCCCAGGGGTATGTCTGCTCTCTCTGAGAACGAATCCAAGAATGACAGAAGCTCAACTGAAACAATATAAAGTCACTACGACAGAAAGGAGGACACACGAGTTGGGCTGAGAAAATTGTGATAGAAGTAATACTATTTTGGTCGCTGTACAGGTGGCGCCCCATTTGCGCGCCCCACAGGGTTTGGTGCGCGACTCCAAAATACACAATAATCTCGACAAACAGTAATAAATGAATAATAATAAACCTTGTACATGCTCCGTTATTTATATTATTATAATACATTATAATTCACATCCTATAGCGGTTAACCTCATGGACTGATTACCATCATAATCCGTGACCAGTTGGAGATACTGTACAGTGGTTCCAAACACCTGTGACCAGAGGCTGAGATGGGTGTGTTATTTAAAGAAGGTGAGGCAGGTGAGGCACACCTGGCTAGGTACACCAGACGTTGTGGGCAAAACGGTGGAGTGCAAGCTTCACAGGCAGAAGGTTGGGAGTTTGAATCCTGGTCAAGTGAAACCAATGAGCTACAAAATTTATACTTGTCGCTACCTAGCCTGGTGCTTGGCATTACTAGGATAGGGCAAGGACTGCATCAAGGACACTACGTAAAGTAATGCTTAGCAGGGCTCATCCCAGAATAGCAGAAATGTGGGTTCGACTACCGCTCCAGGCATGATGCTCTCATTTATTTGTATCATACCCACGACACATTCTTACATTGTGGTAGCCATTCACACTGCCACAAGTGTCATCCCAGAAATGGTTACTGACTCTGTGTTTATATTGTGCCCCGGGTGGTCGCCAGCTGCAGGAGAAATGCACATGATGTAAACCCCAAGTCTGAGTTTCTGCATTTAGCCAAGTGAGAGGTTTGACGGCCAACTGTCAAATAGTCAGGTATCTTCACTCACGAGACACGGTCCCATTTCTATTTACATGGCTTCTGCTAATACCCCAGTCACACTACTGCTTGTGGTTTTAATGCTATGCTGGCAGCAGCTGTTCTGTTGTTCCTATGCGTTATCGTTTGGACAGGATCCATCGCAAATGCACCAGTTTCTGGGCTTAACGCTATGAAGGCACCAGCCATTCCACAGCATATGCGCTGGCAGACGACTCGGGATCGCGGAGCATGCAGTTTGTCATAGGAAAGTGTAGAAACTGATATGGCGCTACGACCCCTAGGCCGTCCTCCGATGCATATGCTATGGAACTGCGCATTTGCGATGGATCCCGTCCAAACGATAACACATAGGCATGACCAGAACGGCTGCTGCAATCATAGCATTAAACCCAGAAACATGTGCAATTGTGGCAGATCCCGTCAAAGCATTAATGCTCAGGTCTGGCTGAATCATAGAATGTGGACTTTGTCATAGGTGAGTGTAGAAACTGATATGGTTCTACTACCCTGGGCCATCCTCTGGCACATACACTGTGGAATGGCTACTTCCATCACAGCCAAGAACCTGGCGTATTTGCGACGGATTCCGTCCAAACGATAAAGCAGAGGCATGGCCAGAACAGCTGCTGCCATCATAGTATTAACCCTGGAAACCTGTGTATGTAGTGCAACTTGAACTTATCAGTAATTAGACCTTACAAGCATAGGCCATAAATGTTCAGGTAAGCCTTTACTGAATTACTGCACCAAGCTAATTGAAAAAATATTCCACAGGCACATAAATGAGCACCTGGAAAAAAACAATATACTAAACAAGAGGCAAGGAGGTTTCAGAAAACTACACTCCACATCAAAAACAATAGCAAACCTAACAAGTGATGTGCCGGCATCATTGAACCAAAAGAAATTAGTTGGAGCAGCCTTCATCGACTTCAGCAAAGCCTTTGACACTGTAGAACACAGCATATTAATAAGAAAATTAAACAACATGGGCATTAAATCCAAATAAATAAACTGGATAAAATGCTACCTAAACAGGCAGCAAAAAACTAAAGTAAATGGTACACTCTCAGACCAACAAATTGTCACCTGTGGTGTACCCCAAGGATCAGTCCTGGGACCATTACTATTTATACTATACATAAACGACCTAGAAAAATGGCTGGAGACAGAATGTCTCCAGCTATATGCAGATGACACTGTTGTATATGCAGAAGGAAGCACAGTAGAGGAGGTAGCAACCAAACTGAACAACCTCCTGATAAAACTGGATGGCTAGTGTGAGTCCAATAAAATAACCATCAATGCAAATAAATCTAAAACTGTACTCTTCTCACATACAGCAATCACAGGAAGAAACCTACAATGCACACTAGGAAACCAAACACTGGAAAGTGTAAATCACTACAAATACCTAGGCCTAAAACTAGATAGCCAGCTAAACTACAATCTGTGTGTAACAAAAATCATACAAAAAGTGAATCACAAACTATGGTTATTTTCTAAACTAAGAAACTATATGACACAAGATATGTCAATAAAAATCTTCAAAGGCATGGTACTCCCCTACTTTGAATATGGGGATGTAATCTACATGGGTGCTAAAAAAGAGATACTTAGAAAATTGCAGATACTACAAAATAGGGCCCTGAAAATCTGCCTGAAAGTAGACAAACTACACCCCACTTATGACATACACAAAAGAACTAAAGTAAAGCTACTAGAAAACAGAAGGGTAATCCACCTAAAAACATTAGCATATGGATATAGCCAAGACATTAAGCGTCTAACCCAACCACTAAGGGACACCAGAGCAAGCAAGGCACCACTACTAAGGCAGACCAGAAGCCAGATCAAAGCCCATGAAAGGAGCACACTGGAAATGGCCGCCAAGGCATGGAATGCGCAAACGGTGAAAGAAAGACAAATCCCTGACCTAAAAACATACAAAAAATATCTGTGCAAAATAAAAACTGGGAACCCCAACTGAACTGCACCACAAGGGGGCAGGTGATATTTCACGGCCCACCTACTGGACAGCCCAGGGCAGGATAACTGGAAATATAAAAGCCAGATAACATATCCAACAACAATATAAATCAAATCAAATCAAATTGTATAGCCCTTAGTGTGCTGATATGCCATTAAGCATTTATTCATTCATTCAAATCAAATTCAAACAAACATAACTCAACCACCTATTACGTACAGGCCTATGGACATGTAAATAAAAGAGGCTAGTATAGAATTAAGTAGAAAAAAGCGGAAACTCTTCCCAAGAAAACCCCAGAACACTAACATAGAACCCTAAGAAAACAACTAACATAGTAATAAGAATAGAACAAAAATTCAATGCCAAGAGGGCCCAAAAAAAACTAACATAGGCTACTAAACATACCAACAGATCTATCTGCTACTGAAATGCAGACAATCAAATAACTTATCAGCAGCTACTGCTTGGTAAGACAACACCAACACCAGAGCTGTCCAGCATTGAAAACAAGCCTGGTTATCCAGGCTTACATGCTATGACAGTATAAATACAGCCTCAATTAAAAAGAAATTTTAAACAAATTTTAAAAAAACAACATGTGCCGGCTTACATAATATGTTCAATATCTAGGCCTGCTGCCTGGCAGGCTTGGCTAGCCGCTCTTCTAAGGCTATGAAGGGTATAACTGTTGTCATGACCTAGTGCTGTCATTGATGAGATTTTAAGGGCTCTTAGAAGTGTGGGTGCTATGAGCGGTTCTCCCGAGGGAAGCATGAAGGGTAGTGCATCTTCATAAGGACTCATGGTTCTGGCATAACTGATCCATGCTCTTAGTGGGCAGCAGTGGGATCTATTCAGGGCTGGCAAGTAGTATTTCAGGGGGGAAAGACCAGCTGATTTCGTTTTTGTGGACCTTACCATTATTATTAGTTTATCAAAAATAGGTTTTATGTCGCTGAATTTTAGGACATGAGGGCTATCAGACAGCGCTGCTTATGCCAGGACCAGGTTGCTTTGCCTTACTAGCGTGGAGTATCCTATTAATAGTGCTGCAATTAGGAAATAAGGGGCAGGATTGAGGCTTGATAGGAAGACAATTATGTTTTTTAAATCCTCTGGGTCTAACGAAGGGGCTTTGGCTACCACATGAGTTCAGTTTTTATATAATGCTCTTTTCATGATTTTTACTTCACATGAATAAAAAACTTGAGGGTTGCCTGGTCCACTCCCTGTCCACAGTTTAACTGAGCTGAAGTAGTTCATAATAGCTCCTGGCGATTTTATTTGTCATCTAAGTACAGGAGGAATGACAAGAGGTCATAAGTAGTAG
Organism: Branchipolynoe longqiensis; assembly: GCA_030323885.1. Taxonomy (NCBI): domain Eukaryota; kingdom Metazoa; phylum Annelida; class Polychaeta; order Phyllodocida; family Polynoidae; genus Branchipolynoe; species Branchipolynoe longqiensis. The sequence continues at coordinate 148,494,334 of CM059186.1, forward strand.
GATTATGTATTAGGGTGTTATGGTCAGTACAGAAAGAAAGGTATGAATTAATGTGGGTCGCCTTGTTTTTCCACGTTCTGGGAGCCAGAGCCCTCATGTACACGTTTAGTAGTCTCTGGTGATGCATGAGCATGTATCCTTGAATTAGAGTTAGAGTCAACACCAGCTTCCAAATAATTAGTTTTTAATTATATGATGAAGTCTAGGATATCAAGGGAGAACGGAATTGTTATCCCTTTAAATTTAGGGTTTTGTATAGTTGGTCTGCTTTTTTCCAGCTTGATTCTGAGTCAAATGATCTGCTCAAGGCATCCACTAATACAACATGGTTTGGTCCCATAATATGGGTTCAGTCTTTTGCCAAAACGACCCCAAGGATTTTCTGAACTAGAACGGAGTGGGCGGAGGCGGGAATGACGGTATTGAGCAATCATTTGTACATGACAGTGCAACCTCAATCGGTGTATCAAACCAATCGAAAGCGATTTGCGGCAAGTCTGGAAGAACGTTATCATTATTTAAGTACTCACACGACGATATTGTTGGTCTATTACATTTGGTCTATTACACTAGGTCATGACAACAGATACGTGTTCCCCCTTTTCTATTGACATTTTGTTACAGGGTGACCTTTCTTCTGGCTTTTTACATGTTACTCTATCCACTGTATTACTGTCACACATTGGGTCAGCACAGGACTGTGCATGCACAGCATGGCAATTGGGTCAGCCTCTTGGTTACACAACAATTGACTTAACAATGCACATTCAGTATTACTTACATTACTTGATTTTTCTAGACAAGGAGACGACACATCAAGTTTAAGATTGTCACTTACAGAGTTGACATTTATGCTGTCTGCGGCTGCCTTTTTGTCAGTGAATCTACGTTTCCTAAGACAGTCCTGCTCTTTATGAGGGAAGGAGCGCTTGAACTTGTATGCGCACCAAGCACAGACATGCGCGTACCTATCAGGCATTGTCGCGTGTGACCCAGAGAACGTACAACCTTTTCCCCAGTTCCAAGAGAAACATGCCTTGCCATCAACCTCCCTGTTATAATCCTACTTTAATTTTGTAGGCGGGTGATTTTCTCCCGGTGGAGAAGGAGGCTTGCGACTGAGCGGGGGGCTTGTAATTATCAGAGGCATGATAGGATGATTGCCATGACTGGAACGCACGCACTGTAACCATGCACACATCCGTTTGCAAATCCTTAATCGCTAACATATCTTGCCACCCCTGTTTAAGACGACCATCCGCTACCATAATAAACACTTCTTCTGACCAGCGCCTACAAGTTGGCCAATCCCAAGTGATCGCCATTTGTGCTAAGTCTTCCTCGTGTTGGAAGAGAGCTAGACGATTTGCTTGAGGGAAGGCTGGGTGGGCAGCAATATGGCTGAGAACTACGAAATATTCAGGCCAAGTAGCCTCTCCTTGCAAAATTTTCTTGCAAGCATCTCCACGTACAATGAGAGTATGTGGAAAAAGTTCCATACCTTTAGGTTTGTGTAAGGCAGGTGTAGCCTCCAATAGAAGGTCTGCCATCACTGGGAAGTGTTGAAGTGGGGCTTGTTGGTGTGTCTGCTGTTGGTGGATGATCTGTGATCGTAGATACGTGTGACCGACGGTTTGATGCGGCATGGCATGGGTGAGATCATTGTGAGTGAGTGCGCATATCCTGATGGTGACGGCACAGAGCACAGAGTTTGACATTGCAAGGCAACGGAGGCGGCTGGTGACATCTTGGGTGGCGGCAGTCGATTTAGAGGAATAGCCACTATCCTCTTGAGAATATTGAGCCTGTTAATTAAATACTCCTGACGATCCTGCTGCAATCTTCCACCTCCCGCTTGTAATGATATAACTGGGCTCTGTAACTGGCTGGGCCGATGAGGCATCGGGCTCAAGGGCGGGATCAAAGTGTCAATCTCTAATGGTGTTGTGTTTGACTGATCGGGAATATCCTGTTATGCCCTACAAGAAGTGCAGGATCTCCTTCTCTGTTGTCTTTTTGTCAGAGTTGATTTTGTAGATCCAGGAGGTCGGCATCACCTCTTTTTAATAGGAGGCATCTTGTTAGTGGAGAAGGCAGTTACAGAAGTCAGATTGAACCAAACTCTGATGATGATCAAAGTCCCCGTTTGCTCGCTCTGTCAAAGTGATCGAACACTTGCCCCGGTGAACAGTGTAAACAGATCCAAACCTGTTGCCTCGTGAACCAAATTACACATGTTAGCCAGCCAACATGAATAATGGTCAACCTGAGCTATTTATCTCAAATATAACTAACAAATTCAAACGCCATCTGACCATGCAACTTTAACTAGCGAACCTAGGTGTACAAAGAGGAGAACAGTTCCCGGTATATGTGTGTGTGGTCTGTTCCCCCTTTTCTTAGGACAAATTTGGGTTATCTCTTGCATAATCCGATTTTAATCAAATTTAAAAAAAAACAAGCTGTTATTTAAGTTCAATTCGGCATATCTCAACTTAGACACTAATGAATTCATTAAGCATTTATTGCTGCATAAAACAAGTAATTATTGACTTAATTAAAGTTGTGTAGTCCGATAGTTTTGAGTTTCTGTCATTTTTATGATATATTCAATTGATTGTTATAATGTAGGCCTACCTTACTCTAGATTAAAATAACTTTTATTTTAAATGGCTAAACCTTGAGATATTTGAAGTGTAAACATATCAAATTAGTTTTGGCAAGCACGACAAAACTCTGACACCATAGCGTTCTGCAGTAACAGGTTCTATTAAATTGACTCAGTATGCCCTTCTATGTGGGAACAAATACTTAAATAGTGCAGCAGTATCTAAATTAGATATGTAGGCCTACAATCAAATCTATCAAATTGTTTTGATTTTGAAAATGATGCCGCTTTAAATAGAATCTGTCATTGCTGCAAGTTGTGCACCGAAAATGCGTAAAGAAAATAAAAGAGTTAAATGGGCACTACCAATTCTAAGGTCTGGGGCCAAATGTAAGAGTCCGGGTTAAGGCTCGTAACCCACGCGTCGTGCGGATTTCCCGGGTTAGCGGCCAAAGTCTCAATGTATCAGGGCGGGTTAGGCTACCGCCTCGAGCGTTAACGACGTCTTCACTAACTCCAACTTGAGCCTGGGATAACGTGCAGGTTAGGGACGGATTCGGGCCAAATCTATTCAAAGCGACCATATTTAACAGAATTACATACTCAAATCGTGATATTTCATTAAATTAACCTTAAATTCGAAGCGTTAATAAGGCTACCGCCGCATTGGCGGCGATAGTAATCGCCGAACGTAATGTAAACAAATCGCCGCTGCATCGACGTCGTGTTCCATACTGGCGGCGGCGGCGTTTTTGTTTACTTTACGTTCGTCGATTCGAAAATATAACTAGTAATATCGCCGCCAATGCGGCGGTAGCCATAAAAACGCTTCGAATTTCGGGTTAATTTAATTAAATTTCACGATTTGAGTATGTAATTCTGTTAAATATGCTCGCATTTAATATATTTGAGCCTAATATATGGCTACAAAGGCAGAGGGATTTCCCAAATCTATAAATAACTGAAACGTTAGCTAACCCGCGCGTGCTTTGGACTGATACATCCCCCGTGACACATTTATTAACGCCGACAATAGATAACCCGCTGGCCGCCCTAAACTCCGCAGCCGATAAATTGTGACTCTTACATTTGGCCCCAGGTGTTTCTGTGTTACTCTGACTTGATGCACATACCTACATAGGTGTCAACCCCCAAGAATGAAAACAGTAGTTTAATATTGTGAAAACCGTAGTCTTTACAGCCAAAACGTAGTACTTGAGGGGCCATTTTGAAATTGAAGATGGCGGCCAACTGTCATAGGGCGCATTTAATTAATCAATTCGGGTGACCCGAGCCACTTTTTGGCGCATGCGCAGACTCTACATCCTCGGGTTGCATAATCGAACACTCTCCAACACACTCGGGGTGGAAAAAATGGTAGCTTAATCCAAAACATTTCTTCTTTTTTTAAATAATTGAAATAACTACAGCAAAATAGGATTTAAAGTATTTTTTGATTGGATAGTTTAGTTATATTTCCATTTCATTAATCTGAATAATTTTGTTTTAAACATAAAAAAACTACATAGGAGTTGTACTGCTACAAGACGGTACCAGCACAAATGTGACATCATCGCTCCTAGCCAACCCCAACAAAGACGTGGGTTACTGGAGTTGGGAATTTTTGCACACGTCAGGTGTTTCATCGACTCCACTCACAGTGTTTGATTTGAAATTCTAGCAACTCGGGTGACCCGAGGCGCGTGGGTCATGTTAATCGAATACGGCCCCTGTGATAGCCAATGTGGAACTACTCTCCACCCGAGTCCTTAATTATTCCAGGAAGCAAAGCCTCTGCTCGGATATACGCTGAAAACCGAATGGTTTGCTCACCTACGCCCGTAGTTGTAATTTTACGTGTAAAACCATAGTAGGGGCCTACTTGATAGGTATGTACCTACAATGTCCAGTATTTTCTGGGTGCCAGTGTACATCTGAGTTCGATGCTCCTATGCCAGTCTGTATTTATTTGCACACCTTTGTACTTTGGAATTTGTACCGTGAAATAGGAATCTAAGTTCTTGTTGGGTGACCTCCAATATCACATAATATGCAGAGTGTTAGTGCAATATACATTTTAAATTAACTCACTACAGGTAATCACCCTTACATATGGTACTATCATCACTAACCTACCATAGACCCACTGCTCATTTGATGTGCGGGACAACCATTGGGCATATGGTAAAACCAGGCATGGCACTTCATGCTCGGTATGGAATTAGCACTGTGACGCATGTGACAACTTCAGTTTGTTTTGTTTGTTGGGGATTTATGTCCTAGCCACATCTAAGGGCATATCAGGATAGAACTTCTGACAGTGTGCACTCATGGCAACTTAATACGGCCCGAGTATTTAATTGTGACTCGGCTGGGCAACTTATACCCCAGTCACACGAGAGCCTGCGTCCGCCGCCAACCTCCTTACGCCCAAAAGGACGCGAACCACCCAGCGTCCCACTCAATACATTGATTCAAAAAGGTGATTGGCACCAGGGTGGTACCGGATCGGCGCCAGGCCATCGCCGGGGTGGCACCGCATCAGCGCCGGGGCGGGGTGGCGGTGCATCAGTGCCAGGGTGGCGCCAAGGCGGCGCCGGGTTGGCACCGGGTTGGCGCCATAGCGCCGACCACCCGGAGAGCATGGCATTGTGCCACACTCTGAAAGGGTATTCAGACTGTGCCACCATGACTCTATATCCCACTCAATCATATTATCCTCATAGTGAGCTAACTAGTCCTTGCCTTATCCTAGTAATGTCAAGCACCATGCTAGTTAGCGACAAGTATCAATTTGATAAGTTACTGGTTTGACTCAGTCAGGACTCAAACTCCCGACCTTCCACATGGGAAGCCTTCGCTCTACCGATTCGATTCAGCCACCGCATCTAGTTGACTCTGGCAGACGATGGGGTTGACAATGCTGCAGTGTCATCCATTGTGACGTCATATGGGGGTGTCTATTATGGTGAGTAGATCTCAGGTGCAGGTCTTGCTGAGCATAAGGCCATATTGGCTGCTTGTAAAGTATGTTATTGTACAACGGTCCCTTATAAAGTCTCTTATAATTATACTTATAGTACAACATACCTAGGCTGCAGGTGTGTTAGAGGTGCTGCGTAGAAAGCTACTTATTCTCTGGGATTAACTTATATTCCTGGAAATAGCTGGAGGGACAGTGAAGCCTGTTTTGGCGGATAGGAGGAGGCATGCAGAGTGGTGCTGAGTAATCAATGAAGTCAAAGGAGAAGTGGAGTGGGTGATGGGTGATTTGGTGGACGCGCCTGTATTTGTATTTAAACTAGTCTCCCTAGTTGTATGCTTCTTCGATGTGTGAGGATGTATGTTATGCTGCGTTCACATGAACTGGTGAATATGGTTTTTCCCACTTCACAACCTGTGAATTGTGTTCAAGTGACTTCACAACTGGTGAACACCACCTCTGAACTGGAGATTTTGTAAGCGGCTCAGTACTCACCACTTGTGAAGAAATGGCAGTGTTGCAGTTTCCGCCGTCCGCCAGTTTCCGCGGTATGTGCGGTGCAAAACATTAGTTATATTCAAAGTTAATAGAAATCAAGAACCCTAGCCTTATAAATTTGATATAATCTTTTTGGTAAAGATGTTTTCTATATGTGTACCAGGCAATTTGTTTCTAGGTGGTGTTGTTTTAGAGATATTTCACTTTTTCTGTATGAAGATTGCTCACGGCCATTGACAATGCCTCTCTTATTGCCCAGCATGAAACGTGTTTACCGCGAATTGCCAAATGAACACTCTCAGCTTACATGGTCATTTTCACCGGCAGTAAGTGGGAAGTTCACCATATTCACGAGGACCGTATGAACGCAGTATTACTAACAGATACTCTCACCTAGGTGACATTATAACCACATGAAAGTTTGGTTTAACCGTACAGGAAGTGCCCTGGGCCCCGACACTTTTGTTTGGATTAACCGATACTTTGGATTAACCAACCTTGGTTTAACCAACTTTTTTATATGATAAATGGTAATATTTTGCCGGGCCGCCGAAAAAAGTTTGGATTAACCGATCGTTTGGTTTAACCGAGCTTGGTTTAACGGGGTTGTACTGTATAGCCCCAAAAACTGTGGTGGCAGATATTGCGTTGACCTCTGGTGCCAGGAAGTAGCAACATGTGTCATCAGGTTAGTAGGAGCAGTCCTTATGGTGGACTGCATCATGCCTTGCTAGCAGAAACCCCTACATAAAAGATTCACCCCTATCCAGAATATGGGTGAATGACAACATAGTCACGAAAATAGCTTTAGTGTGGAACAAGAAGTTGCATTCCTGGTCCCAGTATCTTTTGGCTGCTTATATTGGCACAGAGTTAGTGACATGGGCGAGAATGCAAAAGGACAAGATGGTGACCACAGAAGGGTGTCGATTTCACTTTTAAAGTCGATTAATCTACATGTTTTATTTTATTTTTCAACTGAAAAGTAATGGCTAAGTGTGAAGATGTGTATGAAGAATAAATATTTGTATACATAATTTAAGAATTTATGTGCTGATTTCATTTACCCAGCCTTTCGCCACTTTTTCTAATAGGTTGTTATTCACCCCTACTGCAAGTACGAGGTGAATCTTTTATCTCGGCCACCCCATGTAGGAGATTACTTGCGACTCGGCTTGGCAATTTATGCCCCAGTCACACGAGAGCCTGCGTCCGCCACCAACCTCCTTACGCCTAAAAGGACGCGAACCACCCAGCGTCCCACTCAATACATTGATTCAAAAAGGTGGTTGGCTCCAGGGCGGCGCCAGGGCGGTGCCAGGGTGGTGCCAGACCGGTGCCAGATTGGCGACGGGCCGTCGCCGGGGCGGCGCCACATCAGCACCAGGGAGGTGCCGCATTAGCGCCGGGGCGGCGCCACATCAGCGCCAGGGTGGTGCCATGGTGGCACCAAGGCGGCACGGGTTGGCACCGGGTTGGCGCTGTGGTGCCAACCACCCAGTGAGCACGGCATTGCATATTTTGGCGCCGCTAGGTCGGCACCAGATTGGCACCAGGTCGGCCCCCAACTCGCCAACCAAGGGGTCAGTGACCTGGCAGCACCAGGGCAGCGCCAGGTCACCAACCACTTTTTAATGGCACTGACCAAACTGGTCACAAGGAGGTTGCAAGTGCAGCAGCTGCAACCTCCAAAATATTCTAAATGGTCGTGGGAGGTCGGTAACCTCGTGGCACCAGTGCGTAAGGAGGGCGTAAGGCAGTCGTAAGGAGGATGTATAGACGTCGCGAATCGATCGTAAGTGAACGGAGACCTCGTGTGACTGGGGTATAACAACTTGATCTGAATGATTAAACATGATTGAAAGCTTACTCGGTGTTTTCCTACTTCATTACTAGCTGATCAGGATGCGGTCATTCACACTATGTTATAATGACTCCGCATAGCATCGATTTGTTTACAGCTTAAAGCGAGTATTCCTTACACGCGTTATGCGTAATGCGTTATGCGTTATGCGGCATGCGGTATGCGGTATGCGAATGTCATCATTCCTTACACACGTTATGCGGTATGCGGTATGCGGCACACGACTGGCTATATTTAAAAAATAAAAATAAACAATTATTCTCCGTACTGCTCTGTATATGACCAAATATTGCATTTATATCTATGTAACTTTTTGTACATCACATGGGCGTTCCTACCTTTATTATAACCAAATTATAGATAAGTATTCATATTTTTGTGACTCTGGTAGCATTATTACCAACCCGAACCCATCCCGAACCCCCACCACCACCACTCAGAAGCCTTGTGCGTGACCGTTCCGTAATGCTCAGTCGCCTCTCCAAGTGTTAAACTAATGGACACATCAGACTCAGGTTCCTATTCGCACCACCTTGTCGCATAACGCATGCCGCGCCAATCGCTACATGGACCGATCGGAAAAACGCATTCGCATTCGCATTCGCATTCGCATTACGCGTGTAAGGAATGTAGCTCATAGGTTTCAAGGCGTTTGATTTTTTGTCGCATTTGTATTCGCATTCGCATTCGCATTCGCATTCGCATTCTGCATTACGCGTGTAAGGAATGCGCCCTTAATGTTTTAGGAATATATCTAGAGCTCCAAACTGAAGTTATCCATTTATATATATATATATATATATATATATATATATATATATATATATGTATATAGAACTGCCACTTCTATTTTAAGTCATATTCCCAGTTTCCTAATTCAAATATCTACATCAATAGTAAGGCATTATCTTTCCTATTTACAACCAATCAGCCTCTCTACACGCATCTTTCAGTGTTACCACAGCAACTGGTTTTGGAAAACAATGTCACTGCTTTAATTGAGACGAAACTGACGCTAGTACCGGCAGAATGGCAAAAGGGCGACCACCACCACCAGCCTCACGGCGGCCATCTTGGATACGGCGAGAGCGAGGCTACAGGCAGCGGCAGCCTGAACCGGTGGCACATCGCCATCTCATCCATTCCCGTAGCCATCGTTGCCTTGGAAACCAATGATTCACTTCTACCTGCAGAAATACTCTGCCTGCTCGTAGTTGGTTGGGTATTTATCAGTATGTATAACTATAAGTAAGTGTATGTTGTATTCCATTATGTGCATGTCAGTTGGGCAATGCATAATTGTCATGTGTTATGAATAAGTCATACATAATAGTATTAATACACATCATCATTGTATAATCGCTGGAAATAAATGCACTGTACAGTCAAACCTCTCTACACTGACCCCTCCACACATCGGCCACTCCTCTATATCTACCGCTTTATTTGGGTCCCAACAATACAATTGCAAGGATATTCTAACTCTCTAAACCGACCACCTCCCTAAATGGACCACTTAAAGCCGGTCCCAGTATGAAATCCCGTATTTGTGGTTCCCCGCATACTGTATATGGGGGCATTTAAATGCTATTGATGGCCGATCCCGTTAGGCAGTACGCGTAGGTTATGGTTACTTTCATTATGTTCACTCATGTTATTCGCTGTACTGCTCCATAAGGCTAAACTGCCCTAATATCCTGCATAAGGTGTAATATCCTGCATAAGGCGTACAATTCAAAGTTCTCCCTTTTCATATCTGTTTTAGATCAATTACATGCTAGAGCTTACCCCATAGTAGATATGACACACAACACAACACGCGATCCGAGTTCAGCACCAGCAAAAGTGTAGATAGATAAGAGACTGATTGCTTAGTTTTATTCAGTTTATACATGTTTTTAGATACAGACAACAGTGGATGTAAGAGACATTTTCATTGGCACTCATGCACACCAGTCACTCCTCTCCTGCATGATCTCTCTCTAACATAGTTCACCATTGGCTGCTTTAAGGACTCACCCCCCCCCCTCTCCCATCCAGCTCTGGCCACCACCTAACTATCCTGCGATTACCTAACATGACATACAGATACAGTGTGGCTGGGCGAGATAAGGGGGAGGGATTCTGCTTAAAGGGGCAGTGTTTCCCTCCCCTGGAGGGAGCATTATAAAGGGAGTACTGTTTCTTATTTAGCCATATCGATACTCAATATATACTTAATCGGAGAATTTTACACCATGGTCGATCGATTTAGAGAGGTTTTAATGTACTTAGTTTCAGGCTGTTATGTTCTTGGTGTTTTTTTTATAAGGATGTAATATTCTGCAAAACAGGTTAATGAATTGAACTGAGTTGAGCATGTTGTTATGTTCTGTTTTTCGTTGTTTATATATAGGGATGTAATATTCTGCAAAACAAGATAATGAATTGAATTAAACATGTTGATTGCCCCTCTATCTGGTTATTAGGGGTGGGGTACACCTGGGGCACAATGCATGATACGCCTACCAGCCTATCTTGGAATTATTTTACCAAAGCCTAAAGATTGAGCAATCGCACAAGATTGGAATGCCCAAGACCTAACTAAAGATAATTCCGACATGAGCAAGCTACTAAAGCTGTTCAAATTCACACCACATCATTGGGAGGTGTGAAGAGTACTGTTGCAACCTATACAGTGGACAAAATCTTGGAACTCCCATGAATGGCTAAGACGGCCATGAAAATAATCAAAATATAAATCTGTTATTTTACCTCGGTACTAAGCCTCAGGCTAGTCTATAGCCTAGGGAGAAGGAAGCACATCCGGGTCCAGCAATTAGCATAATTTACTCGCAAGCGGTGGGCGTTTCGCGAGTAATTCAGCGTCTTTTCTACAAATAACTCCATAATTCACAGTAAGTTTATGGATAGAATACTTCGTACAAGTTTGATTAAATTGTCAAATATATTAACAGAATTATTTACCTTAATCGATTCGTTATCCGGTGTGATACATTCCTGAGCACCGCCATTTTGTTTTTCTTGTTGTCGTAACGACACGGTTATCGCTATAGTATTAAATAGCATTTTAATGATTGCTATGACCCAAGAATACAGGAGTATAGGTATTCTTGTGTATTTAATGTCTGTACAAGTTAATTAACCAAATTAATTGTGCATATAGTGGCGTTTTACGATTTAAACAACAATATTTTTTTAATTAACGTAATGGTGTGGTGATTCACTTCGCTTTTGACGGTCGGCTATGGAGCGAGGGCTGTAAGGGGTATTCTGGAACTGGCTTCTCGGCTAACCGAGAATGTGCACATTTCTATCTAATTGTATGGTTTATGTGGATGATTGGCTGTGCCTCATCACGGGTAAGATTTTTTCAACAAGCCACCCGTTGCGGAACGGAGAGTGATGTGGGTTGGAGCCTCATCATGTTTGGATTTTTCCTCGGTTTCTTTTATGGATTCACGTTGGAAATTAATCCTGGGTTTCTTTTATGGATTCCCCACATATTTTGGGCCTACCTCCGAGTTTTGTAGCATTTTCTCCAACTTGCTGGCCCAGTAGCCACAGGAGGGAGAAGTGTATGAAACAGAGAGTGTGGGAGGGACCGATACACTGGCCACTACCCATCATTTGGTTTCGGCTTCCATAACGTTAACCTACGACATTACACATTAGCTTACTATCGCATGTGTTTAGACGGTTTAAATATGTTCCATAACACCACTAGATGCACAAATATTTGGTTTGAATAACATGTTATGACATGTAGTCATTAATTCCAGCTTATAGTAACTTTCTTTCGATTGTTACAGACTTCTGATGGCTACGAAGCGGAGTAAGACTCCGCCTACAGCTGCTGCAGCAGGTGCCCCAGCTGACGACTACGACTCATCGCCGGTGTTGACGGTACCGGCTTCCCATCAGCCCGGCGCCCACATCATGTCGACCCGGACAGGGACAGCGAGGTGGAGGTACTGACTGTAGTTTGTTTGTTTGTTGTTGTTTTACGTCCTAGCAACATCTAAGACTGTAGTACCTCCTGATTGGGAGGCACGCATGAGGTTGCTGGAGTACAAGCTCCAACAGGTACAACCTCTACCTCATGGGAAGAAAAGGCCAAACCCCCCAGAGGTGGACTCTGACTGGGAGGATGTCTCGGAGGAGGATAATTCAGAAGAGACGGACTCGGCACTGGAAACGACTATCACATTTCGCAAAAAGAAAAAGAGAAGCAGGAAAGCAGTGAGCTCGTCAGGAGATGAGTTGACACAGGAGAGGAAGGTGGTCAAGAATACCAAAAAGACAAAGAACAGGAAGACAAAAAAAAAGAAGAAAGATTCTTCCTCAGATTCTTCGCCTGACTTATCGAGCATGGACTCAGAAGAAATGTCTGGTGGAAAAGGCCAAGAAGGTCAAAACCAAACCACCACTATGATGCATGACACCATCAAAGGGCATTTTAGTACTTTCAAGCCCTCAGAAGTGATAACTAAGCTGGGAGAACAGCTTACGGGGATCAAAGGCATCCCAGATTCTGTCGTCAAGGAGATGGACCGAGATGTCTGTCTAAACGACGACAGAAAGAAGTTTGAAAATGTACTCCATACAGTACACAAGGGGGTCCTAGGGGCCCTGACAGCGATTGCGCCAGTGGCCAACCGCATGCAGACCTAGAACACTTTCTTGTCGTTGGCCAGGATGATGGACAAAAGCATCATGATGCTAACAGCCACCAGCAACTTCCTGACATACAGACGGTTTGAAAATGTTTTCAAAGCCAACTGTACGGATGCAGGAAAGGAAGTAGCCAGATCCAAAAAGGTCACGGATAATGATGGCAAAGAGTATACTCTCTTCCTCCCACCTAAGCCAATCAAAGGCAACCTCTGGACAAGACCAAAATGTTTGGTGGACAACTCCAATACCTCTTCAACCAAGGTTCGCAAGCACATGGATGCCAAAAACAAATCGGTGGATGCGAGTTCCTGGTTCCAAAAATTCAGCGCCCGGGTTGAACAGCTGGTAAGCGAATACAAAGACGAGTTTCAAGGTTTAGGTCTTATCAAAGCAATCTGTTCAACCTGTTATAGATCCGCCTAGGAAAATCCCATTTTCTATTCAAAGTAAAGTATGTAGTGAACTTGATCGCGTGGTAGTTAGGTGTAATAGTTGAGTAGGATGAACCTACCGAGTGGGTTAATTCCATAACTATCGTAAAAAAAAACAAATAAGATAAGGATTTGTCTGGATCTGACTAAGTTGAACAAAGCGATGAAGAGAGGGCCTTTCCCTACCAAAACAATTGACAAAATTATTGCCAAGATGGCAGATGCAAAATATTTCTCAGTTTTGGATGCAATGACAGGGTATTGGCAAATAGAGAATGAAGAAAGTTCTCGTCTGTGGACGTTTAACACTCCGTGGGCCCAGTACAGGTACACCTGCCTGCCTTTTGGCATCAAAACAGCCGGTGACATTTGTATTCAGGAAATGCACCGTGTCATAGGCGATCTACCTGGTATCGGGATAGTCACAGATGACATTTTGGTATATGGGTCAATGGTTGAGGTACACAATGAGAGGCTCAAGGCCATGTTGGACCGAGCTAGGTTGGTAAATCTCAAACTAAACGAGACAAAATCTTTGCTATGCAAGACTACAGTAAAGTATGTAGGTCATCAACTTACCCAACAGGGGGTGAAGCCTGATCCAGACAGAATACAAGCAATCATAGACATGCCAGAGCCATGCGACAAACAAGGCATCCAAAGGTTCCTGGGCATGGTTGGGTATGTGCACAAGTTCATACCTAACATGTCTGAGATTGCCAAACCACTGCGCACACTCCTCGCTAAGGATGTAGGGTGGCACTGGCAAACCGAACAGCAGGGTGCTTTTGATAAGTTGAAGGAGGAGTTGAGAACTGCTCCTGTGTTGTCTTATTATAATGTAAACAAACCCATTGTAATTCAGGTAGATGCCTGTCAGTCAGGTCTAGGTGCTGTGTTAATGCAAGAAAGCAAGCCAATCGCACTGGCATCTCGTGCACTCAATTCAGCGCAGTGTGGTTATGCCATGATAGAAAAAGAAATGCTCGCCATATGTTTCGGATGCAAGAGATTTCATGACTATATCTTTGGCAAGGAGGTTCAAATTCAAACGGACCACAAGCCATTGGTGGCGATAATGCAAAAACCGATTCACAAACTTTCGGATAAAATGCAGAGAATGCGAATGCATTTGCAAAACTACAATATTCAACTGTGTCATGTGAAGGGTTCTCTGATGTTTTTTGCAGACACGTCGTCCAGAGCACATAATGCTAATGTAGGTCATGGTAGCCTGTTCGATGACACGTTCTGCGTTGCCACAGTGGACATGCAATCATCAAGTTTGTTAAGTAAAATTGTCAGAGAAGATGATAAAGATGTATCCATGTCCATGTTAATCGCACACATTGAAGATGGGTGGGACACTACACGCATACAGACACCACCGTGTCTTAGACAGTACATCCCACACAAAGACGAGTTAACGGTAGAAAACAATCTAGTCATGAAAGGCAATCGGGTGGCGGTACCTCCGGGTCTCCGTGGGGAGATGATTGAGGCATTACACGAAACGCACTTGGGCATGACGAAATCCAAGCAGCTAGGGCGAGACTGCATGTTCTGGCCTAACATAAACAAACAAATTGAGGAAAAAGTCAGTCGGTGTGACACTTGCCAGAACAACCGGAAAAGTTTGCATAATGAGCCGTTGATAAGCCACCCGATAGCCTGTCAGCCATATGAGAAAGTAGGAGCAAACTTGTTTGAATTAAACCATAAAACTGACCTTATGACTGTTGATTATTACACAAAGTCTCCAGAGGTAACATTGTTGAGTGATACGTCGTCTGTCACAGTCATTGAGGCGATGAAGGATAATTTTGCTAGGCACGGTATTCCGATTCAGGTCATTTCGGACAATGGTCCGCAATTTAAGAGCCATGAGTACAGGGAGTTTGCACAACACTATGGTTTTAATGCTGTGTATTCCAGTCCGCAGTATCCACGAAGCAATGGCCAGGTGGAGAGGTTTGTGCAAACGGTAAAGGACATGTTAAAGAAATGCGAGAAAACAAATACAGACTTTCAGTTAGCTTTGTTGAACTATCGGAACACTCCATTGCCCGTCTTGAATGCACCTGCTCATGTGTAGGGAGGGAGGTTGCCAATGGCGAAAGAAATGTTGATACCCGAGACACAAAATCCGAAGAAAGCGCAGACAGCGAAAAGACAACAAAGCCAGAAAGCGTTTCATGACAAAAAATGCTGTAAGCCGCACAAGCCTATGAAAGTTGGGGACAAGATAAAGTACAAAAATAATGCAGGAGAATGGAAAAAAGTGGTAATTTTAGGTCGTACGGGTGTCTCAGGGAGAGAATATCAGATTTTAAATGAGGCAACGAATATGTTGTATAGGAATAGGGTTCAGATTATAAGGGCGCCCGAGGGGGGGCAGCCCGAACCAGTCGAGCAGACACAAAGTAGGTCAGCGTCATTGCCAAATGTAAACAGTGCGGCTAATCTAAGTAGGTCAGGTCGGGTGATTAGGCCGGCAAGCAGGTTAGACCTGTAGTAAGTCAGTCACGTTGAATGTATACACAAGAACACATGTGCATGGTAGGCTTAAGTTTATGTTTCAGCTGCATTTGGTGTGTGTTGTAATTAATGGACAATATATCATGTGGAGGCTAAGCAGCTGGACAGTCAGAGGACTTCAGTGCCATAGTGCGCTCAGACATTCGCTAGAACCTGTGGTTTAAGCTAGGTATGCATATATGTTTGTTTATTGTATGTTCAGTTTACTGGGTATTTATATTTATAGTGATGGTCATTTTAAAACATTGCATGTTTCAGAAATACTTTGAAGGGGGGATGTGATATATGCGTAATACATGTCTAGAAACGTTTGGTAATATGCTAATAGCGATATAGCGAACGGTAGACAGGAAGTGTGAACACTTATTTGTCTTCTTTTTTTTTTTTTTGGTACATTAGTTGTCCCAAGCAGGGGAAATCCCAGTCACAGACAACTGGTCTTCCCCACTCCACTGCTGGTCGATAGAAAGCCCGAGCCTACACTTTTACCGACCCAAGGGATTTTTAACCTCCCACACCACATAGACATGGTATGAGAGCAACCGGCCTTTGATGACGCTGTAAGTTATACACAGCGGGGGAAATCCAAATTGGCAGAGCTGGGGGAACAGGGAATCGAACCGCCGACCCTCAGATTAGGAGTCTGACCTAGAAAAAAGTCAGACACTCTAATGACTCCGCCACAGAGAATGCCAAATGTACCATTACCATGTAATGAGATGACATCATGGAAAGTTTAGTCAGCGGTTCAGTGAGCCCTGGACGGGAATAAACCATTCAGTATCCAGAAGTCAAAGTGTTCCGACGTTGTACTTTCACACCAGTGTAATAATTGCATTTGTCACAGATCTTTCAGCGTAATTGTGAGTGATTGTAAATAGCTATCAGAAGTGAGTGCCATAAAACTCCTTTTGGTGCATTTGGAGTGACATTTAAACATAGGTAGAGACTTTTCAACACTTGTCTTGATCTAAGCCACATTTATGCATTGGCAACCTGCGTGAATGCATGTGGGAAAATGTGTGTTTGGAAATATCTGCCATAAGTTTTTTAAAGTAACTCGCCCATACCAATGCCACCAAGCATTGCTGAATTTAATAAAAAGAAATGTTTACTAAATTTGGAGAGAAAGAAATGTATCAATTGTTCTAACATAAAAATGGAAATCTCATAAAACTGTTCTGGTATTTTTAAGCAATTCAGGATTTAATTTTACATTTGATTAAAGAGATAAGCTGCATGTGAATGACCACACACGGCGACCATTATTGACTTTACAAGGCAGTAGGCCTATTATTAATGAGGCTCAATACCACCCAGTGGTGGTCTCGACTGTGCCGACCCTTCCTGGTGAGAAGTATCAGTAGGTTAGCAGGGGCAGTCCCTGTGGTGGAATATTCCGCCCGTTGCTAGTGGCCACCCCCTGTGAGAGATTACCTGTGGCCTGACTGGGCAGTAGCTATTCACTTTTATTTTCACCTCGGTGAAATAAACCAGGGGGCGAACCCGAGGTTTGAAGCAACTTTGTTGGGTTTTTTTAGTGATGAATGTATTTACACTGCTCATAAGGGAAATGTGTGTTAACAGTCTTGTTTTCACCGCTGGGCAGCACTAATCTAATTTGATTTCAATCTTCTGAATTTTGTTTTAGTAATAATGTTGGTTAATAGCAACTAGGTCTCACCTCCTCATTCCCCGTACCGCCCCGATACCAGTCCATCACATCTTATTTGAAAGAAAGCCACGGATCATAACAGAGTTGTGAATTTCAGTTTTGAGTTATCAACCTTTTAATGGCCCGTTTTGCACTAATGTCACGTTAAGACTATTGCACGGGATACAATTCTTGGATTATTTACATTTGTACCAGAGAACATTGTTCTATATTGACTACATCGAAAGATCCCTACTTTCATACACTTTGGTAAACATCAGCCGATCAATTATGCACTTTGGTAAAAATCAGCCAATCAATTATACACTTTGGTAAACATCAGCCAATCAATTATACACTTTGGTAAGCATCAGCCAATCCCTTTGGTACAATGGAGTTCTGGACCTTAGAGTTGTATTAAATAAGTCACACTGACTTGGAGGGTTTGTAACCACTTGGGTTGCTGGCTGCAAACCTGTGGCATTTGGTATCGGCATCGATAAAGCTAGGATTCCTTACACGCGGTAGGCAGCATGCGAATGTGAATGTGGCATGTGGCATGCAGCATGCGGCATGCAAACGGGTTGGGTCCTTTCACCCACACCCACACCCACACCCACACCCACACCCACACCCACACCCACACCCACACCCACACATAGTGTCAGGTTTCTCTAACACTGTTTTCTATGGCAAACGCAGCAGCATTCACATTTGCATGCCGCACCAATGGCTACATGGACCAATTCAGTTGCCGCATTTGCATTTGCATTTGCATTTGGATTCGCATTCGCATTCGATTGCATGGAATCACCCCCATTGACTTAGATGCTTTTCGATTTTTTGCCGCATTCGCATTCGCATGCCGCATGGCGCATACTGCGTGTAAGGAATGTAGCCTTTAATCAGTCAGATGCTGGAAGTCAAAGACTTCCAAGTAATACAGCCAAGTCAACTTGAGTCCGGGTGCCAAAGGCTTGGAGGAGCAGGAAGGGGAAAGAGGGGATTCAAAGCAAAAGAGCACGGAGCAGCAGTGAAAAAGGAAAAGGGCCCCACCAAAGCAAACAATTCCTTTGATCAGGAGAAGAAGTAAGCCCAGCAGGAAAAAAAAGAATGGCTAGAATTGAGGAAAGAGAAGTGAGGATAGTTGAGTCAAAGAGCTGTCACTCCTTGCTCTGTGGTGACCAGCCAGCGAGCTGGAGACACGAACAAAGTAAAGCGGTCGGAAGTGAAAACCTCCCTCAGCAATATTTTTTTAGATAAGTCCAGGAGAGGGAACCGACAGCTGAAGGGGGAGATAGAAGAGGTATGGATGAAGTGGAGTTCGGGCAGCAAGAGGCTATTAAACAAGTAATTTGTCACTGCATTTATGCAGTTTGGTATGCATCAGCCAATCATTTCACTAAAACAGAGCTTGGTGGGGAACATGGGGCCCCCGCCAAAAATGTTCCCAATTGGGCCACGCTACTCCTAAGGCGCCCCCCCCCCCCTTACTGTGAGTGCACCATTATTAGTAGTAGTGCTCTGACATCACACAGGGATGGGATGGGTGGACTTACATTGGATAGAACTACTATAAGGCATACTCAAAAACCTTCAAATCTACATTCCAAATCTGAAATATGCCCTGCCCTACATCAGTGAGGATGGTCAGGATAGCTGAATGACGCTATTAGGCAGAGCTTGACCTCAGCGACCCTCAGATCATGGCTAGGCCATAAATAACTGCTACAAAATAGTTTATCCAGGCTAGCTATGCAAATCATGATTTTTTTGTTTGTTAGGATTTTGGATCATGGACAAAGAAGATCCCCAACAAAGAAGTTCTCAGAAAAATTAAAAATAAGAAAAGCTTGTTTGCCACTATACAGACAAAGAAACTTATTTATTTTGGCCACATCATTCGTCAGAGTTCAATATACCGTAAATTGTTGGAAGGGAAGGTGAATGGCAGCAGAGGGAGAGGGAGACCAAGAACATCATGGTTTACAAATATTTCACAGTGGACAGGCTTGAATTATTCACAGTCTATCAGAACAGCACACTATCGGGACAAGTGGAGAACCATTGCATCCAACCCTCAACTAGAGGACGGAACTATTGATTGATTGAGGATTTTAGATATCCAGGTGATATGAGGACGGGTACCGATTTGTGACAATGCTCACTCATGGCGAGTTTATAGTTCTGCCCCACTGGCAAACCAGGCTGCAGGCTTCATGGCCTGATTTTCCACTCGGTACTTTTGCCCGCTGGGACTTATATGCCAGCAAATTATTGTGTTATGTTCCAGAGTGTGTGCACATAGGTATGTGTGTATCTCTGTCAGAGTGTGTGTGCATGCGTATGTATGTATGTATGTATGTATGTGTGCATGTGTGTGTATACGTTAGTGTGCAGGTGTGCGCACGCATTTGTACTATGTTAGTGAGCATATGCTCGATCATGTTGTGTGAATCCATTTGATTGGCAAAGGTCCCAGCCTGCAAAGGTTCTGGCCAGGAAAGTGTTGGATGGCAATTATCAGCTGTCAAATAGTGGGTGACAAATCATGGGTCGCAAATGACATACAACTGAATATTATGTATCCGAATACATGCAGCAACATTTTTAGAATGATTTCATTCTCCCTTCTAACCAATAGAAATAGCTGCCCTACTGCTCGTAGTATGGCTCCCTCTGGTGGGAATACACTGACCCCTTTATAATCTTACATAACCTCTCCAGTATGGTCTCATCACTGCTTCTTATCTCCCTCTCACAGCTTGCACACTCCTAGTATACATCCTGATATACAGCCGCCAGAGATTACACCTATTTCCTCTGCCTGGGTTTTGAACTATAACTTCAAAGATAAGGGACAAAGAACAACAATGTTTACCATCCTTATCTACTGCAGTATATCTCAACATTAGACCTATTATGTGACTCCCATGTGATGGGTGTAATTACATAGGTTATATGCTATGTGTAAAGGTCTTCTATTTCTGCTCTGGAATCTCTCAATTGAAGGATACAAGAGAAAGGAACAATTTATGTAAGAGCTGCTTGTTTTAATTTCAACTCAGAATTTGTGTTGTATTATTCAGAAGTACAATATTTTCACAGGGGTAATTGTATTGTCTGAATATGTATTATAAATTATGTAAGTTTGAATGTTACATATAAGCTAGGAATGTGGAGAAACTTCAGAAATGGTAAACTCTAGGAATGTATATAACATTTCAGTAAGTAATAGCATACAGTGTAACCCAAAAGAGAAGGAAGTATTTTAACTATATGAGAGCCCCAGAGTATATGAAGCTAAGCATAGCTTTTTTCAAATAAATACTGGGTGGGTCATCTCTCCCAATAGCAGCTTACACAATATCAACTTACCCCAATAGCAGCTCATCCAATAGCAGTTTACCCAATAACAGCTTACACAATAGCAGCTTACACAATAGCAGTTTACACAATAACAGCTTACACAATAACAGCTTACCCAACAGCAGCTTACCCAATAATAGCTTACCAAATAACAGCTTACCCAATAGCAGCTTACTGAAAAGCAGCTAACCCAATAGCAGCTTACACAATAGCAACTTACCCAATAGCAGCTCATCCAATAGCAGTTTACCCAATAACAGCTTACCCAATAGAAGCTTGCACAATAGCAGTTTACACAATAACAGCTTACACAATAGCAGCTTACCCAAGAACGGCTTACCCAATAATAGCTTACCAAATAACAGCTTACCCAATAGCAGCTTACCGAAAAGCAGCTAACCCAATAGCAGCTTACCCAATAGTAGCTTACCCAATGACAGCTTACCTAATAGCAGCTTACCCATTAGCAGGCCAGACCTTTTGGAGTACTAGTGGCCATGATTTCTATGACTACCACCTGCTGTGCCCTTGTATATAGATGCTGAAGCCTATTAGGTAATCCCTCTACCACCAGCCTACCTTTATCACAGCATAGCAGTTGGCTTGTGATGTTGGCTTGTGATGCTGAATAATTAGGCCGATTGCAATATGGTTCCCCTGTACTATGCAAGTATGTTAAAAGTAGGTGGTTTTAAAAAAATCCTTTTTGTTAAAGGTTTCGTCGATGACACCAAAAGAAGTGGCATTTTTTCATTTTAAATATATCTGAGGTGGACACATTAAAATAAAAGTTACTTCGTATTAAAGTGAAGTAGATTATCAAAATCAACCTAACATAGTTATCTTTTTTGTTTTAATGGCGGAAAACCCACAAAAAAGTAAACTTTCAGGCTAAGCAAGGATACCATATCACAATTTCATTCCCTCTGCTACCAGTGCATCGCCTGGCTAACCACACATTACGAGCACACAAGCTTGTGAGGTTAAATAAAGCTTTGTTTTTCCTGCAGGCTAACTTTCTCATTCAGGCTTGTCGTCGCCTAGTTCCTCAGAGAATTGCTAGTCCAGGTCATTGCTAGGCATCAATAGAGTTAAGAAATTCCAGTGGCAAACAATTGGTCGTCCTCTTTCCACTGCTCATAGTCCTATGCTGTTAATTCCAAGGCTAGACTAGATAGTGATAAGTGTGAAAGTAAAACGTCTGAACACTTTGACTTCTGGATACTGAATGACTTTATTCCCCTCCAGGGCTCAAACCATAGCCGGCCAAAGTTTTCCATGACGTCATCTCATTTGCATATATTACAGACGTGTCTAGACGTCTAGACAGCTAGATGTCTATTATGCATATATCACAATAAGTAGTGTAGTAGTGTACTAGTCCCTCATGATCGCCACTAGAACATGATGATGGGCTTGGCTATGGCGACCCATGGTAAGAAGAATCAACAGGTGGCAGCATGCTAGCAGGAACTGTCCTTGTGGTGGAGCAGAAGGTTACATGCTACCTAGCTGGACAGTCACAGGTCACTTCTAGTTTGAACTTGGTGGAAGCGTTTGAAGCAACTTTAACATTACTAATGCCTAGGTCACAAATGCTGCACGGTGCTGCGGTATGTGGTGTGCATTGCAGTTTATGCAAATGTTACGGCATTGCGGTCTGTGGTTTATCTATTCACAAATTGTATGGTCACCGCAAGCCACCTTGGGGTTTGTCTTTAACTTTATGCACGTATTTAATATATAAAAATGTAACTTTCTCAATGTTGATAACACAAACATAAATATAGTATCATATTTATATTCATTGATGTCAAAACAGATGGGCGTACGGTGTTGTGGCATCCTTGGGGCCTATGGCATAGCGATTTGGTGAAGTTAAGATAACTTCGACTTAAAATAACCGCAACCGCTTGCGCCGAGCAAAAAAACGTATGGTCACCGTACCGTGACTGTAACACACCATCCGGTCACTGTATGGTCTGGCTGATAAGGTGAGCTATGGTCGCCGCAAGCACGCCATAATGCATTTGTGACCGAGACAGTCCATCACAGAAGCATTATTTAAGTTATTGGTTTGACTCGGCCAGGGTTTAAAACCAATGTTCCAAACCTTTGTCCTGCCACGTGGAAATTAAGCGAGCACTCAACTCATTTGGCTTCCTCATCTGATTATAATCACATTGCCCTTGATTTGAAAGGTGGTGGCCGAATCGGTCAAGTGCCGGCATACCAGAAGGTCGGAAATTCCATTCCCCATCGAGTCAAAGCAATGACTAACAAAATTGATACTTGTTGCTTCCTAGACAGGTGCTGAACATTAATAGGATAGGGCAAGGAGCGGTTAGCGCAGTGTCAGGATAATTCACTTCAGTCTGGTGGTGTCCGGTACAAGTTTTGTGCATGTTCAAAACTTGTACTGGACACCGCCGGACACCACCAGAGATATAACGGACACGCCAGATGGGTACCATATATAAACAGTACATTGCCGTATTTCACCGGACAGTGTCCGTTTTCTATCCGGTTCCTCAATCCGGTGAGGTCTGACTGGGGCTTTAAGGCAAGCAGATATTTACTGTGACAGCTGTAGATTGGTGCCAAAATAGGAGCAGGCAAACTGACAGTACAGGAATGGGACTTGGCAGACAGACTCCGGTCCAAATGTCCTAGTCTACCTACTGCACCTACATTAATGGCACTCAAGTAAATGTAAATTATGAACTATAGTGTTGTCCTCACATAGCAGGTGTCGCATCATCGAAGGGACATTCAAATGATACAAAGACAGCTTGTACATTGAAAAACTATCCACATGCGGCAATTTCACTGATCCCTGCAGTTGCTAAAGATAGTTCCTGCTGTATCACAGACAAGAGCATTTATTTAAGGAAATCTAAGGATGTCAACAGCACCGTGCTATTTTCAACTCTTCAGATATCTTACACTCAGACAACTTAGGAAGAGCTACGAGGCTTAACACTATGCAGCTATATAGAAGCAGATACCTAAAATGAAGTTGCATACTAGCATAAAGAATCTGGACTGATATATTGATTCTTGATTCTGTTGCTTAGATTTACCTACCAGTTGTTTACTCTGAGCAATATATTGCTTCCAAGATACGAATACTGGACATGGTGGCTGAATCGGTAAGAGCGCAGGCTTCCTGTATGGAAGATTGGGAGTTCAAATCCTGACCAAGTAAAACCAATCCCTTAAGTGCCTGTCACACATTACCGGATTGAGGAACGGACAGAATTGTCTAGTCCGGGCATCATAAGTATCAAAATGTATTAAAATGTGTGAAAATGTTTTGATATCACGTCAAAGGCCACTGAACGGACATGAACGGATAGCCAACAGATGGTAAACGGACTAAGCAGACTCATACCAGACAAGAAACGTAGACATCAATCCACCAGCATCTGTTCCAAGTTTTGTGCATGTTCAAAGCTTGTACGGACACAAACCGGACATCAACGGACTTTGTTCGGTTTCTGTCTGTTTCCCCCAATCCGGTGAGGTGTGATAGGGCCTTTACCAAATTTATACTTGTCACTACCTAGCATGTTGCTTGGCCTTACTAGGATAGGACAAGGACTGGTCAGCTCAATATTAGGATGATGCGCGAAAAGGAAGACAGAACTCGGAAGTCGGAAACTGAGGCGTTTATTGAGACGCCTCGGGCAATATATAAACAGAGCAATATACAGCAATCAATATCAAAACATATAGAAAAGATATACAGGGTAGGTAACAATGCAAATATCAAAAGCTATAGAGAAGATATCGAGGGTAGGTTATATGCTGATTGAGCGTCCGGCCGAGGGAACGGCCCGAGGAGGGAGTCCTGAGGGTCTATGGAAGGGGGTGCGCCGAAGAGCCCTCCATCATAGGAAGGAGCTAGAAGGAGATAGTTGGGTGGGTGGGTGGAGAAGAAGGGCGGCGTGGTGGAGACTGGAGGCGAATGGCTGAAGGAGGCGGGCGGGCGGTCTTATAAGGGAGAAGGTGAGCAGTGGCAGGGAAGGCGTGAACGCTCAAGGCCGGGGGAGGGCGAGGGTGAGCAGCGGGCGTCGCGCGAGGCGCGAATGCTGCGCGACAGCCCGGGGTCAGGAGGGGGGGGGGGGACTCTTCCTTTCCTCGCATCAAGCGTAATGCTTCGCATTACGACCAATGTACTGAGTGGGAAATCAGGTCATTGTGCCACTGGCCTGATCTCCTAGTGGAACAGCATTAGAAGGTTGCCATGAGTGAGCACTGTCACAAGTCAGTGTCCGTCCTGATATGACCTTAGATGGTGCTAGAACTTAAAACAACAACAAACAAGCAAAAGACAATTAGTCAGATTGCCACAATGTGACTACAAAAGCATACAGGAAGTGGTACTTCATCTGTGATCACATAATATCAGTGCAAGCTTCGCCAGAGATAAATGTAAAGCAAGAGCCCTACTAACTTTAGTCATCAGAAGCTGTGTAATTATGGTTTTAAAGTGGCTATATAGTATCTAGCCTATACTGAATGATAGATAGGACTGAGAGGGACTAGATCACACCCTAAACACACCAGGTCGCAGCTTCCGTTCTTCCTCATGGACCAGCGAGCACTAACTACTACCCCAGAAGAGGCATATTCTACTGAATACACACGTCTGTACATATCCGCTAGCTATAAAGGCATATGCTGCACGACACCGGACACCATAGCCGAATCGGTGGAGCACATGCAGGCCTTCCGTGAGGGAGATCAGGAGTTTGGTTTCCGGTTGAGTCAAACCAATGATTTATCAAATTGATACTTGTCACTTCCAAGCTTGGGGCTTAGCATTAATAGGATAGGGCAAGGACTGGTTAGCTCAGTGTCAGGATAATGTGACTGAGTGGGATATTCGGTCATGGTGTTGGCAGCCCGATTTTATAGTGAGGCAGCACTATTAAGTCGCCATGAGTGCACACTGTCACAAGTCGGTACCTGTCCTGATAAATGACCTTAGATGTTGTCAGGATGTAAAACTCCAACAACCAACCAAGCCTGCACGATGGTTATTGAATATCGGGGAGAGCTGCGAATCTTTTTTAATTATAAAAGCGAGCCAGTGAGCTTAGTTGTGCCTCAAACCTAGCTGGATAATATCAATACTGCATCGCGGCCCCTGGAATGCGATTGGAGCGCCGCCCTGGGGGAGAACGCTTCTACCCCTGCTACAACGGCCCCGTGCAAGGCATGCAGGGCGTGGCTGTGGTGAGACGGCGGGGGGTGGCAGGGGGTGGGCGGGGGTAGGGGAAGCCGGTGTTGCGGATTCTTAGGGACACCAGTTTGCCAGGGACACTTCCATTCAAATGCATTGTCAACGGCCCTGAGCAAATCTTCATACAGAAAAAATCAAATATCTCTAAAATTACACCACCTAGAAACAAATCGCTTTGTACACATATAGAAAACATCTTTACGATTAAGATTATATTAAATTGATAATGTTAGGGTTCTTGATTTCTATTAATTTTGAATAAAACTAATGTTTTTCACTGCGCGTACTGTCCAACTCAAGGCATTGTCAATGGCCGTGAGCAATCTTCATACAGAAAATACAGGAAAAGTTAAATATCTCTAAAACGACACCACCTAGAAACAAATCGTTTGGTACACATATAGAAAACATCTTTACCAAAAACATTATATTAAATTTATAAGGTTAGTGACGATGCTGTTCGATTTTGATGCATGCGCAGAAGCAATGTGTCCCTGCAAACTGGTGTCCCTGGCAAACCGCAACACCAGGAAGGCGGGGCGGAGCAGGCCCGGGAATCAGCAATGGATCCTGGCTGCTCGTCAACACGCTGCACCTGGGCGTAGCACAGTGAAAGCTGCCGGTGCCAGCGCAGTGTGTAAGTGTGTGTTGTGCGCATGCCCATTCTGTGAACAGATTTTAAAATATTCCGATATACGGCAGGGGGGGGGGGGGAGTGCTATTATGCTATGTGTTATTTGTGTGCCTAGCCAGGTAAGCTTGTATGTATATATATATACAGTATAACCCCGTTAAACCAAACTTGAAGGGACCCTAGAAATTTGTTTGGATTAACCGATCATTGGTTTAACCGAGTTTTGGCTTTGAGCTTGACTTCCAGTAAGCATGTATTGGACATGTAATATACAATGTATGAGGACATTTTGATTATTGTTTTGTATGTATGTACAGTATAATCCCGTTAAACCAAGCTTGGTTAAACCAAACGATCGGTTAACCCAAAAGATTTTCGGCAGCCCGGCAAAACACTACCATTTATCATATAAAAAAGTCAGTGGGGTCTCAGATGACATTATAACCACGTGAAAGTTTGGTTTAACCATACCGGAGAGGCCTGGGATCTGACAATTTTGTTTGGATTAACCGATAATTTGGATTAACAGACTTTGGTTTAACCAATTTTTTTATATGATAAATGGTAGTAGTTTGTCAGGCCGCCGAAAATTGTTTGGATTAACCGACCGTTTGGTTTAACCAAGCTTTGTTTAATGGGGTTATACTGTATATATATGTATTGGTTGGGTTATAGCTGAGAGTTTCATGTAGATGACATAGTGAGTGCTGGCTGGCTGAGTGCAGTGGCACTCAGGACCTGGCCCTTCTGCCTGAGTAGGGGTCAACACAATCATGTAAGGGTCAACACAATTGGGCTGTGAGGATCAGCCAGGTCAAGGTTGGTTGTGGCCAGGCAGCCACTGGTGGTGGGCTGTCTACCAATTGCCATGGGAACAGGAAATGCTGTTCCCCTATTGGGTGACCAGGGTGGTGTGACACCCTACCAGGGAACCTGGGTACTATAAAAATAAAGAGAGAAGGCTTGCCTTCCCTTACTCTCTTCACTCTTACTTTCTCTTTCTTCTTGTCTGTATCGTATTTCCTTACAGCCTACTTTGATGTTGAGGATTTGTTCCGATTGAAGAATGATGTGTATGATTAAAGTATGTGTAAGATGGTTACATGTGATGTGTCATAGGCGATGTGTATTATGGCGATGTATAATGTGGTGATGTGTGATGGTGACATCTGATGGTGATGTGTGAGACACCTAGGTCATGCGTGTGACAGCTGGGTGATGTATCTGATAGCTAGGTGATGCATCTGACAGTTAGGTGATGTATGTGACAGCTAGGTGATGCATGTGACAGCTAGGTGATGTGTGTGACACCCAGGTGATGTGTGTGACAGCTAGATAATGTATGTGACAGCGAGGTGATATGTGTGATAGCTAGGTGATGTGTCTGAGAGTTAGGTGATGTATGTGACAGCAGGTGATGTGTGTGACAGCTAGGTGATGTGTGTGACAGCTAGGTGATGTGTGTGACAGCTAGGTGATGTGTGTGACAGTTAGATGATTTATGTGACAGCTATTTATTTGTGATGGTGATATGTGATGTGTGATGGTCATACCTGTGACAGCTATGTGATGTGCGATGAGGAAACTGACAGGTAATGTGCATCGGTGGTGTGGCAGGTCATGTGTCTAATGGTGATGTGTGCGTGATGTGTAATGATGTCTCAAAGCAAAATGATGTTTATAATGGTGATGTGTAATGGTAATGCATAATGGTGATGTGTGTCTGGTGATGTACTTAATGATATGTGAGGGATAGGATGTGTGATATGTGACAGGTGATTTTTGACAGGTGATGTGAATAATGATATGTGAGTCATAGGATGTGTGACATGTGACAGGTGATTTCTGATAGGTGATGTGCATAATGGTATGTGAGGCATAGGATGTTTGATATGTGACAGGTGATTTTTGACAGGTGATGTGAATAATGATATGTGAGTCATAGGATGTGTGAGATGTGACAGGTGATATCTGACAGGTGAAGTGCATAATGGTATGTGAGGCATAGGATGTGTGATATGTGACAGCTGATTTGTGACAGATGTCCATAGTGATATGTGAGGCATAGGATGTGTGATATGTGACAGGTAATTTGTGACAGGTGATGTGCATAATGATATGTGAGGCATAGGGTGTGTTATATATGACAGGTGATTTGTGACAGGTTGTAAAAGCTGTGTAATCAATACAGACAAAGAGAAAGGAAGAGTATAATGTGTAATGAAGAAGACAGAGTCAAGCCCTCTGGTTTACTCTTAATGTGGTTGCATGGGTTCATTGTAGAGTATCACCCCACACCTTCTCCCCCAATGGAAAACCAGCATTCTTGGCCCTACCAATAGGAATCCAGCATTCCTGGTCCCCATGGATACCAGTGGTCTGCCCACCACCACCAAGCTGTATGGCCCCATGACCACCACCAACTTTGACCTTTGAGTGTGGTGATCCCTATCCCAGCAGAAGGGGTAGGCCCTGAGTGCACTCACACCCATACCTGCAGGATTGGTTGGTGGTGCCTGAGTGGGATGTAAATAGACTTAGTGGTGCTGACAGGTCTAGGTGTGATTGCACTCAGGGCCTAGCCCTTCTGCTGGGGTAGGGGTCACCACACTCAAAGGGTCAAGGTTGGTGGTGGTCATGGGGCCATACAGCTAATGGTGGTGGGCAGACAACTGGTATCCATGGAGACCAGGAATGCTGGATCCCTATTGGTAGGGCCAAGAATGCTCAATTCCAATTGGGGGAAGGAGGTGGTATGATACTCTACAATGAACCCATGTAACTATATAAGCAATAAAACAGAGGGCTGGACTCTCTTCTCTTCTATTATACTTTACTCTCTTCGTTTCTCTTTGTCTGTATTGTTTTCCTCATAGCCTACGTACACAGCCAGAGATCCAAGCATTAGATTCTACAAACTGCTGACCACGACGAGTGGGTAGTTTCTACAATATTATCTGGCCCCTCGGCTAACCAGTCCTTGCCCTATCCTATTAATGCCCAGCGCCAGGCTAGATAATGACAAGTCTAAATTTTATAAGTCATTGGTTTGACTCGAACGGGGACCAACCTCCAGATCTCCCGCACGCAGGGCCACTGCACCAGGTTAATACTTGTTAGTTTGCATCTACATTTTAATTCATAGTGTCAACTGAGAGTGGCTCAAAACACAGAGTTTATTTTCTTAAATACGAACAAGCCGTTGCTTTGAAAGCTTTCCTTTAACTTTGTGTTAAATATATTAGGTTGACAGATATAACCTACTCTACTTTAGTTCGGAGAAACCTTTTTGATAACTGGTTAACTTTGAAGTTATTTGAAATATAAACATGTAAGATAATCTGCGTGTACATCAGTTGAATCCATTTGCAATAGACCACTTTCAATGTTTACAAACATTGTGTATGCACATGCAGCTTGGCTTCAGAACGAAGGCACACTGCCATTGAGTTTGGCGGTATGCGCAGTGCAAAACGTTTATTTGATTCAAAATTAATACAAATGCAGAACCCTCACCATGTAAATTTACGGTTTGTGTCTAGGTGGTGTGGTTTTAGAGATATTTCACTTTTTCTGTATGAAAATTGCTCATGGCAATTGACAATGCATTGAGTTTGCTGGTACGCGCAGTGTAAACCGTCTATTTTATTCAAAATTAATAGAAATGCAGAACCCTAACCGTATAAATTTAATATAATCTATTCGTTGAATATGTTTTCTATATGTGTTCCAAGCGGTTTGTGTCTAGGTGATGTGATTTTAGAGATATTTCACTTTATCTGTATGAAGATTGCTCATGGCCATTGACAATGCATTGAGTTCGCCGGTACGAGCAGTGCAAAAGGACTATTTTATTCAAAATTAATAGAAATGCAGAACCGTAACCTTATAAATTTAATATAATCTATTCGTTTAATATGTTTTCTATATGTGTTCCAAGCGGTTTGTGTCTAGGTTGTGTGGTTTTAGAGATATTTCACTTTTTTTGTATGAAGATTGCTCACAGCCATTGACAATGCATTGAGTTTGCCGGTATGTGCAGTGCAAAACGTTTATTTTATTCAAAATTAGTAGAAATGCAGAACCATAGCCTTATAAATTTAATATAATCTAATCTTTGAATATGTTTTCTATATGTGTACAAGGCAGTTTGTGTCTAGGTGGTGTGGTTCTAGAGATATTTCACTTGTTCTCTATGAAGATTGCTCATAGCCATTGAGTTTGCAGTGTG
This sequence comes from Branchipolynoe longqiensis, assembly GCA_030323885.1. Lineage (NCBI taxonomy): Eukaryota > Metazoa > Annelida > Polychaeta > Phyllodocida > Polynoidae > Branchipolynoe > Branchipolynoe longqiensis. The sequence continues at coordinate 148,525,072 of CM059186.1, forward strand.
ACAGTGTGCCGTCCTGCAGCCAAAAGGTGTGCGCACTGACCTAGATACCTATGCTGACGTCATATGAAATAGGTATATACATCATTGGTATGTTAACTAGCTCACATCACCACCTGCCAAGCCCAATTATCGCTGATGTTCCAAGTGGCAAAACCCGAACCAAATGAATCCATCCGGTGTATGTTCATGATTTAAAGTTGCACACTCCGATAAAAGCATCAAAGTCTCTAAAGCTGTTTGTTTGTTGTTGTTTTACGTCCTAGCAACATCTAAGGTCATATCAGGACGGAGTCTCTAAAGCAAAACACTTACCTACATTTGAATCTACATATCCAATTTAATATTGGTACACTTATTAAGCATTTGTTCCTACATGGAAGTCAATTTCATAGAACCTGTTACTACCAGACGGGATGGCCGAATGAGTTAGAGCGTCCATCCCCCATGCTGGTAGATCGTGTGGTCGTGGGTTCGAACCCTGGTCGAGTCAAACCAATGACTTAAAAATTGATACTTGTCGCTTCCTAGCCAGGTGCTCGCCATTATTAGAATAGCGCAAGAACTGGTTGGCTCAGTGTCAGGATAATGTGACTGAGTGGGATATCAGGTGATGATGCTGCCAGCCTGTGTTCCCAGTGGAGCAGCACAATAAAGTCGCCATGAGTGCATACTGTCATGAGGCAGTACCCGTCCTGATATGGACTTAGATGTTGCTAGGACGTAAAACAACAACAAACAAACTACTGAAGGCCATTGGGGTCAGAGTTGTCAAAAGCACAACAAAATTAATTGAATACACTATTAATATCTCCCAAATTATCAGGTAGGGGCCACGACTTGGAATTCAAGATGTCTTGCGTATTGAAAAACCAAGACAGTTTACATATAGAAATAAAATAGGGGTGAGCTCTCACAGCCTGCAACTACTTTAATATTGAGGATGGAACCTAACAAAATATATAGTTGAAATGGGCATAAGTAGCTCTTCAAAGTTCCTATGAAGAAAATGCTCCTGTGAATAGTATGTTCATAATATTCAATTAAAACTACATTAAAAATAAAGAGATAATCTTATTTTTCCTATAACATTGTGCTGTTTATATTCTGGAATTAGTCATTTTTACTGGCGAACCACCATGGTCTATTTAAAAAGGTATTTTTCTTAGAATCAAAATCCTGGACTTAGTTAATGAGAAATAGCCCAAAATATGAACAAATCATGATCTATAGCATTATATAAGCCATTAGTCTAATGCACACACAGGCAGATGGGTTGTTTTTTAACAGTCTACACAAGGATGGCCACTGGAGGTGGGTGTGGGTGTGGGTGCAGAGTGGGATTTCTCTCTGTGTGGTATATCCACCATACAGTATATGTGTATGTGCATAGACAGACAGACATACATGTATATATATATATATATGCATATATACACACATATATATGGATATATATGCACAATTATAAACATACATGCATATATATGAATATGTGTGCATATATACACATATATACGTGTAGATACATGTATGTACACATATATACGCATATATACATATGTACATATATATATGTAGATATGTGTATATATGTGCATATATGCACATATATATGTGTATATATATGTGTATATATGTGTATATATACACATCTATATATGCATATATATGCATATATGTATGGATGTATGGATATGCTGGTACTGTTAGTACCCCTATCCTCAAACTTAAAAACAAGGTTTGGCAGCAGTCATGGCTCAATGACCATGACCTACATCGACCGTAGGTTTTTCAGTTGGACAGTTTACAGATGCATCCCCACCCTAGCTTCTTTGTGTTGGTATAACCCTGCAAGCCATATAGACCAGGTTAGAGGTAGTCATGCATGGTGCATGGTTGCCCCACCTGACACCTCCCCCCCCCCCCACACCCACACACACAAAGTAAGACAATAGCGACACAGCAACACTGGTCTGCAATCCACACCCCCACCAGCCCACCTCTAGCCACACTATTCCGGTCAATGATGATGTGGTGATATTTATTTAAATTTTATTTGATTTATTTATTATCCTTACTATCTTTACCTGTCTCGACTTTACCCGGCTCGACTTTACCCGGTTCGACTTTACCCGGCTCGACTTTACCTGTCTCGACTTTACCCGGCTCGACTTTACCCGGCTCGACTTTACCCTTCTCGACTTTACCCAGCTCGACTTACCCTGCTCGACTTTAACCGGGCTGGACTTTACCCTGTTCGACTTTACCCACTTATCGACTTGACTTTACTCGCCTTGACTTTACCCGGCTCGACTTTACCCGGCTTGACTCTACCTGGCTCGACTCTACCCGGCTCGACTTTAACTAGCTCGACTCTATCCAGCTCGACTCTACCCGGCTTGACTTTACCCGGCTTGACTTTACCCCGCTCGACTTTACCTGGCTCGACTTTACCTGGCTCGACTTTATCCGGCGCGACTTTACACGGCTCGACTTTACCTGGCTCGATTTTACCCCGGCCGACTTTACCCGGCTCAACTTTTGCCGGCTCGACTTTACCCAGCTCGACTTTATCTGGCTCGACTTTACCCGGCTTGACTCTACCTGGCTCGACTCTACCCGGCTCGACTTTACCCGGCTCGACTTTACCCGGCTCGACTTTACCCGGCTCGACTTACCCTGCTCGACTTTAACCGGGCTCGACTTTGCCCTGTTCGACTTTACCCAGCTCGACTTTCCCTGGTTCGACTTTACCCGGCTCGACTTTACCCGGCTCGACTTTAGCTGTCTCGACTTTACCCAGCTCGGCTTACCCTGCTTGACTTTAACTGACTCGCCTTTACCTGGCTCGACTTTACCCGGCTTTACTTTACCCGGCTCGACTTTACCCGACTTGACTTTACTCGCCTCGACTTTACCCGGCTCGACTTTACCCGGCTCGACTCTACCCGGCTCGACTCTACCCGGCTCGACTCTACCCGGCTCGACTTTAACTACCTCGACTCTATCCAGCTCGACTCTACCCGGCTTGACTCTACCCGGCTTGACTTTACCCGGCTTGACTTAACCCGGCTTGACTTTACCTGGCTCGACTTTACCCGGCTCGACTTTAGCCGGCTCGACTTTAGCTGGCTCGACTTTATTCAGCTCGACTTTACCCCGGCCGACTTTACCCGGATCGACTTTACCCAACTCGACTTTACCCGGCGTGACTTTACACGGCTCGACTTTACAGGTAAAGCTATTCATGGACCACCTGATCGAGCACAAAATACTAAACAGTAAGGAAGGTGGATTCAGAAAAAAACACTTGACAATTAAAACAATTGCTAACTTAATAAACGATATCTCTAACAGTATCAATATAAAAAAAAGCTAGTGTGTGCAGCGTTCATAGACTTCAGCAAAGCCTTTGACACAGTGGACCACGCTATCCTAATTAGCAAATTATCCCAAATGGTAATAATGGGAGTAACTGGGAAATGGTTAGCAAGCTACCTAAAAAATCGAGAGCAATCCACCACAGTAAATGGAGCCATATCAAACGAGGAAAGAATAAGCTGTAGGGATCACTTCTCTTCCTCATATATATAAATGATCTAAACAACTGGCTATACATTGAAAACATCCAACTATATGCAGTTGATACAATGGTGTATACCGCAGGCAAATCATTCGAAGAAATAGAAACAAAACTAAATCAAACAATAATGAAACTAACAGAGTGGTGCCATCTAAATAACAAACACTATCAAAAAAGTAAACCACAAAATATGGCTACTGGCAAAACTGAGATACTACATGACTGAGAACATGGCAATTAAAATATATAAAGCATGATCCTCCCCTACTTCGACTACGGTGATGTGTATACATGGGAGGAAATACCAAACTACTAAACAAGCTACAGGTACTGCAAAATAAAGATGCTAAAATATGTCTCCAAGTACACAAAAGATATCCTAAAATAGAATTATACAAAAAATGCAAAGCAACACTATTAACAAGTAGAAGGGAAAAGTACCTGAAAATACTAGCACACCACTACACCACGAAATCAGGTTACTCAGTAACCCCCTGCAGGGACACTATACACATGGCAGCCCCAATACTACTGACAGAAATGAGTAACAAAAAAATAAATGAGAGAAGTGTACTGGCCAAGGCAGCACATGCCTGGAACAAACAAAACACAAAACAATGGGCAATCCATAACGTTGACCACTACAAAATATTCCTAAAGAAAACAACTACTTACTGACACAGCAAAATCACACCTTCCCCTGGGTGCAGTCGCTGCTTGCTGTGTACTGGCACAAACAACAAAAGACAGGACAGAGAAAATGGTAGGTATTAAAAATAGGACAATTAGCTCTCCTAAGTACGAAGGCAATCAGGAAAGCTATCACCACTTGGCACAGTCCACCTGGGTATCTGTAATGGCACAAACCAACACAGAAATGGACAGGCCACGGTCATGCATCTGATCCACGCTGAAATACAAAATGGCTAAGCAAACAACACAACCATCCCACCTGGTCGCAGTCCTAAAGGGTCTGAGTGTGTTCTAGCACACTGGTGCATTATCTAAGGACAGGGCTTGGGTGAAAGGATGCTGTAACAAATCAAAATGGGACGGGATCCTCTCTTGTAAGCCTGCATGACACCCAAGTAGATGTACATAGTAGGCTAAGGTATCATAGTCAGACTAGACAAAACTCTGGAAAAGTACAAAAAAACTAACATAGGCCAAAATCACAAAAGGCTGGCCTGAGCAGAAACAGGTAAACAATCCTGGGTGAGGGACCAGACCAAGACATCACCACAGTTGTCCAGCATTGAAAACAAGCACCCTTTGCAGGAGCTTATACGTTATGGGGAGAGTAAATACCTTGTCAATAAAGAAATTAATTTTTTTTTAAATATGTATGCTTACATATATATGAGCATATATATACGCATATGCATATATATAGGTAGTACCCCTATCCTCAAGGTAGGGGTACTACCAGCCACTGCAGGGACCAGCCACTGCAGGGACCAGCCACTGCAGGGAAAAATAGTTTTGCGCCTGTCTTGACATGTTCTTGCCGGTGTGAAACCTCTATTTGCTCCTCGAGAGAGTGCCACTGGTAACTTGTAAAAGGCCAGCAGCACTTCAACACTTTTGCAGGCAGCTTTCATGAAATGTACAACCGCACATAGAGCAGCAGTCAAGTAATGAAAGCAGTCTTTGTTGCATCGTGACCGACAGTGTGATGATGATGATGATGTGTATATATACGTATCTACATGTATATATATATGTATATATGTGTGTATATATGCACAGATATACACATATATACACATGTCTACTCATATATATATGCGTATATATGTATATATATGTGTATATATATACGTATCTACATGTATATATTTGTTTATATGTTTATAATTATGCCTATACAGGCATATATATATATATATATATATATATATATATATATATGTTTGTGTGTGTATGTGCACATACACATATACTGTATGGTGGCTATACCACATAGAGAGAAATCCCACTCTGCACCCACACCTACACCCACACCTACACCCACAGCCACACCCACACCCACACCCACACCCACACCCACACCCACACCCACACCCACACCCACACCCACACCCACACCCACACCCACACCCACACCCACCTCCTGTGGCCATCCTTGTGTAGACTGCTAAAACAACAAACCTGTGTGTGTTTACATTAGAGTAATGGCTTATATGATGCTATACATCATGATTTGTTCATATGTTTGGTTATTTCTCATTAACTATGTCCAGTATTTTGATTCTAAGTTCTTTTTTAAATAAACCATTGTGGTTCACCAGTAAAAATGACTAATTGCAGAATACAAACAACACATTTGATACATCAGTACTGCCTTGATAAAGATGGCAATAACAACAGTAATTAGGGAATTCACACATATGTACAACTTAATAATTAAAACAGGCATCTTCCGTGATGCATGGAAAGTAGCTACAGTCACCCCAATCCCCAAGACCAATAACCCAAGATACTGCAGTGAACTGCGACCAATTTCAATCCTCCCACTTCCAGGAAAAATTATTGAACAGATTATACGTGACCAAGTTAAAGCATTCCTTGAATCATCCAACTATCTGACCTACCAGCAAAACGGATTTAGGAAAAACAAATCCACAACAGGGGCTCTGGCATCTCTACTGGATGAACTTTTGGGCAACATGGATAAAGGTGAACTAACAATCACTGTCTTCCTTGATTTCAAGAAGGCATTTGATACAATTGACCACGAGATCCTGATGCAGAAAGTAGTAAGAGCTGGATTAGGCAACAAAGCACATCAGTTCTTCACAAATTACCTCAAGAACAGGATGCAGTACACAAAACTAAACAACAATGAGTCCACCACCCGTAGGGTCAAGACCGGCGTACCACAGGGCTCCACCCTAGGACCCCTGCTATTCCTAATCTTTATTAATGACCTACCACTAGTATCTGAAAGAGCAACATTTACATTATTTGCTGATGATGCAGCACTCACAGTACACAATAGAGATATTGTGGCAGCTGCAGCCCAGACAGACATGGTGCTAGATAAGGTGAATACATGGTGCTATGAAAATAAACTAACAGTAAATAGTGCCAAGACAGAGTATGTGATCTATGGGATGAAATTGAGAAAATCAAGAGCCCCTCAAATCCAACTACATATGGGTGGAACCTTACTTAACAAAACAACAAAAGATCAAACTGCAAAGAATTCAGAACCGAGCACTGAGAACAGTTTACCAAGGCAAGACACTCAGTGTGGCTGAACTGCACAAGAAAGCAAAATTGGATACTCTCTCAGAACGAAGGGACCTACACCTGATGGCACTAATGCACAAATGCGCAAAAGACGAAAAATTCCATTGACCGCACAAATAGAATAACAAGAAGAGGAGCCTCCACTCTGCTCAATGTACCACACCCTTCAACAAATAAATATATCAGAGCACCAATCTACAAAGGTAGTGTCATGTGGAATGACCTCCCTATCAGAGTCAGAGAAACGCAAACAATACTTGCCTTCAAAAATGCATATAGAGCCCACCTGGTTATTCAGGCCCTTAAATGACTACTGCCCTTAAATTACTAGCAAAGCCCTGAGCTCCTGCCACCCCGGATCCTAGCTTGCTCTCCGGTGGGTTTTTCCCCCGTACCACCCACCCCCAATGGGCCCCCCTCCCCTGCCACCACCCTTAACCATCATGAACAAACCATCAACACACCGAACATCCTACACAACTATCAATCTGTTTAAACACATTGAACATTATATAAGACAGACAAAATGTCTTGTCAACTCTGAACTTAACTTGTTTTATAAGAGAAAAAATGTAACCCACAACGATTATTTGAGTTGCCCCGAGTATACACCTTCTACTCGGTGCTGCTCCTCATTTTTGCATGAACTACAGTGACTGGTGCTGTACATTATACAGCAGGAGCCACTCCCTTAATTCTACAGGATCGGTACTGTAACTAATACAGCACTGATCAAACTTAGATTATTGAGACTGTCAATTCTAATAGCAAGATGGCCAGAAGACCAGTGCCCCGGTGCTGACAAATGTCATGCTCAGATGAATAAATACTTTACCAAAAAAAAAGAAAAATGTTGTATGCAAAATAAGATTATCTCGTTAGTTAATGTAGGTTTAATTGGATATTATGAACATACTATTCCCAGGAGCAAGAGCTATTTACACCCATTCTAATGATATATTTTATTAGGTTACATCCTTAATATTAAAATAGTTGCAGACTGTGACAGCTCACTGCTATTTGTTTCTATATGTAAACTGTCTTGGTTTTGCAATGCGCCTTGAGAAAGCAAGACGTTTTGAATTCCTAATCCTAGCCTCTACCTGGTTATGTCATTTTAAATCAAAATTACATCAAGCTAAAATAAGGTAGATAATAATGATCAACCTAATATATTTATCTAAAAAAATGACAAAAACTCAAAACCATCGGACTAAGCAATATTAAGAGACTTTTTACACACGGCATGTACACTCAATTGAAACTGGAATTGTATGTCAATGTCAGATGTGAGTACCGAAGACTGAGTACCGAGTACCGAGTACCGACTATATATATATATATATATATATATATATATTTATATATATATATATATATATATTTATATATATATATTTATATATATATATATATATATATGAAGTGGGCGTGCCTACTCGCCTAAGCCATTTGCGCGCGCGCAAATTGCGCGCGCGCAAATTGCTAACACTTGTGCACGCGAGGGTTCTCGGTGGTAAAGCGTTGCTTAGCGACTAGCTAAGCAACGGGGGGTTCGGGCGTTCGGGGCCAGACCCGGCGGACGTGTTTCTACACGCTCCATCGTTTTCCACCGATATTTAGGCTTTTTGGGGTCAAAATTCTAAACTAAATCCTAGAAACAACACGGGAGGGAACGGGAGACCTGCGTTACTATTTATGTTGGTATCATTGTTAGTCTTTGGTTAAGAATAAATCGTGAGCTCTTGTAAAGGTGAATCAGGACGTTCCTTGCATTCTTTCCTATCCTCCAGTCTTATTGTAGATTAACCGCTATGGAACCTATATTAGATTGCTTTCTATGCACTGAGAGGCCTTAAGCCTAAGTCGGCCTTCTGCAAGTAATACACCCATCTGCGGGCATCTAATAACTGACGCGATTACGGAATTAACGTAGTGTTACTTTTCGGCTAGAACCACGACACATAAGATAAAGTAAACAGTAGTGACAGCGGCAGCAACTCGTGCTGGACTGCGCATATTCGGATTCATTTAGTAACATTCATAATATCTCTAACGACGAAGGAGGCAGCCAGTAGTTGAAATAACCTAATATAAATACACTTTAGGCCGATAAATGCGCACGGTGGCAAATCTAGTATTTAGACGATACTCTGGCTGGCGCCTACAGTACGGGACGGACACCGACGACGGAATACGCGCAGGCGGGCGGTAAGGCTACGACGGCGGCGGCGGGCCAAGGAAATTCACATGGAAACAATTAATTATATTAACACGTTAGGCTCGCCTTAAGCGGGGGTGGAATAGCCCGACGGTTAAACTGGTGCACGAAGGATACTGAAACGGATGATGAGCTTCCCCCCTCATCTCCAGGTAAGTCGACTAATAATTCTCGACTTTCTGCTGCAGCCGCCCATAGGCGTTCACCCCATAGGCGGACGTCTCAACGTGTGGCAAAGCGAAACCCTTCCCCAGCCGGGGCGGAGGGATCTGCGCCACCTACCGTCGCCTTGAAGGCACTGGCTAGGGAGTACGAGTCGGACGACGAGGGCTCTCCTCAACCCGACCCGACTAAGGATCCCCAGTACGGGACGATGGCACTTCGTCTGGAGCGCCTGGAGACGGGTGAGTTAAAATGGGATAGTGATATCCCTGCTGCTACCATCCCTGATCGGTACCCCCGATCCGTAAATTGCGTATATAATAAGCGCACTCTTGGCTCTGTCCCCATAACTAAGGCGGCAGAATTAGGTATGTTGCAGGAATCTGCAATGAACGCGAGGTACTTCGATCCTCCACGCCCCGAGCATAGGTTGGCCATGTACATGTTGCAACCTACACCGACGGGCAGAAGTAAATTGCGCCTCCCCCCTCTTGTTCGGGATAATGGGGAGGATTCCGATGTAGAAGACTGGGTAGATGATAATCAATCCGGCCTTCAGCCATATGTGCAGCAGCTGCATAACATCATTACGGCAGATCATGGGTTAACTCAGTCCTTGTATAGACCGCATGATATTTCGCATTTGAAGTTTGTGAGGCATACCTTCCGCCCTTACGACAAATGCTTGTTTTGTAAGTATTTCGTGCAACGCCGTACAGCGATGCCGGAAAATCTCAAGAATCCCAACCGCCGTTATAAGCGGTGGGACGTTTTAGCTCGTCACATCTGCGAGGAGCACCTATACACGGTCCCTAAATGGTCGTGTGATGAACACCGTGGGACCGGCTGTTCATTCGCCCGGTCGACGGGAAAACCCTTTTCGACCAACAGAAGAGGGCTAATGTTGAGACATCTCCTCTCATACGGAGTTTGCGCCAAGACGGGTCATAAGCGCCCCCAGTCCACCATCAGGAAACTGGCGCGTGTGGCAAAAGACCCTTCCTTGTCGGCTAAATGCCGGTACACCTACCAACCTGAGGTTAGGGTACAACGTGGTCGTCAAGCTCCAGGGGAGACATTGCGACTACCCAGATCGGCGCACACCCTTGCTGTGAGCCTATACGGCGGGGCTACATACGGGGAGAAACAGTACTTCTCCTCCTGTAGACGCCGTCTCCAGATGAAGCAGGACAGGGAGGCTGGTATCAACCGCCCTAATGAGCCTGCTGGCCGAGGACAGAAACGTCACAATGGACGTCCTCAGCAGCCTGATCCCCGCCCCTTTACGGCGGGGAAAACAGAAGAAGGCATTTCCTATGCCTCAGCCGTGGTGGAGTGTATCCAGGACGATCCACCTCTGGAGAGAACCGCTGAGCAAATCGCTCGCGGTGTCCAACTACAGCAGTATGGGGAAAAGGAAAGTGCGCGCCTGGCCACACTTAAACCCGTCCCCGCCGCTGCTGCTACATCAGCACAGCCTAGCAGACCTGCTCAACGTAGGCACGCTAAGCCATTGGATCCTTCCCTGCCTACAGTAGGACCCATATCTGCTTCAGTCCGACGTGACTTAAAACGCCGGGCTATAGAGATGGCACCACCTCCCCAGCAGGAAGCCACGAGTTCAGGGACTCAGTTTTCGCCGGATTTATCTCCGGCGGCAAAGAAGCGCCTGGTAGAACGTTACCAGTGCCTACCGCCTCCCGTACAGAAGGCGTTGGAAAGAGACTCCAGCACGGAGTCCACGGAGGCCATGGACCTCTTAATGCATATGGTGGGCCCCATGGCCACCTTCTGGATGAATCGGTTAGATGCCGTCAAGGTGAACTACACCAAGACCATCTACGATGAATTGAACGCGGATTTCCAGAAATCCCTGGCGGAGGCTCAGGCCAAAACCAAGGAAGCGGAAGATAAATACCGCTTCATGAGGATGCAGCATGAACTACAGCTGCGAAAATACGAGGAGATGAACATGGCGTTCAGCTTCGCGTTCGGGATGCCTGCTCTCCAGTGGGATGGAGACCCCGATTCCTTGGACCTATCGGGGGTCTCGCAGTCTAAGCTTCGCGCTTACTGCAACTTGGAGGCGCAAAATGCGCCGGTCACCGCTTCAGGTGACCCTCCAACGGCGACGCAAGCGAAAGATGCTGCTCTTCCTGCGCCGCCACCTGTTAAACAATGGCTACCGGGGAGCTACAAAACAGTTCCTCGAGCACCATATGTGCCTCCCAAGGTGACTACATCTCCTGTAGTTTCCCATAAGGGGAAAACGTCGAAGCCAAAAGGCAAGTCAACTGTGGCTAGCCCGGAGGTTCTACCACCACGGAAGAGTCCTAAACGGACACCCGCGGTGGAAATTGCAGTGCCAGGTAGCATCGACTCTACTCTGGCGCAATTTGCTGCCGCCGTTAACCTAACGGCGAAAACTCCTGAGGCCACCAAATCACCACGACCGGTGGCCGTAGACGTGCATACGCCTATCCAGGCGCCAGCACGACCATCCACCTCCTCGGCTATGAAGGAGGCCCCATACGACGACCTGCCTGCCTTGTCGCCATTTTCTTTGCCGGAACCCGCCGATGGGCTCGCCCCCCTTAGCGACGTTCCGTTGGTCTTTTCCTCCGACGAGGAGGGTTTGTATTCGGACGCATGTTCCGACGTCACCATCGGCGACGACGAGCCGATGACGGAAAGGGATCCGTTGGCCGTGTTGGTCGAATACGCGGTCAACTATGTCCCTAACAGTGGGGAGGAGGACGTCCCGCTTCCTCCCAAACCACCGGATCCGCCGGTTTCCTAACGGCTAAGTTAACTTAGTTCGAATGTTAGGCGTACCCACCTATATCATACGGGTAACCTAATATACATAAATATATAATATAAGTTTAATAATATTTAATAAATATATTATTAATAAATACCTTATATTTATATACCTTAACGTTGTACGAGAGGTACAGCCTACTTTAGATAGGTACGGCCTATGTCTGCTACGTAGAATATTTATTTATACGTAACCATAATTATTGTCATTGAGACCAATAAATTATTGCATACAAATATATGTATCTGTTATGTAGGCTGAGCCTACAATTATATTAACTATAAACGCATACAAGCGTATGTATCAGTTATGTAGGCTGCGCCTACAATTATAGTATTAACTAAATTATTAAATAATGTTTCAATAAAAATCTTCGAAATCTGGGGGTATCTCGATAAGCTAATCTAGAAGTCCACATGTGGTACTAAAATAAAATAATGCTTTAAACCAATTTTTATATCAAATAGCCTGATTCTCTGTTAATTATGTATTAATGTTATATCTCTTTCCTTTACACTTCATACGCATGTTAACGCACAATCACACTGTGTCCGGGAGCCACAACTACCAACAAGAGACGTGCGCGGGTTTCGCGGGGGCAACAAAAGGCGCATTCCAGGACCACGCCCACCCCCAGCAACCAAGGCGCGGCAAGCGTGGACCTGGAAGACGTACCCTCGCGAAACACTCCTGGGCACCACCACGGGTATCGTTTGGGGCACATATATATACCTCGGGGGGTGGCGTAAATTACTTATGTTACTTAGTCTCACAACTACATATATTCTCACACACCGCATCTAAACAGATTACAACTCCTTAAAACAGAGAATCAGCTATATTTAATTAAAAACGTCAGTGATATTTAGTTAGGCTTTCTTTTTCTCTGAGGGCAACAGCTAGGTAGTAGGAAATTTATTTATTAACGGGTACCTTTATAATTGGGATCTTTAAAAATAGAATATAAATAATAATGTACTCATAAACATATATATGTAAAAGTACCAACAACTTTAGGCCTGATGGGGGATGAGGGATTCGTAATTAGTAAAAAAAAAAATATATTCCAAATTATTAACGTCACGGAAAATCATTATTCAAAAGCTATGTTCCAAAGTTATATACTAGTAAATCCTTAGTTCATTAAAAACGAATGTCGAATTATCCCGACCAAGCCTCACCCATTTAGATCAGGCCTAGGGTAAAAATACCAGTACTAAGGTGCTACTACTCCAAATTAAAAATTAAAAAAAATTAAAAAATATATATAATACAACCAAAATATATGGATTGCAAATTACTCCTATGGAGAAAATGCTTAGTTCATAGCCATTCTGTATACATCATAATATGGCGAATTTAGAGATAAAAGTAAAAACTAAAGTAAACTTCATTAAAATTAGTACTCTGTACATACGTGTATATATATTAGTTATTATGTTATCCGAGAAAAAGTTGTAATACGCGCACGCGGAAATCGCGCCGTCGCATTTTGCGCGTAGGTACGACCGTGCCTATTGATTTTTAATATGTATGGTGGGAGTGGGCGTTTCCCCAGCACAGATATATATTAACCAATTTCCTCTGAGGGCATCAGCATGTGAGTCGCCATAGCATAAAATAATTTAGTCCGTTTTATAGTCCCTCTTCCAAATTTGCGTAAATGTTCTCACTATATTCGATAAGGGTTTGAATAACTGTCAAAATTTAAGAGTAAAAAAACACATACCCTGTGCTGCGGAACATACTCCTACCATTCAATCTAATATTAAAGTAAATAATGAATATGGACAGACATATTAACATACTAGTTCAGCATGAACATTGATATTATAATATTCCAGTTAGCAAATGCTAATCGAGATTTAGACGTTAAAAATAAAATAACAACTGGGAACCCTGGAATTTATTCCCTCCAGTATAGCTAAAATTAAATCTGTGTTAAAAATAATAATAGGATGGTCACGTTTCCTAAAAATGCTGTATCTGCATACACATATCGTGGCGAGTAAAACGCGTACGTTGACGCGCCGGTGCGCATTTTTGTCGACGACGCTGAACTAAACTGACTTAACCTAACCAATAAATACACTGCCAACGCCTAATGCTTGTGTGGCGGGCAGCTAGCGCAAACGTGTTATCCACTTTATCGGGCGATCGCCCAAAATTACTGAGTAATTAGACTGGCTGTGGGATGGCAGGGATGCTATAGCATATTTAGAGGGAGGAAAGATAAAATTTGCAATGTGCTTTCCCCGTGGTATTCAGTAACCCCTTTTATGTGGGCCTATGCCATAGCCGTAACACCGATAGCTGGCATGGCCCACCCCTTTTGAAGTAGCTTTTCATACAAGTAGAAATTGACCGAGTAGGCGCGATTTGCGCCCTCGCAGCCATGGTGCGCGCATTTAATTGCGCGGCTCAGGAACGCCCCTAGGGTCCTCAGGACTACGGCCTACAGCCTGCTCTCTGCATAAGGCACGCAGTTTTGCTGTTATTGATTAAAATCTTTTGGTGGTCCCACAATACGGATGCGCGTGGCGAGACCATTACCTGGTCGGGAGTAAGCGTGGTACGGGACCACAGCTTACGGTGCCCACAGTGACTTTACGGTCGGGAGTACAATCTAACTGTACGGTGCCCATATAGTAAGATCCGGTCGGGAGTATTTTATATATACGGGGCCCGCCGGTCGCCAGTAATGTGCCCTTCCTTTTTGTCTCGCCGAATACTAAGCTATGTGATAGGCACATATAGGCGAGGAAGGAAATCCACCTATGATTTTTGGCCAGGGACGAGTACGCATTGCGCGCACACACATATTTCAGTATTTTTAGATGGGAAATGGACCGCTCCCCCTGATCCAGCTATTCGCTGTCAGCGGGGTTTTGTTCCCCTGAAGGGTTATCCTACAGCCAGGCCTATGTATGTGTAACAACGCATTGTATTGCAGATGCAGAGACGTCGAATCTATCAGGGCTTCCTCCACTCTAATTTTATGGCAATGACAACCCGCAGCCTCGTAGAATTTGCCCTGAACTGGACCGACCAATCTCTTCATGATGAATCGTTCAGTTCAGTACGTGGCTGCGGGGTGTAATTTAATTATTACTTTTGGTAGTTTAATTTTTTTTTGTGCTTTCATCTTGGTATTCTCCCCATTATTTTTAGCCCACGATTTGATCAATCAACACGAGTAAAATGCGCAGTGGCGTTCAGTAATTTAAAGAAACATACGTATCAATTTAAAAAAAAAAAAAACAACATCATAACCATATTCCTGTGGGGTGATGCTCGGCGCAAGAAAAATGCGCAGAGGCTTTCGGAATGTATAGTTTGGATATTCATAAGCGATATTCCATCTTTGGAGTATCGGCTGTGAAATCCCCTATTGTAGTTAATTTTTAAAAGTTCCTGTTCGTGCTACGGATCATCGAGAGAAGATATCTCCGGCCAGCAGCAACCATTCTACGTACGCTTCCCCGAGAAGTCCGCCCAGGAGTATTTTTGTGGGGCTTGATCCAGGTAGGTCGGCGGTGTTCCAGGGCAGGGCAGTTTATGTATTAGTTTGATCAGGACACCGCCGACATGTCGGGTGTTATGCGCGGAAGCGTCGGCCCCGAGCGGCCGGCTACAGCGTCACGTTGTTAATCTTAAGCGAGCTCACGTTTTTTCTCCTTAGTTACCTTCAAAAGGAGATTGTATCTTATTTTAATTAATTACTGTTGTATTTCTCTGTTTGCCATTAGGCTTATGATCCTTAATGTGCATATTCATAATCCTAATTAATTCTCTTCGTAAACCAAAAAGGAAATCGCCACTAAATTTGTGATAGGCACATATTTGCGCTCTGGTGCGTTTTCCGTGTTTACGTTTGAAGAACTATATGGGTGCGCAATTTGCGTTATACCTAAATACATTCCTAAATACACTTATTAAATATACCACGACTTTGCATATGCATTTGCGCTATCGCACAACTCTAGGCCTTACTGTTCATACCTCCAAGCACTTATCACATATTATGTATGTCTAGAGAGCCTTAGGCGCCTTGGCGTCTGGTTATAAAAAAAGATAATAATAGAAAGATTTTTTTTTACGTGCTTAATAGACGTATTTCTGGAAATATAAATATATACGTACTTAGGCTTTCAATTTAAAATAAATACGTACATACGTGTACGTATTTTTGGTTATTAAAAATAAATAGAAATAAAATATATATACGTATCTAAAAGGACGTATTTATATTTTTGGTTATTAACATTAATATACGTACTTAAACGCACGTATTATTTGGTTCAATTAATATTGACATTGAAAAAAAAATAACACAACGAGAAGTTTCTTTTTTACGCCCTGGCACGGACAGCGATATTTTCGCTGAACGCGCCAGGGGACGGTCAGGTCTGTTATTATTGTTTATTGTGCTACACCCGTGGACCGTTGTAGCTCCGCCCACTTTTCTCTTCTTAGACGAACATCAATTCTTGTTGTTCGTCTGGGGGAGCAGTGAAGTGGGCGTGCCTACTCGCCTAAGCCATTTGCGCGCGCGCAAATTGCGCGCGCGCAAATTGCTAACACTTGTGCACGCGAGGGTTCTCGGTGGTAAAGCGTTGCTTAGCGACTAGCTAAGCAACGAGGGGGTTCGGGCGTTCGGGGCCAGACCCGGCGGACGTGTTTCTACACGCTCCGTCGTTTTCCACCGATATTTAGGCTTTTTGGGGTCAAAATTCTAAACTAAATCATAGAAACAACACGGGAGGGAACGGGAGACCTGCGTTACTATTTATGTTGGTATCATTGTTAGTCTTTGGTTAAGAATAAATCGTGAGCTCTTGTAAAGGTGAATCAGGACGTTCCTTGCATTCTTTCCTATCCTCCAGTCTTATTGTAGATTAACCGCTATGGAACCTATATTAGATTGCTTTCTATGCACTGAGAGGCCTTAAGCCTAAGTCGGCCTTCTGCAAGTAATACACCCATCTGCGGGCATCTAATAACTGACGCATTTACGGAATTAACGTAGTGTTACTTTTAGGCTAGAACCACGACACATAAGATAAAGTAAACAGTAGTGACAGCGGCAGCAACTCGTGCTGGACTGCGCATATTCGGATTCATTTAGTAACATTCATAATATCTCTAACGACGAAGGAGGCAGCCAGTAGTTGAAATAACCTAATATAAATACACTTTAGGCCGATAAATGCGCACGGTGGCAAATCTAGTATTTAGACGATACTCTGGCTGGCGCCTACAGTACGGGACGGACACCGACGACGGAATACGCGCAGGCGGGCGGTAAGGCTACGACGGCGGCGGCGGGCCAAGGAAATTCACATGGAAACAATTAATTATATTAACACGTTAGGCTCGCCTTAAGCGGGGGTGGAATAGCCCGACGGTTAAATATATATATATATATATATATTGATCATCAGATGACCATTAAATGAAATGCACACGATGAATATTCATGAATAATAAAAACACTGAGAAAAAAAGAAAATGTTATTATGAATGAATGGTGCTTCCTGATCAGCAATATAATCACAAAAGGGCAACATTAGCTTCAAACGTATATCGGTCTAGATCGAGATCTCAAAATTAGGCTGCTGAGATACAAACCATACTCCGACAAATGCTCTCCAAGCATCCCTTTACAGGTTTTCAGTTTATGTACCTGTATGTGTGGGGGGAGAGTGCTGAAATTGGTTGCTCCTGTTGTGTTGTAGTTAGTCCAGCAGCACTGACAAGGCTTTTAGACAACCATATAGAGACAAATGTTAGAATTGGCCATCTAAAATGCTAAATATGAAGTTCAAATGTTTATTTATTATAACCAGCTACTTTTTGTGTGAATAATTGATTAAATCATGAAGATTAATAGACTTTAAAAGTTGAATTGAGAGCTTTCTTTGGCTGCCATCTTGGTGGTTGCCATGGCTTCCCCTGTGTGTGATGAGGGGACCCCACCTACGATGTCATTCATACATCACAGACCTCAACTCTCCTCCCACATGTTCAGTTGCATGAACTGAACAAACTAAGCAAAGGTATGTTTGGAGAGCTTTAGATGCTGGATTCGTTTGGTTCTGGGTGAGGTATATCAATTTTATTAATTTAAAAACCTGTTTCAAGTGCAATGACAGTTTATATTACATCAATGAGCCATCATAAATATTGAAAACGTGAAGAAGAAGAAGAAGAAGAAAAGAAGAAAAAATGGGTCATGGTTATCACACTGTATGGAATATTCTGCCTTTCTAATACCGACCCACCCACGGGGAGGCTAATGACTAACATGTGTAAATATATATATATATACATAAACAATACTCTTACTGAACATGACTTCGCCAAAATCCAGCAAACGGAAACGGAAATAGCACTGTATGGGCGCTGCCATTTGTAAACTCGTACCGAGAAACCCAGAAATCAAAATCCAGCAAACGGAAACGGAAATAGATCATCAAACTTCTGTCCGCAGCAAATGGTGGACGACAGCGATTGGTTAATAATATAGTCACTGCCATTGAATTTACCGATATGTGCAGTGCAAACCTTGATTATATTCCAAATTAATAGAAATAAAGAATAATTTGGGATAAAAATGCAATATTAATAGTTTATTCCGCGGAAACGACGGCCGTATTCGATTATCACGACCACGACTCGCATCACGGTCACCCGAATTGCTAGAATTTCAAATCGAACACTACGAGTGGAGTAAAATAATACATGAGCAATCATAAAATACTTTGCTGTTGTTATATCGGGGGGTCGGTCCTAAGCACAGTTTACTCATATTATGTGTTAATAATATGCATGTAGATATATACATGGATATTATTAACACTTCAGCTGTTTCTAAGGTCAGCCCTTTCAAATAAAAGTCACTTCAAACTAAAGAAAATGAGACTTTAATTATCAACCTAAATACTGTATTTGAGCTGACATAGTCCAACGGTTTTCTGTAATTTTTCTGAGATAAATGTATTAAATTGATTGTTATAATCGACCTTACTTAAGTACCTTTGATTTTAAATAGCTAAGTTTAGAGAGATTTGAAGTGCAAATGTTTCAAAATAGTTTTGGCAAGCACGCCAAAACTCTGACAGATTAGGCTTTAACAGCTAGAGGTTCTATTAAATTGCCTCAGTATTCCCTTCTCTGTGGCAACACATGTTTAATAAGTACATCAGTACGTAACAGTAACACAGATATAAAGCAATTGTAGATAATTTTGGTTTGGACAAATTTATGCTTCATCGGACTATGCAGCTTTTAACTAATGAATATGTTGGCTAAATGAGTTAGAACGTCCATCTCCTGTGTTGGTAGATCATGGGTTCGAATCATGGTTGAGTCAAACCAATGAGTTAAAAATTGATACTTGTCGCTTCCTAGCCTGGCGCTCTGCATTCTTAGGATAAGGGCAAGGAGCAGTGGAATGATGAAGACCCATCGTCCGCGATTGAAATTTCCCCTGCTTAATCAACTAATGTACCAACAAAATATATGTATATAGAAGAAATTCAAAACCATCAGTGTTACTTTGATTTAAAGGTGATCTCATTGTTGGAGTATAATTAAAACCTATTTCCATCTCAAATGCTAACCAGAGAGTAGGAATAATTAAAAGAACTTTCCATCGCCTCAACAAGAACAATTTTCTCATTCTATTTAAGTCTCATGTTAGGCCAATTTTGGAATACTGTCCACAAATTTGGAGCCCAATTTTTCGGAAAGATATTCTGGAGATTGAAAAGGTTCAGAGACATGCAACGAAATTAGTTGCAGTTATAAAGGACTTACCCTATGAACAACGGCTTAGGGAATTGAAACTTCCTACCCTTTCCTACAGAAGGAAAAGAAGTGACATAATTGAAGTATTTAAAATTATGAAAGGTTTTGATGAAATGGATATGAACCAATTTTTCACCTTGAATAAAAGAGAAGGCAGTCGGGGGTCATACTCTCAAACTAGTAAAACCCAGAGCCATTTCAAAGTTTCTCAAACAGGATCATAAATATATGGAACAGTCTCCCACAAAATGTTATTGATGCCAAGTCAATAAATTCATTCAAGAACAGATTAGAAAAAGCATGGGCTGATGATCCAGGTAAATTTGTCCCGTTATTCACCACATGCTACTACTTATTCCTTGTGTTGCTTATTTACTTGCACTCAAGCCAAAATGAGAGACAAATAAGTGTTTACGTCTGTGTCTCTGTGTGTCTCTGTGGGTGTCTCTGTGGGTGTCTCTATGTGTGTCTGTGTGTGTCTCTGTGTCGCTGTGTGTCTCTGTGTCTGTGTGTGTGTCTGTCTGTGTGTCTCTTTGTCTCTGTGTGTGTCTATATGTGTGTCTCTCTGTGTGTGTCTGTGTGTCTCTGTGTGGGAGGGAGGGGGGGAGAGAGAGAGAGAGAGGGAGGGAGAGAAGGGGGGGGGGGAGGGAGAGTGTCTGTGTGTCTCTCTCAGAGACACACACACACACAGACACAGACACACAGATAGAGACACACACAGAGACACAGAGTCACACACACACAGACACACACACAGACACACACACAGACACAGAGACACACACAGAGAGAGACACACACAGACACACACAGACACAGAGACACACACACAGACAAAGAGACACACACAGACACACAGACACACACAGACAGACACACAGACACACAGACACACACACAGAAACACAGAGACACAGAGACACACAGAAACACAGAGACACACACACAGTGACACACACAGAGACACACCCATAGACACAGAGACACACACACACAGACACACACGCACTGAGACAGAGACAGAAACACAGAGACATAGATACACACACAGAAACATGGAGACACACACAGCGACACACACAGAGGCACACCCAGAGACACACAGACACACACATAGACACAGAGACACACACACAGACACAGAGACCCACACACACAGACAGAGACAGAAACACAGAGACACACACACAGCCACAGAGACACACACAGAGACACACACACAGAGACACACACATAGACACACACACTGACACACACACTGAGTCACACAGACAGAAAGACAGAGACACACAGACACACACACAGACACACACACACACAGACACACACACAGAGACACACACACTGAGACACACACACAGATACACAGAGATACACCCACAGAAACACAGAGACAGAGACACAGACACAGACACACACACAGAGACACACACACATAGACACAGAGACACACACATAGACACAGAGACACACACAGACACAGAGACACACACAGAGACACAGAGACACCCACACACAGACACACACACAAAGACACACAGACACACACAGACACACACAGACACATGTACACACACACAAAGACACAGAGACACACACACACAGCGACACAGATTGACACACACAGAGACACAGAGACACACACACATAGACACACACATGGAGACACACACACAGATACACACACAGAGACACAGACACACATAGAGACACACAGACACACACACACACAGAGACACACACACAGACACACACAGCAACGTGCGAGCAACGCGCTGGTAACGTGTGTCGACGTCCTGCAAACGCGCCAGTCGCGCCTGTGACGTGGGTCCACGTCATGCCAACGCGCCGGTAACGCGCGATCCAACAGTTGGCACACATCGGCGTGCGTCGAAAGTTTTGTGCAAGCACAAAACCTTGACGCGGCCCGACGCGCGCTGACGTGTCCATTCACACTTTGATATGTACCGACGCGCCGGTAATGCGCCGGTAACGCGCCGGTAACACGCCAGTAACGTACCGGACGTGTACCGACGGTTCGCCCAAAAATGCAACACGTCGCCACGCGTCGAAGCGCGTTCGTGAGAAACATCGTAGTGTGACAGGGCCTTTACTGTGGGGGGGTCCTCCTCTAGTTTATTCTGCCAAGTATAGAAGTGACCTGTCGCTGCCCAGTCAGGTTTCAGGAGATGCCCACTAGCCATAAGTGGAATGGTCCACTATATTGAACCCTCTGCTAGTATTTTGCCACCTGCTAATACCTCTTATCAGCAAAGGTCAGTGCTGTTGAGATTGCCAAATTGTGGTACTGAGCCTCATTGTGGAGAGATATTTCATTGTTAAGCCATAGCTGAAGTACAACCATTTCTGTAAGTTTAAGTGATCATACGGGATGGCCGAATAAGTTGAACGCCTGTCTCCCTTGTTGGTAGATCCATGGGATTCAAACTAATGGATTTGAACCCTGGTCTAGTCAAATCAATGACTTAAAGATTGATACTTGCTGCTTCCTAGCCAGGTGCTCGGTATTATTAAGATAGGACAAGGACTGGTTGGCTCAGTGACCGGATAATGTAATTGAGTGGGATATCAGGTCATGGTGCTGGTGCCCTGATCTCCCATTGTGGCAGCACTATAAAGTCACCAAGAGTGCACACTGTCACAAGTCGGTACTCGTCCTGATATGACCTTATATGTTGCCAGGATGTAAACTCCAACAACCAACCATTAAGTTTGATTAAGTTGTTCTGGTATCTCTCCAGTGGTCTGAGTAATTGCTGTGAACCTTTAAGTGGGCTAATAGCCCTGTCACACTACGACGTATCTCGCTGGCACACTGCCAACGTGCAAAATCACTTTTAATCATCGAGAGACATCAAACTCTTTGGCGTCAGCACAACGTATTGGTAGCATGCGGCCGACGTTGTGTTAAAGTTTGGCGCACCGTCCTGATATGACCTTAGATGTTGCTAGGATGTAAAACAACAAAACGCAACAGTTTGGCGCAACATGTGGGAATGATCCTCATGCGCGCGGGGCGTCTGCCTAACGTTCGCATAACGTTATTCCAGCGATGTCGACGTGCTTCTGACGTCGCCATAATGTTGGCACCCGCGCGTTGTCGCGCATTGCCAGTTGTCGAAAGTTTTGTGCAAGCACAAAACTTTGCCGATCCGATGATGCGCGCCGTCGACCATCGCCGTCCATCAACGAATACCAATGCTTGCCTAACACGCGCGTACCGCTTCCAGACGTCTCCCGACGTTTCGCCAAAAAATGACACACATCGACGAACATTCACTGATATTCTGCTCATGGCCATTTAGGATTTCTTTTTAGACTTTTATTTCATTTAATCAAGAATAGTACTCCAGCCAGAGAGATTGTCTTAACCCAATTAATGTTTGTGTTCTCCTGAGTGTGCGTTGATTGTTTGTTGGGGTTTTATGTCCGAGAAATATCTACGGTCATTTCAGGATGAAACCTGACTTGCATCGATGTGCTTTGTGTGTTTGTTAATTGGGGGTTTACGTCCTAGCAAGATTTACGTTCAGATCAGGATGGGTATCGTCTTGTAACAATGTGAATGCATGGTGACTTTATAGTTTTGACACATTGGAAACCTGGCTGCCATTACCCGATATCCTACTGAGTCACATTATCCTGATTCTGAGCAAACCAGTCCTTTCACTATCCTAGTAATGCCGAGCACCAGGGTAAGTATACGTAGTGTGATATATGCGTAATAGACATACAGGTGTGTGGTTAATATATGTTATCGAGATGCAGAGGTTGAGACAAAGAGCTATGCAAATGAGATGACGTCATGGAAAGTTTAGCCGGCGGGTCAAGCGTGCCCTAGGCCGTGAATAAACCATTCAGTATCCAGAAGTCAAACTGTTCAGATGTCGTACTTTCACATGGTGTCAGATGAGGAAGAATGCCGCCCGCTAATACGTTGCCGGGTTTGCGGCCTCCTGGTCAGCTTGTCCTCAGCCACAATGCGAGATCGAACTGGAAAACATGGATCCGAGCATATGATATTGACGCTACTGTGGCAGGTGTCGTATTGAAGACAGAACGAGTGCAATGCTGCATCTTTCTTCACATAGCCGGCGAGGAGGCGCAAAAGGTCTTCGCCAATATGGATATCGCTCTCGCTGATCAAGATAAGATCGTGCCGCTTACGGAAGCGTTTAGGGTTTATTGTGTCGGTAAATGCAGTATCATTATCACACGATATAAATTTAACTCACATAATCAGGCGTCGGAAAATATGGCTACATGTATAATGGCATTGAGAGACAGAGTGAAGGGTTGTGAGTATGGTATGGTGGAAGAATCGCTATTGCGTGATCGGTTTGTGGCTGGCGTAAAGAATGTGAATTTACGGAACAAACTGCTGCAAACTACGGAGTTAACATTGGGAAAATGTGTCGATATATGTGAGATGAGTGAGTTTAGCTCTGCGCTGTTGGAGGACTCCAAGTCAGACATTGAAAGTAAAGAGATGGATTTCATACGGAACTATGCTAATGTGTGTACCGGTGCACCGGTGGTTCGGTCATCAGTGACGCCATCTTGGAAATCGCCATGTTGGAATACCGGCGGGGCTGGAGAGTTCAAGATCCGCTGCCAGAAGAACTGTGGGTATGAGCACCGCCGGGGAGTCTGCCCAGCGAAAGGAAAGGTTTGTGTAGCCTGTAGGAAGATCGGGCACTTCGGTAAGGTCTGCAGGAGCAGGCTGGGCAGGGTCAACGAGCTTACCATGGAAGATCACGACCCTCATAATGCTGAGCAAGACCCAGATCCGGCGGAGGTCAACGTCCTGGCAACAGATCTCTTCATCGGTGCCGTCGACCGCGGTGCTGCTCAGGATGCCGAGCTGTGGCATGCGATCGTTCGGGTGAACGGTTGTCCTGTCAAGTCCAAGCTCGACACCGGGTCGGAGGTGAAAGTGCTGCCGAGGTACGTCTTTGACAGGGTTGCTCCAGGGCGGCTGACGAACACCAGGTGTTCGTTGGTGACGTTCTCCGGTCACCGGATCACGTCTGACGGGGAGGCACTGCTGGACGTCAACGACAGAGTGCTCAAGTTCCAAGTGGTGCCGGATTGCCAGCCTATTTTGGGCAAGCAGGCTTGTGTGACGTTGAACCTGCTGGTGCGGGTGGATGAGGTGCACTGCGCTGCGCCGACGAACATTTCCGAGTCGACGAACATTCCCGTGCTGACAAACATTCCCGTGCCAACGAACATTGCCGGGCCGACGAACAGTGCCAGCGCTGGGGCGGAGAAGCTGGTAAGCGAATACAATGATGTCTTTAAGGGTTTGGGGTTGATTAAGGCAAATGCTATCATTCATGTTGATAGATCAGTTCAACCTGTCATTGATCCGCCTTGACGGATTCCGTTTCCCATTCAGAGCAAGGTATGCAGTGAGCTTGATCGCATGGTTGAGTTAGGTGTTATAGTTGAACAAGATGAACCTACCGAGTGGGTTAATTCTATAACGATTGTCAAAAAAACAAACAAGATTAGGATTTGTCTGGAACCGACTAAGTTGAACAAGGCGATAAAGAGAGGGCCTTTCCCTACTAAAACAATTGATGAAATTATTGCCAAACGGGCAGATGCAAAGTATTTTTCAGTTCTGGATGCAAAGACCGGGTATTGGCAGATAGAATTAGATAACGAAAGTTCACGGTTGTGCACATTCAATACTCCGTGGGGCCGGTACAGGTACACCCGTTTGCCTTTTGGTATCAAAACTGCCAGTGACATTTTTATTCAGGAAATGCACTGTGTCATGGGCGATATACCCGGTATTGGGATAGTCACGGACGATATTTTGGTATATAGGTCAACTGTTGAGGAGCACAACGAGCGGCTCCGAGCTGTGTTGGACCGAGCTAGGTCGGTTAATCTGAAGTTAAATGATGCTAAATCTTTGTTATCTAAGACGACAGTAAAATATGTAGGTCATCAACTTACCCAGCAGGGAAGCATGATCCAGACAGAATACAAGCAATAGTTGACATGCCAGAGCCACGTGACAAACAAGGCGTCCAAAGGTTCCTGGGCATGGTTGGATATGTACACAAGTTTATACCCAACATGTCCGAGATAGCCAAACCACTACGCACGCTCCTTGCAAAGGATGTGGCATGGCACTGGCAAGCCGAACAGCAGGGCGCGTTTGATAAGTTGAAGGAGAAGTTAAGAACTGCTCCTGTGTTGTCATACTACAATGTTAAGAAGCCCATTGTGATTCAGGTGGATGCTTGTCAGTCAGGTTTAGGTGCTGCGTTAATGCAAGATGATAAGCCGATCACACTCACATCTCGTGCGCTCAACTCAGCGCAGTGTGGATATGCCACGATAGAAAAAGAAATGCTCGCCATATGTTTTGGATGGCAGTGGTTTCATGAGTAAATCTTTGGCAAAGAGCTTCAGATTCAAACGGACCACAAGCCGTTGGTGGCGATAATGCAGAAACCAATACATAAACTTTCGGCTAAAATGCAGAGGATGCGGATGCGATTGTAAAATTACAATATTCAGTTATGTCATGTGAAGGGTTCTTTGATGTTTTTTGCAGACACGTTGTCCAGGGCGCATAGCGTCAAAGTAGGTCATGATAGCCTGTTCGATGACACGTTCTGCATTGCTGCAGTGGACATGCAGTCGTCGAGTTTGTTGAGTAAGATTGTAACTGAATATGAAAAAGATGTGTCCATATCCATGTTAATTTCACACATTGAAGATGGGTGGGACACGACACGAATACAGACACCACCATGTCTGAGACAGTACATCCCATACAAAATTGAGCTAATGGTAGAAAACAATCTTGTAATGAACGTCAATCGGGTGGTGGTTCCTCAGGGTCTTCATGGTGATATGATAGAGGCTTTCCATGAAACACACCTAGGGGTGACCAAGTCCAAGCAGTTGGCACGTGACTGTATGTTTTGGCCAAATATGAATAAGCAAATTGAAGATAAGGTCAGTAGGTGTGACACTTGCCAAAACAACCGAAAAAATTTGCATAACGAGCCCTTGATCAGTCACCCGATCGCCTGTCAGCCGTATGAAAAAGTTGGTGCTGATTTATTTGAGTTAAATCATAAGAATTACCTGATAACTGTGGATTACTACACGAAGTATCCTGAGGTGACGTTGTTGGGCGATACGTCGTCTGTCACTGTTATTGAAGCTTTGAAAGACAATTTTGCAAGACATGGTATTCCTAGTCAGGTCATTTCGGACAACGGTCCCCAGTTTAAGAGTCATGAGTATAGGGAGTTTGCACTGCACTATGGGTTCAAAGCCGTGTATTCTAGTCCTCAGTATCCTCATAGCAACAGGCAGGTAGAACGGTTTGGGCAGACAGTCAAGGACATGTTAAAGAAGTGCGAGAAAACTGGGTCTGATTTTCAGTTAGCTTTGCTGAATTATCATAATACTCCATTGCCCATCCTGAATGCGTCTCCGGCTCAGCTGCTCATGAGCAGACGGTTAAGGGGCAGGTTGCCTATGGCGGAGGAAATGTTGGTGCCCGAGACGCAAAATCCAAAGGAAAGACAGATAGCTAAGCGGCAGCGAAGTCAGAAAGTGTTTCATGACCGGAAGTGTGGTAAGCTGCATAAGCCTATGAAAGTCGGGGATAATATAAAGTACAAGAATCATGCTGGGGAATAGAAAAAAGGGGTTATTTTGGCACGAACGGGTGTTTCTGGGAGAGAATATCAGATTTTGAACGAGTCAGGTAACATTTTGTATCGTAACCGGGTTCAGATTATCAGGGCGCCTGCGGGGGGGGCAACCTGAACCCGTTGTGCAGATGCCAACTGGGTCAGAGTCAGTGCCGAATGTAAACAGTGCGGCTAATCTAAGTAGGTCAGGTCGGCTGATAAGGCCGGCGAGCAGGTTAGACCTGTAGTGGGTCAGTGTAGATTGAGTGTGTACACGTATAGGATGTGCATGTAGGTTTAAGTTGTGTTTCAGCTATGAGAATATTGTATGATATTGATGGACAATTTATGACGTCAGGCTTACGGCCAGACATTGTCGACTTAAGTGCATTGAGCGCTCAGACGTTGCAAGGACTTGTGTTTAAGTTATGTACGCATATATGTTGTTTGTGCCTTCGTTGACTATTATGCGATGTTATCGTCATTGGTATTTTGAAATATTTCATGTTTCAGAAATACTTTGAGGGGGGATGTGATATATGCGTACTAGACGTACAGGTGTGTGGTTAATATATGTTAACGAGATGCAGAGGTTGAGACAAAGAGTTATGCAAATGAGATGACGTCATGGAAAGTTTAGCCGGCGGGTCAAGCGTGCCCTAGGCCGTGAATAAACCATTCAGTATCCAGAAGTCAAAGTGTTCAGATGTCATACTTTCACACATAGCATCAAGTATCAATTCTCTCAGTTATAGGCATGTCTCAGTCATGACTTGGACCTACAACCTTTCAGATGAGAAGCTAGCACTGCTACCTATTCTGCAATCCCGCTCAATCATCAGCTCTGTGTCAGAATTAAATAATATAGTACTATATTTAGTAGCAGAGTACCAAATCAGATGCAGCAGTCACTGCAGGCTGGTGCCAGATGTGTAGCCAATATCATCAGGAATATAGATCACATATGTAGATATTAGTGAGAGCAGTGGTTTCCCTGGGCCAGAAGTGATTTGCATGTTATTGAATATTATCGGTTCGAACACCGACTGAATCAAACCAATGACTTACAAAATCGATATGCTCCTCTACCTCACCTCGCCTGGTGCTTGGCATTAATAGGAATAAGGCAATGACTGAGTAAAATATTCCGATATTCGGCAAGGGGGGAATGCAATTGTTCTTTACTGATCAGTGTGCTTGACCAGGTGCGTCTGTATATGTAGGTATATATATATATATGGGTTGGGTGGTGCCTGAGTGGGATTTAAATAGATATAGTGGTGCTCCCAGTTTGATTGCACTCAGGGCCTAGCCCTTCTGCTGGGGTACGGGTCACCACACTCAAAAGGTCAAGGTTGGTAGTGGCCAGCGGCCAGACAGCTACTGGTGGTGGGCAGACCACTGGTATCCATAGAGACCAGGAATGCTGGATTCATATTGGTGGGACCAGTAATGCTAGATTCCTATTGGTGGAAAGAGGTGGTATGATATCCTACCAAGAAACCATGTAACTATATAAAAATAAACCAGAGGGCTGGATTCTCTCTCTCTCTTACACTTTACTCTCTTACTTTCTCTTTGTCTGTATTGATTTTCCTCATAGCCTACGTACACAGCCACAGATCCAAGCGTACTCTACAACTGGTTAGCTCAGTATCAGAATAATGTATCAGAGGGATATCAGATCAGGTCGTTGTGTCAGCAGCCTGGTTTCCCAGTGAGCCAGCATTATATAGTTACCATGAGTGCGCACTATCACAAGTGAACAACCTAACTTGTATGAACAATAGACCTATTTCATATGATGTCAGCATGGGTATTTAGGTCAGTGTGCATGCTGCTTGGCTGCAGGATGGCACACAGTCACATTGCAAACTCAATGGCTATGAGCAATCTTCATACAGAAAAAGTTAAATATCTCTAAAACCACATCACCTAGACACAAACCGCTTGGAACACACATAGAAAACATATTCAATGAAAAGAATATATTAAATTTATAAGGTTTGGATTCTGCATTTCTATTAATTTTGAATAAAACTAATGTTTTGCACTGCACATATTGGCAAAGTCAATGCATTGTCAATGGCCGTGAGCAATCTTCTTACAGAAAAAGTGAAATATCTCTAAAACCACACCACCTAGAAACAAACCACTTCGCACACAAACAGATAACATGCTTAACAAACAGATTATATTAAATTTATAAGGTTTGGGTTCTGGATTTCTATTAATTTTGAATAAAACTAATGTTTTACACTGTGCGTATCGGCAAACTCAATGCATTGTCAATGGCTGTGAGCAATCTTCATACATAAAAAGTGAAATATTTCGAAAACCACACCACCTAGTCACAAACCGCTTGGCACACAAACAGATAACATGCTTAACAAACAGATTATATTAAATTTATAAGGTTCGGATTCTGGATTTCTATTAATTTTGAATAAAAGTAACGTTTTGCACTGTGCATATCGACAAACTCAATGGCAAACTCAATCAGCACCATGGCGCAATATCCCGGGGCATTATCCTGATATTGAGCAAACCAGTCCTTGCCCTCATCTATTAATGATGAGTGCCAGGCTAGGTAACGACAAGAATAAATTGTGTAAGTCATGGTTTGATTCGGCCGGGATTCAAATACCCGACACAGGAAGCCAGTGCTCATACCGATTCAACGACCATGTCTGATCATTTGTGAGCATTTTAAATGTAACAATCCCGCCGTCGCTCAGGCTAGCAATAAGAATCAAATCGCAGTACACTTTTAGAGTGGCCGGATATGTGTATGTGTGGTGGGGGGGGGGGGGGGGGGGGGGGCGGTCAGTCTCCACTCACATGTGGCGGCACCGCGGGAGAAGGATGAACTAAGTCTCTCGTATTTAATGCATCAGTGGTTTGCAGAGGTTAGACGACAATAGCAGAACAGCAGGGAATGAAGTCCATGTTTATATTCCCATAATTCCTTTATGGAGCTCATAAATAATATGTACATATAGAGCACATATAAAATATTACACAAGGGTCTTTATATATATATATATGAGTCAGCCTCATGAAAATGGGCCAATTGTTGGTTTATTTAAGATGTCGGCGTCACAATTCTTAAAGTGTAGTGCATTTCTTTGTTTTATATTAAATTATCCTAGAAACAAATAAGGTTGTTGTATTTTCTCTACCTTTACATTCAGGATAAATCTAAGGACTTTGCAACACCTCTGTCAATGCTAAACTATAAGTATGCCGATCGACGCCGACATCCAATGCTCGACGCCGACAACTTTAACAGATGTCGGCGTCGCAATTCTTCAAGTGTAGTGCATTTCTTTGTTTTATATTAAATTATCCTAGAAACAAATAAGGTTGTTGTGTTTTCTCTACCTTTACATTCAGGATAAATTTAAGGACTTTCCAATACCTCTGTCAATGTTAAACTATAATTATACTGTTTGACGCTGACATCCAATGATCGACGCCGACAACTTCTCCCAATTGGCCTCTTTTCATGATCCTGACTCATATATATATATATATATATATATATATATATATATATATATATATACATATATATATATTCTCTAGAACATGGCACCAATTTAAAGCAGGGAACTTTCAGAATAAAGACTGTGTGCACTACAGTCTCCACCACAAAACACTTGTGGCTACAACGCAACTGTAATCATATCCTGACACATCCTGTTCATATTTGAATAAATCCCAGGTACGATAGAAGGGAGTAACCAAGACAATATGTAAAGTGACTGACTGCCTAACTGTGCACCACACTCTCCTCCACAAAACACACGCAGTTGCTACCCGTGTGTAATCACGGCCTAGAAACACATGCCCTGGCCATCCGGGCACCCGGCGCTTTAACAACACCTGCCGCAGACTGCGGACAAAGCGCCCTCAGTGGACAGATCTGGGTCACGTGATGCTGCATGACGCGCCCTCCTCCCCCCCCCCCCCCCTCCCCCCTGGCGGCTACGGCTGCCGACAAAGAGGAAAATCCCACACCCGATGGTGACTCATGGGATGCGCCGTGCGCAGAAGATTGAGTGTCAGGGAGAGGACCCATCCCCCCCCCCCTCATTAACATATTTATTTGCATGTTATGCAAATAGCCCAAGCAATGAGAAAAGGCGCAGCGATGAGCAAGATTTGATCCAATGACAGTTGCCTTCGCTGAGGAGACAGTTCATAGATAATCGGATTCCGGAAAATTATACTCGCATAACTGCTTATGCAGCGCACATATATATACATTAATAATTTTTAAAGCAGCATCATATAATTATTTATATACATTATATGTACACATACTTTACATATATAATTGCATATGGACACGCGCATATGCATCTGTAATGGGCTGTGGGATTATAAACACTGGCATATTCCTTTCTTGGTTTCCCCTCTTGTCTAACTGACCTGTTACACCATCCATATATTATACACACAAGGACCTAGTGCCCTAATTCTCCGCGGGGGCGCCACCTGAGGGGGGGGGGCAAAATACATACTCATGGACTAATAGGTCATGAGTATTTATTAGTTAGTCTTAGATTCACACAGGTTGGAGAGCTTATCTCGTTTTAGCTATGGTGGTCATTTGACCACCGAGTTAATTACCATGGTCGAAATTTATATAAGATTAATGTGGAGTTTGACAGTTTTGACTGCTACACACTTCGGAGAGATAGATATGTAAGAATTAAGGCCTAATGTAACATAGTAACAAAAAGCCAACATTTTCATTCCAAAAAGTATTGTATTTTAAAGGCATGAATTTGTGACATCGAGTCTCCCTCCACCACTTCCCAACTATTTGAATAGAAATAAAAGGTAATAACCAAAAGTCAAATAAATCAAATGTAAATGCAATAATATTTTAGCTAATGTTTCTGTTGGTTTCTGTACCAACAAGAAGAGTGATATACATGGTGCTTATGCCTAAGATGTATAATCACAGTGAATGATATATTATGTAAACATATATTTGTACACAAAAATATATCTAAATGAACAACAGGACCTCCCCCAGTGGCAAGTGGAAGTATGTGAGTGGGTCACAGACCAGCATATACCCCCAAGGTTGACTGGAGGTGCCCTATTGTTTGGGATTTTCTGCTACACCAACACAGTACTATCATGGTCAGTTCTGGCCTGTATCCATTTGTTGTAACTAATGAATTATTTCCTAATATTCATTGTTAATTTACTCATGTTGGTCCCAACTAAATGTCCTGGAAATATTCAGGAAATTAGATATAATGTTTTGCTTTCTAGTGATGTATTCTAATATGAAAACACCCCAAAACTCAGTGTGCCACAACCATATTTGTGAACCTGCACATTAATCCTATATCAAATTCGACCTTGGCAATTGAACCAGGGGTCAAATGAGGTAGCCCAAACGAGGTAAGCTCTCCAGCCTGTCTAATATATATATATACAAAAAAGATTACACAAAATTTAATGATTTAGGCTTAAATGGGTATAAACACTTTATGTATGACCAATGAATGTCTGTACAGTAGACAATGACTTGACTTCGGCCTTTTTTTCTCTTCTTTTTATAAAGGATTTTTATTCAGGAAACAACTTTGTGTTTGCGCCCAACATTTAATTGGTCTTTTGGACAGGCAGCATTACAGTTTTTGCATGATTGGGTTTGCTGTGTGAAATAAACATTATGCACATTATGCATTGGTAGCATGGTCTTTGTATGAGATGTGTTCTCTCTTGTGGTATCACCTCATTTCCATGATTTGTATTCCTCTTTGGAGCTCTGGTGCGAGGGCACATGATTCATAACAATGCCAGAAGATGGATGTGGCAAGGGAGCACATTGATTTTATCTTGAAGCTGAGACAAATATTCTTGTCAAACCAAACTGGCTTCAGCCTTGTCAATGCTGCTGTCTGTGTTGTCCTAGAGAATAGCTCAGGCTCAGTTATAACAGAGCCCAGGTATTTGAAACTTGTGACTGTCAAAAGGTGCTGTCAATTCACTTCGATCTTTTTGTTGATGTCACTGGTGTTATTTATCACCACATTGGTCTTCTTGTCACTGGTATCCATGACATAGGCTGTTGAGGCTTTGTCAAGGCGCCAGTTCTTCACCCTCTCCAGCTAAGCCATCATTGTCATCAGCAAAGCAGAGGTTGGTGATTGTTCTACCTTCAATGATGACTGTACCGTTGTCGCAGTTGCAGTTCCCGGCAGTTGAAGTTCCCACAATTGCTTCTCTGCATGCGTCAACATCTAACGGCATCGTCTGCGCATTGTCAATGGCCGTGAGCAATCTTCATATAGTAAAAGTTAAATATCTCTAAAACCACAGCACCTGGAAACAAGCTGATTAGAATACACATAGAAAACATGTTTACCAAAAAGATTATATTAAATTGATATGGTTAGGGTTCTGGATTTCTATTAATTTTGAATAATGTTTTGCACTGCGTGTACCGCCAAACTCAATGCATTGTCAATGGTCGTGAGCAATCTTCATGCAGAAAAAGTTAAATATCTCTAAAAGCACACCACCTAGAAACAAATCGCTTGGTACACATATAGAAAACATGTTTACCGAAAAGATTATACTAAAGTTATAAGGTTAGTCACACTGACACTATAGTGACAGCGATTTGCGGCGATCAGCGATGGTTTAAATCGGGCTAATGTTGACACATGCACAGACAATGCTTTGACGCATGCGCAGAAGCAATTGTGGGAACTTCAACTGCTGGGAACTTCAACTGCGACACCGTCATGATCTGTGAAAGTGTCTGTCATGATCCTTTCCAGAAATATGTTGAAGAGGGTGGGTGAAAATGCACATCCCTGTCAGACTGTTCATTTTAAAGGGACAGTAGCGTGGCTATTGATAATAGCCAATTAGGTGTTCATAGCGCCAAGCAGACTAATCAGAACATATTGAGTTCGAGCTCAAATAGCTCATTCTAAGTGTAATATTTTATTAAGAGACATCGAATATTCATCAAAGGAAAACATGTTAAATTGTGCATTGTGGTATGGTAGATGTGAATTGTGCATGGTGTAATATGCAACAAATGATTTTCACAAGTATCGTCGGTTGAATAGATGTGGGATTGTCTGTAACTTGCTAATCAAGAACATCTTGTAGTGTAAGGCGGCCTTAAAAGAATGAAAATATGGATCGTCTTACTAGCTGATCTCAACAATGTGTTTATTGTGTAGATGACATGCTATGAGATACGGTGACCTTCGGTAGTGCAGTGCCAGGTGAAATGTCACACACGGGTAAGCATGCGAAGGCTGATTGGGTGAGGGAGCCTCGAAAGGCTAACAGCAAGGATGCTTTCCCCAGAATGGCAGAAATTTGGGTTCGAGACCAACTCTAGGCATGTTGTTCCCATTTGTACCAAGATCACATACATCACTGGCATTGTGGCGATGTATGTTGTTGAACCTGCCCTGTGTATGTAATGGAGGTGTGCTACCTAGATATTTGTAATTGTATGAGGCGTGTGGTCCCAAGGGGACAAGTGTAGAGTTTGTTTGTTTTGTTTGTTGTTATTTTACGTCCTAGCAACATCTAAGGTCATATCAGGACGGGTACCGACTTATGACAGTGTGCACAAATGGCGACTTTATAGTGCTGTCCCACTGGGAAACCAAGCCAGCGGCACCATGACCTGGTATCCCACTCAGTCACATTATGTTGACACTGAGCACACCAGCCCTTGCCCTGTCCTAATAATGCCGAGCGCCTGTGTAGGATGCGACAAGCATACATTTGTGAGTCATTGGTTTGACTCGACCAGGGTTCGAACCCACGACCCCATGATCTACCAGCAAGGGAGACGGACGCTCTAACTCATTCGGCCATCCCATCTGGTCGATGATCAAGATTTGCACTCATCTTTGAGGTGAAGTGCAAGCCGTCTGTGGGTAGGCTTATTGCATCATGCAGCCTAAATAGTCTAATGGTAAGGACCGTCATCCTGAAATGGCAGAAATATGGGTTTGAGTGCCACTCTAGGCCAGGTGTTCCCAGTTGTTGCACACACTACCCCAAACTAGCCACCCAGACATTGGGGGCATAATCGATTAATCAACTCGGGTCACCCGAGCCACTTTTTGGCGCATGTGCACATCCTACAGACTAGGGTTGAATAAACGAATACGCTTCTCCGTGCTCGGGGTGGGAAAAATGGTGGCTTAATCTAAAACCTAATTATTTGTTTTAATAACCAATATAAGTACAGCAAAATAGGATTTAAAGTATTTTAGGATTGTATAAGCTGACAATCTGGGTTATTTTTTTTAAAAGCATTAAAACAACGAATAGGACTTGTAGTGGTAGCTGTTATCCTACAGGTACCAGCTCAGGTGTGACGTCATCGTTCCTAGCAAACCCCAGCCAAGAGGTGGGTTACTGGCGTCGGATCATTTTGCACACGGCACGTGTTTTTGTCGACTCCACTCGCGGTGTTCGATTTGAAATTCTGACGACTCGGGTGACCCGAGTCGCCTGGGTCGTGTTAATCGATTACGGCCTGGGTGATGAGGCAGAGAGAGAGCAGCATTCGTTGGTCAATGCTGCCTTCAATGGTAATTAGGTCAAGTAGACCAAGCCCTGACAGCAGGACTTGTCAGGGGACTGGCCTCTGCTAATTTGTCAACCTGAAATTTGATGGGATGTGGTCATTGCCTAAGGTTATAAAGCATTCAGCTCAGAACAAATCATTTTCTTTCTTTATTAAATAATTTTTGTTTTACTAATTTTATTTTCACTGAGAGTGTCCAGAATGGATTCTCGAATTAACTGAGTGCCTGCTTCCACATTTGCCAGTTTATGGGATTCGAACCCCGTGTTCGAACCTTGGCTGAATCAAACCAATAATCCTAAAAGATTTTGCCTGGCCTTGCATTCAGCATAACTAGAATACAGCAATGGGCGGGAGAATGAGGAAAACGAATTGTTTGCGGATCAAATTTGCCCCACACTTCCCACCAGACACGGAGGGCGAATTAGTAGAGCACAGGAGTTTGAATCTCGGCTGTGTCGAATCAATGAATTACACAATTGATACGTGTTGCTACCTAGCCTGGCACTCGGCATTCTTATGATAGGGAAAGGACTGATCTGATGAGTATTAGGATAATGTGACTGCAGGATATAGGGTCATGGCGCTCACCACATGGTATCCCAGGTGGGGGCAGCACTAGTCAACTCAGCATCAGGATAATGTGACTGAGTAGGAAATCCAGTCATGGTGCGAGCTGCCTGGTCTCCCAGTGGGACAGAACTATGAAGTCACAAAGAGTGCGCACTCACAATTCAGTATCCATCCTGTTATGGCCTTAGATGTTGCCAGGCTGTAAAACCCCAACAAAGACACATCGCACTTCCCTAAGGCAAGACAGAGAGTAATACCTCTGCCAGAACTATAATAAATGTCCCAGCCAGTGACTGTTAACTGCGTCCGCGGGAGTCCCACTCGCTGAGGGCGCCACCGTGGCATTTATAGGAACTAGAGTAAGTGGAAAATGAGTGAAGGAAACTAGCACAGCATATTGTCTTGTGTTTATATTCCCTTAATGCATTATGTTTCACATATATTAATAGTGTGAGTCGCTAAGTTTGGCTGACCTCGCCCGATATAGGCCTGAGCCAAGCAGCTGGACAGTATCTCACCCCCACCCACCCACCACCCCCAACCACCCCCCACCCACCGCCTCCACCTCCACCACCACCCACCCACACTGCCAACCAGATCCCGGCACACGCTTGTTTTGAGTTTTTTATTGTGTTTTTTAAATATTTTTATACCAGATACTATCATCCAGGCTCCATGGAGGGGCGATAGGGGTCGGTATGGGGCGGGGCTCGGGGGGGGGGGGGGGGGGGGGGGGGGGGGGGAGTGCGGGCAGGGGTCACCTGACTCCCGACTCCCGCCTCCCTCCCGCATGTTAAATTTCACGCCCGCATCAAACCCAACACTCCCGCATACCGTAGTAAAATATTCCGATAATCAGCAGAGGGGGGAAATGGAAATCCTCTATTATTATTCTGTGTGGCCGGATAAGAGTGTGTGTTTACATATGTTGTGTATATATATATATATATATATATGTATATATATATATATATATATATATATATATATATATATATGGATTGGCCCATGCTTGAGGGCAGGTAATTAGAGACATAGGGATGATTGGCAGGCCTGGGTGAGTGCACTCAGGGCCTTGCTCTCTGCCGAGGTAGGGGTCAATGCACACAGGGGTCAAGGTTGGTGGTAGCCACAGGTCAACCAGCTCTGGTGGTGGGCAGACCACTGGTGGTCATGGTAACCAGAAATGCTGAGTCTCCATTGGAGGAACTGGGAATGCTGCGTCCCTATTGGTTGAAGTGAATGGCATGATCCTATACCAAGAATCCATGCACTATATATAATAAACCAGAGGGCTGGACTCTCGCTCTCACACTTTACTCTCTTCCTTTCTCTTTGTCTGTATTGTTTTCCTCATAGCCTACATACACAGCCACAGATCCGAGCATTGGTTTCTACACCGTGCTCCGCATCCCGCATCCAGGGTCCCGCATACAGTAACCGACACCCTACCATCCCACACACCACATACCACATTTCATATGCATATTCAAATACTAGTTTAAAGCACATTTATTCCTCTGAATACAACAACCAACAGTGCTGAAGCACCGGTCTTCCAGCATTTGAGGGACAGTTTCTGGGGGGGGGGGGGGGGGTGTGTGGTTGTAGAGTAAGTAGCTAGCGTGAGTCATTTTGTTTCTCTTTCAGGCTAATTGCAAATGCTGCTAGGTCACGTTCTGATATGACCTGAGATGTTGCTAGGACGTAAAACAACAACATACAAGCAAGCAGCAGGTAATATGCGGGGGTTGAGGCACTCTTTTGTGTTTCATTTAGAATATCTAATTACTAGCGGACATTCTGTGGTGCAGTGTATGATCTTTATCATGTTGTCCACCCTTTTGTGCAAAAGGTCAGACATGAAAAAACTGAACTGACAAACAGCCGTGCATGGAACCCATTTGTGCTGGTTCCCTGGGCCTGCCGGCATCCCATGGAACCAGCGAGCTGATCTGGTTGTGTAGAAGGCTCTGAACTGTGACTTTGCACCATGTCTGATATCCCACTCAGATCTGAGACCATGCACTCACATTCACCTACGTCAAATCCAATATGGCGTCCTGAGTGCGATGAAAACACAAACCATAAATTGTGTTAAATTATCAGATTTATGAAGGAAAATACCACAAACTCATACACTGGTCTTCGGCACCAAGTGATCCTTATAGCCCTGTCACACTATGACGCTTCGTGCAAGCGTGCGTAGACGAAGGTGATTTTGCACCAATACGTTGGTGTATGCCGATATGCGTTACTCGAATGTTACACTTCGTTATGTGTACATTGGTATACGTTGATGTACGTCGATGTACGTTGTTATATGGCATCGCTCGTTAAGGGGTCGCAAAAGTTTTGTGCATGCACAAAACTTTCGATGTTCGACAACGTGTGGCTTTTACGTCAGGTGTATGTTATTTATACGTTAGACATACGTCGATGTATGTTAGGTGTACATTAGACAAGCATTGTTCACTACGTAGCACTACATTGACCTATGTCAGCCAGACGGAGAACCAGCGGAAATGTACAGTCCGCATATTGACAATGTATTGACAACATATGGATAACGTACATCTAACGTATGTGTAACGTACGTTTTGCGTTTGTCCACCATGTCTTGACTTATGTAACGTATAAGGCGTACTTCTGGCGATCGAATTATGTATATACCATTCACCGGTGTTCTGCAAGTATACCGTGAGCATATTGCGAGCGTTTTTCACTGGGAGGCATGTTAGCCATACATTGACCATACGTTGGCCATACGCTCTGCTACGTTGCGGATTCGGTATGTATATGCCCAACTGTGCCCCCCGCACTGAAAAGGTTGACCCATCTCGACATTTGAAAGTGATTTTAGCTGTTGGCTACGTGCTTGCATGATGCATCATAATGTGACAGGGCCATGAGCTAATGCTGCTGCACTGCATGGCCACTCATGGTTGGCACAATGTAAAACTGAACCCTGCCAGCATCTCAAATCCACAACAGTTGATCAATAGAGGGAGTGCATATGACATCATCACTCATTGGTCAGAGGTCAGCAATCAGCAATCTTGGATTATGAGCACCCTTGCCTAGCCCTGTTGTGAATGTATGCTGATGCAGTAACATCATTTTCCTTGTGTTCTGAGCTGTTCTGGGCAGTTTACATCCAATGTGTTTACTTTCAGCACTTTAACAACAACTTCTGAGGCCAAACTGCTCAAAACCATGACAAATAAACCAACAAATAGGTAAATAAGCACAATGTAGACAGGTGCAAGCCTTCTGTATGTTATCCAATATGGCCACCGAAAGTTGCTGTGTGACGTCATTACATACCCTCTATACTATTCTCTTATAGGTACTATAGCATAAATGTACTTACAATATTATAACCATCATGAGCTCTCTTCCTAATGAAAAATGAGACCAGAGGGAATGGCCGAAGGAGTTGAGCGTCTGTCTCCCGTTTTGGTAGATTGTGGGATTCGAACCCACGGGTTCGAACCCTGGTCGAGTCAAAGCAATGACGTAAAAGTTTATTCTTGGTGCTTCCTAGCCAGATGCTTGGCGTTATTAAGATAGGGCAAGCACTGGTTGGCTCAGTATCAGTATAATGTGACTGGGTGGGATATCAGGTCATGGTAATGGTGGCCTGGTCTCCCAGTGGGGCAGCACTATAAAGTTGACATGAGTCATTGTATTGGAACTCCCTCACGGGTTCTAGGTCTTGCTGACTGTAAAAACCGATACATCCTTTTCTATCTCGAGATCTACTTGCTGTCTTTTTTACATGTTGGCAAATATCGTAGTAGTCTGCGCTGACCTCTCAGGCAAGGAGCCACATAGACATGTGGGCGTAGATAGGATGATGACATCAGGGGGCCTAGATGGTGTAATGGTTAGCACACTATCCCGGAATGCAAGAAATGTGGGTTTGATTCCTGCTCTAGGCGAAATATTTCCCATTTTCATCACCCCCATGGCACTGGTTCTGTGACCAGGACCCTGTACAAGTCCAGGACTGTATGGTTTTCGAATCTATCATATGTGTGTATATGTAAGTGCTTTGCCTGTATGCATGTATGTAATTGTAAGCATTAAGCAACATATGGACGTAAACCATTAAAATTCCAGGGGGAAGGGTGTAGTGGTCTGCACTGACCTTTCAAGCAAGGAGCCACATAGACAAGTGAGCATGAATATGGTGATGAATTTCTGACACATTTATTTAACAATACTCCTTAAAAATAGGTTTTCTTATAGCCAGAGTTTTTCTTTCATTCAAATACGCATTCCTTAAAATATACATGATTTGATAAATGTGTGGGTTAATCCCCTAGTGATTGTGTCTCACTCTTTTATTTGAATCTACTCACCAGCCAGTGCCATCCCTCTCCAAGTAACAATAATCTATCTAGGAGAGGGAAGGGATTCTCTGCATTATCAGTCCTTCAACAGGTCCCTTCCCAAAAATGGAGCACTGACACACTTTGGAGTCATTGCAATAGCCTATCCCTTCAGCCTAACATAGATATACCCAAAATAAAGCCGAAGGGTCACTATGGGATGGTATCACAAGCTTTTTAATTTAATGTGTTAGGCATCAGTGACCATTGACACACAACCAAAGATGATTAAATTGTTTGATTTTAGAACGTTGCACCAACAATTCTACAATGCAAACAGCATGTGTGTGATCTTTTAACAAATGCTAAACAAGGAGAAATGTTTATATTCCTGAGGGCAGCTGGAGTGTATCACCTCTTCTAACTATGCTGGACTGAAAACGAATCACCTTATTCTAGCAACGGTCATTATAAAATGAACCAACTGGCAAAGGATAGGTATGACATCCACCTGTGCTGGGTGCCTGGCCATGCCGGCATACAAGGAAACGAACGAGCTGATCAGGCTGCGAAGAAGGCCCTGAACTGTGATCTTGAACCATGTCTGATCCCTCACTCTGATCTGAAACCACTAATAGCCACCCACATTAAATACAAATGGCAACATGAGTGGGATGAAAACATTAATAAACTTAAAGAAATTGAACCATCTGTGGGAGAACCACAACAGACTCATGCCGGAGGTCCTTAGCCTCTGCCGTATTGGCCACTCGTGGCTTACACATGCTTTTCTGTGACAGGGGGAGGCACCTCCTGAATGTATTGGGTGTCAGTCTCTGCTGACACCCAAACACATTTTACTAAGTTGTGTTGATTTGTTGTCTGTGCGC
Organism: Branchipolynoe longqiensis; assembly: GCA_030323885.1. NCBI lineage: Eukaryota > Metazoa > Annelida > Polychaeta > Phyllodocida > Polynoidae > Branchipolynoe > Branchipolynoe longqiensis. The sequence goes on from CM059186.1 coordinate 148,567,025, forward strand.
CAACAATTTTACACCGCAGACAGTATGCATGACCTTTTTACTAAAGTAAAACAAGAAAACATTTTAGCATCTTTGAGGGCAGCTGGTCTGTACCACCTCATATAGTTTGCTAAATAAATTCTAACAATTATTAATAAACTTTTCTTTTTTTTACAGGAATTTGTTTCCCTCGGCCACAAATATATAATTGTGAGCTTTTTAATTTAATGAGTATCTATTGGCACATAATTGATTGTCTGCTTTTACATGTAAAAGCGATAGTTTGAACAAAACACAAACATTTCTCGCCGTGAATATGGCCTATGCTGCCGACACGGCATAAAGCAACCACCAATCAATCGATCAATCAATGTAACTTTATTAAAATGATACTGTTGTATTTTTAATTGGATTTGGATACTTTGCCACAAATCCTACAAGTGATTTTGAGCTTTTACATTCTCTGCCGGCTATCGTGGGACACAACTTTTATAATTGATTGTGAGCTTTTATACTTTGCAAAAAGGCGGTAAATAACAATCACAAAATAAAATGTTAGCTCTGCACGCCATAAGCCACCACTAATCACTCAATCAACCAATCAACCAATCAATAATGTTCACATACCCAAATCCAACAAATCGCTCAAGGTATATTTCCAGTCATTCGATAGGGAAGAAATGTGATAATAACTGTGCGTGCATTATCAGCCTTCCCCCAATGGAATCGGTAAGAGCACCCGCTTCCCATATGGAAGGTCTTGGATTCGACCACCAGCCGAGTCAAAGCAAAAACTCATAAAAATGATGTGCGTCACTACCTAGCAATGTGGTCAGCATTACCATTGGAGGGCAATGAATAGTTTGCTGTCTCAGGCTAAAATGTGACTGAGTGAAACATCGCTATGTAATATGTCGGGACTCTGCCGTCTGAACTCCAAACATTACTAGTCTCCACAGGTGTGTTCTGACAACAGTCTGTCAGTTCCCATCTGTCGTTACTCTCAACAACTCATAAGAAATAAAGGAAGACAAGTCACGCAAGATTGACAGTGAAGAGGTTGGGCTTTATTGGAATCAACCCCTGTTCACCTACTCGCGAGCTATCACCCTCACTCCTTACCAACTGCCCACACAGATCCGCATGACTCTTGCTTGTGTATATCAGGATCACTGCCTACAGCCCATTGAACCTGAGTCCAATGGTTGTTGCACACAGCTCCATGTCTTTGGAATAGCTGTTGCTCGTTTGAGTGTACAAAGTGGAGTGTGTTTCTTCTGGGATCTGTGTGGCGGGTATAAGGAATGCAGGAGACTGGGCTCACACGGCCAGCCAATAAGACACCCTCTACAGCCTGGGTGGGCGACGCCCTAATAGGGAGCAGCTGTCACTCAACCCCAGCTGCAGGTGGTGTCAATAATGTATGAAGGATGGCTGGGTGTGCTTGTCCATCGGTCCCGTCGTAACAGGTAGTTGCAGACAGTTACAACAAAGATATATCAATGCTCCTCCCCCTCAATGCACTCTTTCTGGTGCATGAAGGGAACATTTCAATAATTATTAACCGTCTCTTAAGTATGAACATCACATCACAATCTCGGTCGCTATGTGTTATCACATTTCCATATAGGCGCTTATGTCACAAAGTGAGTGGGGCACCCATTGCTTTTGTGTTACATAATCCTGGTCCCCACTCCGTCACCCGAAAATAATAATGTTCTTTACCAATATATAAATCCCAACCGAAAATCCGTATATTTTTACAGCTAGGTGCGCCCTGTGTTGTTGGTTGGTTGTTAGAATGATATGTCCTGGCAATGTCTAAGGTCATATCAGGAAAGGTACCGACTTGTGACACAGTGCACATGGTGACAGGGAAATTAGGCCACCAGCACCATGAGCCGATATCCCACTCACTCACATTATCCTGACACTGAGCTAACCAGTCCTTGCCCTATGCCGAGCGCCAAGCTGGGAAGCGACATGTATCAATTATATAAGTCATTGGTTTGACACGATGGGGAATTGAACTCCCGATCTCCCACACGGGAGGCCTGCGCTCTATCGATTCAGCCTGTATAAATGGTGGTGTAGAGTTGGTACCCAGATCTGTGGCTGTGCAAGTAGGCTGTAAGGAAATACGATACAGACAAGAAGAAAGAGAAAGTAAGAGTGAAGAGAATGAGGGAAGGCAAGTCTTCTATCTTTATTTGTATAGTACATAGGTTCCCTGGTAGGGTGTCACACCACCCCTGTCACCCAATAGGAGAACAGCATTTCTAGTCCCCATGGCAACCTGTAGTGGTTGCCTGCCCACCACCAACACTGCTCTGGCTGCTCCTCACAGCCTGATTGCATTGACCCCTACTGGATTGGGTTGACCCCTACTCAGGCAGAAGGGCCAGGTCCTGAGTTCCACTGCACTCAACCTGCCAGCACTCGCTATGTCATCCCCATGAACTCAGTATATAACCCAACCAGAACATATATATACATATACATACCTATCTGACTTCGAATCAACTGGCTAGCATACAAATAACACATCACATAATAATGAATAGCATCCCCAGCCCCTTACCATATGTCAGAATATTTTACGGTGTGGGTTGTTGTCGACCGGAAGTGGTGCTGACTGGTGTCCAGCTGGGCCCGTATGCATGGGGCGGTGGTAGCGCTCCAAACCTGTGGGTAGAGGCGATCTCCGGGTTAGTGGCGAAAGGTCGGTATGCATGGACCAGTGTTATGCAAACCTCGGGAGTTAAAAGTCGGGTAAGCTAACCCCATTCTGTAGCAGGTATAAGGGTGGTGGTAGGGACCGACTCGGGCCAAATCTATTGAATGCGATCATATTTAACAGAATTACACACGCAATAAGTGAGATTTTATCAAATTAACCCTAAATAGTGTCGAATCGCCAAATGTAAACTAAACAAATCGCCGCCACCGCCGCCGCATCGACGTCGATATCCATACTGTCAAAATCAACAAAACATCGCCGCCGCCACATCGGCGGCAATGTATTAGGCCCAAATCTATTCAGTGCGATCATATTTAACAGAATTACATACTGTACAAGTGATATTTCAGCAAATTAACCGCAAAAACAAACCGAAAGTAATATTAATATTGTCAAATCGACAAATGTGCACTAAACAAGTCGCCGCCGCCGCCACATCGATGTCGCTATCCATACTGTCGAATATCAACAAAACATTGCCGCTGCTAGGGTAGCTAACGCCTCCGCGCTTTGGCTCCGTGCACACCCCGTGACCCATTTCTCACCACCGGCGATAGCTACCCCGAACTCGGTCCTTACCACCGGGGCATGAGGTTCTGTCTTTAACCCGGCGGATGTATGACTACTAGGTCACCGATAGGTTGGCGCCCCTTGTGGTGTGTGTCGACCATTACAGCCCCACCCACCACCCACTGCGCACCCCCCCCTACACACGTGTACCACTAACAGTAACACCACCACCAGAGGGGGTAAGTTCCGGGTGCGTACGGTGCTGTGGTGAAACCGGCGTTGTCTAGAGTGTACGGCCAGGAAACTGTCAACAAAGGATTTGTTTGTTTGTTGGGGTTTTACGTCCTGGCATCATCTATGGTCATATCTGGACGGGTACCGACTTGTGACAATGCATACTTTTGTCGACTTTATAGTGCTGCCTAACTGGGACATTAGGCCATTGGATTCATGACCCGATATCCCACTCGGTCACATTATCATGATACTGAGCTAACCAATCCTTGTCCTATCAGAATAATTCTGAGCACCAGGCTAGGTAGCGACAAGTATGAATTTGGTAAGTCATTGGTTTGACTCAGCGTTGAATCAAACACCCGACCTTCCACAGGGGAAGTCTGCTCCCTACCGATTCGGCCCACGTGTCCGGTATCAACAAAAGAAGGACTTTAAAGGGAAGGGTTATACCTCATTGGGAAAACAAACAAACTCGGAATAGTTCTAATTTGTGCCACAGGGTGGTGCATGCTTAGTACTGAAGTTTTCCACTTGGAGGTGCAGAGTGACCTAGATTAGTCATGTGACAGCTGTTGTTGTGAAAATGGCTGTGTGAGTGGAGAGAAGGGAGGGTAAAACTGATGTATTTTCAATTTTCTTTTGAGTAGTTCAAACAGGAAATATATTTGCTTTAATTTTTTTTTTTTTTGAATGTGAAAAGGTTTAGGACTGTATGGGGTTTAACCCCACAAGACAAAACAATTTCAGATTACAAGTTCAACCCCCTAACCACTAGGCCACAGAGACCACACATAGTTACTTGTCTCAGTTCAGGCTATTTGTGTATAGGACATCATATATACAAGGTGTGTGTATGTATGTATGTATGTATGTTTTGCGTGCATCCATTTGAAATTTGTCAGTTACACAGTATATAAAAGGGAAAGAAAATTGTTTATTGAATATAAAAAGGAGTGAACCATATGGAGTGAGATATGTGCATTTGAAAGTTGTTGACTTTCAGATCTTTTGTTTTACTATTAACTAATGCAACAGCCATTCCATGCTGGCCACATCAGCCGGGCCTGAGCATTAATAGTTCAAGGAGATCCACCGCAAATACACAGGTTTCCGGTTTTAATGCTATGATGGCAGCAGCCGTTCTGGGTGTGCCTATGGATTATCGTTTGGACGGGATCCATTGCAAATGCGCTGGGTTCTGCGCTTAATGCTATAATGCCAGCAGCCATATTCTACGATCCAGCCAGCCCTGAGCGTTAATGGCTTGACGGGATCTGCCGCAAATGCGCAGATTTCCAGGTTTAATGCTATGATGTCAGCGACTGTTCTGGTCATGTGTTCTCGCTTGGACAGGATCCATCGCAAATGCGATGGGTTCTGGGCTTAACGCTATGATGGCAGCAGCCGTTCCAGAGTTTATGTGCTGGCGGACAACTTGGGATCACAGAACGTGCAGTTAGTCATAGGTGAGTGTAGAAACTGATATGGTGCTACGACCCCAGGTTGTCCTCCGACGCATACGCTGTGGAACGGCGCATTTGCAATGGATCCCATCCAAACGATAACACATAGGCATGACCAGAACGGCTACCCCGGGCCTATATATATATATATATTAGTATTGGCAGATCAATATATATATATATTTGTTGTCCATATATATAAATATATATATATATATATATATATACCTACCTTGTATATACATCATATATATGACATATATACTATTACTAGTGCATATACTAGTAATGCATACATTTGATATATGACTAGTATATACAGCATACATGTGATATACAAATGGTATATATATATATACACACATACACAATCACACACCTTGTATATATGATGTCGTATGTACAAATAGCCTGAACTGAGACAAGCAACTATGTGTGGTATCTGTGGTCTAGGTGTCTAGGTGTCTAGGTGTCTAGGTGTCTAGGTGTCTAGGTGTCTAGGTGTCTAGGTGTCTAGATGTCTAGGTTCTAGCTGTTGAACTTGTAATCTGAAGTTGTTTGGTGTTGCGTGTTCAAACCCCATGTAGTTCATTGCTTTTTACATTCAACAACAAAAAAACGTTTATCGTTCTATATGTGTTTCTGATTGAATGATGCAATGTACATAAATAAATAAATATGTAAATAAATAAATGCATGTATGCATACATACATACATACATACATACATACATACATACATACATACATAGCCTGTATATATGACGTTGTATATGCAAATAGCCTGAACTGACGCAGGCCTCTGTGGCCTAGTGGTTCGGGTGTTGAACTTGTAATCTGAAGTTGTTTGGTGGTGTGGGTTCAAACCCCATACAGTCCAAACCCTTTTTACATTCAACAACAAAAAAACGGTTTTCATCTATATGTGTTTCTCATTAAATTATGCAATGTTATTGTACTAACATATATTTTATAATAAAGCAAATATATATCCCGATTGAACTACTCTAAAGAAAATTTTAAATACCCCAGTTTTACTCTCCCTTCTCTCCACTCACCCATCCATTTTCAGACCAACAGCTGCCAGCTAGTCCCAGCCTCAGACCCCCCCCCCCAGCACTGACCCACTTCTAGTGGTGAAGTGGGTCCACTACTCTCCCCGCACCTTCTCCTGTGTAGACGCTGGCTGACACTACCGCATTACCTGTAGCTTCTTATTTTTAAATATCTAATTCCTTTACCAGATGAGTTGGCTGGATGAGATGAGTGCTTGCTTCCTGTGTGACAGGTCATGGAGTTAGATTTGCATAGTCCGATGCTTTTGAGCTTCGGCCATTTTTCTGAGATGAATATATTAAATTGATTGTTATAATCTACCTTACTTTAGTTTGCAGTAACTTTGATTTTCAATGGCTAACCTTGGAGATATTTGAGGTGCAAGCATGCAAGATTAATTTTGGCAAGCTTGCCAAAAATTTGACACCATAGGCTTATGCAGAAACAGGTTCTATTAAATTGACTCAGCATGCCCTCCTTCTATGTGGCAACAAATGCTTAATAAGTGCACCAGTATCCAAGTTAGGTATGTAGAATCAAATATAGGTGAGTGTTTTGGTTTTGAAAATTTGAAAATTTCATCATTCTGTGCAACTTTAAAATCAGGTCGAGTCAAACCAATGAATTAAGAAGTGATACTTGTTGCTACCTAACCTGGCAATTCGCATTACTAGGATACAGCAAGGAGTAGTAGAATGAGGCAGACCAATTGTCTTGTGTTTTACTTTTTTTCTCCTGCTTAATCAACACAAATAATAAATAATATAACAATTTAAATGTGCCAGTATCCACGTCTAACATTGACATACAATTTAAATATGTTGGTTGCTTATGTTTAAAAGCAGTCTTTATCGGAAAGGAAAAGTGATTTTCCTAGACAAGGAGATGGAAGCCAGGGTTGAGATAAACATTCTTCATCAAAGCGATAAAGACCCTTCAAGGCCCAAAAAGTGAGGGATTTTGTACTTGTCTGCAAAATTACTGGAAGCACAACATTTTTTGTTAGGCCTAAGCCAGATCTCTCTTGCACAGGTGCCAAGGGAGCGATTCATGGCATGGCCTGACTCGAAGGCAGTGATAGAGGCTTGATTCTAAATGTTTATGATGACCTTGAGGACACCTAGATCCGCAGGGTCTTTGTAGACCTCATCAAGGGCGACATGGGCATTGCGCAGGGCAATGATGCAGAATGGTGAGGAGGTGAGCCATGAACTTCCTGGTGGAAAGGATGCAGCTGTTCTGGAGGCTTCTCAGGTTAAGTGCAGGGCGAGCCATCCAGGACTTGCAGATATCAATGACCTCCCTGAGCGTGAGATATGGTATATGGATCATCAAAGCATCGCTGCTGATGAGGAAGCTGATTCAGATGAGCCAAACAGCCTATGTTATGCTGAAGAGGCAGACTTTTGTTAGTACTTGACTCTGAAGTGTGTCAGAACTCCATTTCTTGTAACCGGGCGTGGTGGTCAATTCGGTAGAGCGCAGGCCTGTCGTGCGGGAGATCGGTTCCCGGTTGAGTTAAACCAATGACTTATCATACTGATACTTGTCGCTTCCTAGCTTGGCATTAATTGGATAGGGCAAGGACTGGTTGCCTCAGTGTAAGGATAATGTGACTTAGAGGGATATTGGGTCATGGTGCTGGTGACCTGATTTCCCAGTAGGCAGCACTATAAAGTCACCATGATGTGCACTGTCACAAGTCAGTACTGTCTTCATATGACCTTAGATGTTGCCAGGATCTAAAACTCCAAAAACCAACCAACGATTCCTTGGAAGGAACATATTGAAGGACTGATGATGCAAACACTACCTCTCCTGGATTATTGTTACTTGGAGAAGGTGTGGTGGAGGTTGGAGAGCTGATTTGGAGAGCATGTTGGGACACACCCATTAATTTTACAACACGGTACAAAAACTACAAATATGAACAATTTCATGATGACAAACTAGATTATTAATAGATCAAAATGGATGGGATATAGGGCTTTGCAGTGCATCAATTAGCCTGTGACTATGTCTTCAAATTATCAGCATGCATAATATTCGGTAGCTATTCATCTGGATATAATGAAATATGAGGTGTTTGTTATTAAAACAAACTGAATGACAAACTGCTAGGACAGATGATTCAATATTGTCAGATAAAATGATACAAGGGCGATAATATGAGCAACGAAATATCAGGCAGGGTTTATCAGGTTTCAATGTGCAGTGATGTATCTCGCGGTGGGTAGCACTTTAGCTTCAGTCACAAGACTATGGTGGATTAGGCTGGATGGTAGGGCGTTCAATGAAGTAGATGGGGTGAGGTCATGATATAATATGTCAGGTCAAAGTGAGCGCCATTAACCAGGGCCTTTGGGGCCAAAGGGGCAGAACTTTAGCCCCCGTCTCGGTTGGATGGGGTGGAGGGGGAGGGGGACATTCGTGGTTAGATTAGGTTGGTGTTTGGTATGGTGATTTGGTCGTAATGCGAAGCATTGCGTTTGATGCGAGGAGAGGAAGAGACCCTCCCCCCCGCCCCGCGCTGTCGCGCTGCTTTCTCACCTCGGCAGACGGCGCGGCGCGCCGCCTCCTCCCCCGCCCCCCGTGTCGCGCACCACTCGCGCCTCACCCAACGCCCGCTGCTCGCCACCTCACGCCCTCCCCCGGGCCGGCAGCATTCACACCTCACCTGCTGTCGCCCCTCCCTCCTCCTTTATAAGGTCGCCCACCGGCCTCCCTCAGGCACTCGCCCTCCTGCCGTCTCCCAGCTCTCTGCCGTTTTTCACCACCCACCCACCCTACACTCCTCCTACCCCTCTTCTCAGGTGGGGTGGAGGGCTCCTCGGCACCCCCTCACTCCACTGACACTTGATGAACTGAACTTTATTTTTATTACTCCGCTCCTCATGAGCTTCTTTACTTTATTAATCATTGCTTATTTACTTCTATTGTCTTATTGTTACCCTGTTTGACTTGTATGCTCTGTCTGAGGCGCAAAGAAAGACGCCTTATTTCCACCCCCGCCTCCTCTCTTCCTTTTCGCGCATCAGGACTTAGTTTTGGTTGCATTATTTTGCTGTTGCAAGGGTGGGTATTTTTGTTTCATTCCTAGGTTCCTGGATAGTAGAAATAATGTTGTGAATATGATGATTGGCTTTCAGAAGGAAAAGATGAAAAGCCAGACTGTAGAGCTTGCATTACTGTTATATGAAGGAGCATGGATGCCTTCTTTGACCAAGTGAGCATGTGGAGTGGAGATATTGATCTGTGTGGCATTCGTCTCATATGCGTCTTCTGGGATAGTGTTCACTGTGTAATATATCTGGAATGCCTGGCCGTCAGAGCCCCAGAAATACCACTTACTCTTCCCAGGTGCGTTCTGACAGCTGTTTGTCAGTTCACACCTGATGCCCCTCTTAAACAAACTCATAAGCAAGAAAGGAAAGACAAGTCGCGCAAGATTGACAGTGAAGAAGTTGTGCTTTATTGGCATCAACTCCTGTTCACCTACTAGCGACCTATCACCCTCACTCCTTACCTTCTGTCCACACAGAGCCTCATTACTCTCTTTAGTATGTATATGAATCAGGGCCTACAGCCCATTGAACCGCAGTCCCATGGTTGTTGCACACAGCTCAGTTTGTATATGAAAGGTGGAGCATCAGACAGAGTGTATGGGTTCCTGCCCAAGAGAAGAGTGTGTCTCTCTCAAGAGTCAAGAGTAGAGTGTTTTCAGTAGTGTGTGTAGCAGCATATAGATCAGAGAATAATCAATATCAAAATGAAGCTTGTGTGGTCAGGTGGGGCAAAGGGGTGCAGGTGACTGGGCCTCCCACAGCCAGCCAATCAGGCACCTCTACAGCCTGGGGGATGCCCTAATAGGGGCTGCTGTCACTCAACCGCAGCTGCAGGTAGTGTCCATAATGTATGCAGAGTGGCTGGGTGTGGTAACAGGTAGTTGCAGACAGTTACAATAAATATATATATTAAAAGTGTCCTTCTCCTCCACTTGCACCCTTACTGGTGCATAGAGGGAACATTTCACCAAACCTTTTACTGTCTCTTATATAGGAACATCTCGTCATAATCTCAGGCACTATGTAGTAACATATATTTCACATAGCCTAATATGTCACACAGCGAGCGGGGCACCCATTGCTTTTCTATTACATAACCTTGGTCCCCACCCTGCCGCCCGAGGATAGTAATGGTCTCTGGCAATATATAATTCCGAACCGAAAATCCATATATTTTTACAGCTGGTTCCTTACAGGGACTGAAGCTTAGCCCCGGCGTGTTGACACGGCTGGAAGAAGGGATTGTTTACCTGCTGGACCCTATCCTTCACTATAAGGTCCAATACTTTAAGTTGTCTTTCAACCTACAGGTACGTGGAACCTGATAACCAAATTTGACATGGTTATTGCACCACATGTGTTTCTAGTGTCAATTACAGTAAAGTTATGCAAGCAAATATTTTATACTGGATAAATAAGCAATTTCCTGTATGTATGTTCAGAGCCCCCTCATCCCTACCTATGCAGCTTCCAGCTAGCATATAGGGTAGCTTCTTGAACCAAGTTGCAATATGCGAAGGTAATGAAGATGATTGGCTAGTACTACATTGATCCACCAGGTATCAGCACTGTGATATATGCGTAATAGACGTCCAGACACGTGGGTAATATATGCTAATGAGATGCATGAGGTTCTAGACAGTGAGTGAGACAAAAGTGTATGTGAATGAGATGACGTCATGGAAAGTTTAGCCGGCGGTTCAGCGAGCCCTGGGCGTGAATAAACCATTCAGTATCCAGAAGTCAAAGTGTTCAGACGTTGTACTTTCACAAGCACCTTCTCCTGTGTAGACGCTGGCTGAAACTACCGCCTTACCTGTAGCTTCTTATTTTTAAATATCTAATACCTTTACCAAATGGGTTGGCTGGATGAGATGAGTGCCTGCTTCCTGTGTGACAGGTCATGGACTTAGTCTCACCTCCACCTACCTGCATCACCTATAGGCTACCTTTACCTGAATTAGTAACCATAGTAACTCCTCACCCACAGTACATGCACCAGAGCTCACTGTTGCTTTATCAGTGTAGCACACGTACTGACCAATCTAGCCGTAATCGATTAAACACCTCGGATCATCCAAACCACATTTTTGCACATGCGTAGATCATACAACCTGAGGTTGTATAAACGAATGCCCTCAGGGCGGCAAAAGAATGGTGGCTTAATCCAAAACTGTTTGTTTTGTTTAAATAACCAATATAACCACACCAAGATAGGACTTAAAGTATTTCATGATTGCCTAGTTTAATTATATGTCCCTTTCAATCTGGATGATCTTTTACAGTAAAAAAAAAAAAAGCACTGCATTGCAGTAGGGCCTAGATGCACTCACTACAAGTACCAGCACAAATGCTCCTGAATCACGCAAGACCTGGGTCATTGGAATCATTTTGCACACGGCCCATATATTTTTAGGCTCATCTCGGGGTGTTCTATTTAAAGTTTTGACGATTCAGATGATCCGAATGATCCAGAACATCATAATCGAACACGGCCTCTGTGTGTGCTAGGAGTGTGTGTACATGCCCCCTGAAGGCCCTGTCGGGAGCGTATGGCGGGAGCGTATTGAAAACCTATGTATGTCCTGCGTGTGCCGGCCTATGATGACCTTTGGTGACCTCTTGGGTGGTTTTGAGCGTATGTGGAACCTATGAGGAGCATACGAGGAGCGTATGAGGAGCGTATGGGAGTGTGCAGTGACATTTTTTGACAGTTTTGATTGGCATGTGGAGCGTGCGAGTAGCGTACGCGTAGCGTACGAGTAGCATATGCGTAGCGTATGAGCGTATGAGTAGCGTATGCGGAACCTAAGCGGAACCTATGCTTAGCGTATGCAAAGCGTATCTTATCTTAAATAAACTGAATAATTAGTGTTCAATATTTGTGTGGCATCCAGAGTAGGACGGTCCAAAGATGTGCTCCAACCACTATCAAAGCGACTACCTGTTAGGAAGCAGTCTCCATATATGATATATGAAGAAATGGGACGGTGCAAACATGTAGGACGGTCCAAACATGTGCTCCAACCACTATCAAAAGCAACTACCTGTTAGGAAGCAGTCTCCATATGAAATATGAAGAAATGGGTCGGTGCAAACATGTACACACACGCCCACACATGTACCTAGATTTTATCCTACATATCGACCTTAGATACCTGTTAGGTTTATTATTATTATATAATACCTGTTAGGCTTACTTACTTATTGGGGGGTTTGTGACCTAGCATTCACTGGCTGCAGAACTGCAGCATTAATAAACGGCGGACCTGTTAGGAAGCAGTCTCCATGAGAAATATGAAGAAATGGGACTGTGCAAACATGTAGGACGGTCCAAACATGCCCGTTAACCCGGCTCAGATCGATGTCGAGACCTATGGCATACGCTTTGAATACGCTGTGCATATGCTGTGCATACGCTGTGCATACGCTAGGAGTACGCTAGGAGTACGCTCGAATACGTATCACGTAGGTTATGCATATGCTACATATGCTAGAGATACGCCGGTGACGCAAGTTGAGCATATGCGTAGCATATGCCGGCATACCCCTAGCGTACGAGGAGCATATGCCGGCGTACGAGGAGCGTATGCTGGCTTATGAGAAGCGCATCAGTAGCGTATGAACCATACGCTCCGTAGGTCGAGATTTGTTTAGCATGCACAAAGAAATTTGGACTGACGGATGGGAGAAAGTGTATGGTGGCGTATGACGGCATATGCCGGCATAGGCCGGCACATGATGGCCTATGCATAGCGTACGCATAGCGTACGCATAGCATACGCATAGCATATGACAGCGTATGGTGGCGTATGCCGACGTATATGACGTAACGCGCCTATACGCCGCCGTACACTCCCGCAAAAAACCCTAATGTGACAGCCCCTTTACGCGTGACCTGATTGAAGGGGGGGGGGGGGGGGGGGGGGGGGGGGGACGTAGGCCTACATGCACAAGGTCAGCAGCTACCCTGCATCTACACTCCATCAATGTTATGCGGTCTCCTGGCATGGCCAGATGCCGGCTTAGCACTGGGTGGCCATGAACGTTGTTGTCTCGGAAGTCACATAATACAAATCGCCCAGTGTAGTCTACTGAGACAACAAACGAATCCCGAATGTAATGTATGAATGATGTCATGGGTCGAATTCCCTCATCACATGAACTAATATGGTTCTCCACATGACCAGAAACGGTTCCGCACAGGAGTGGAAACATTGGGGAACCTCGAGGAACTTCTTTAGGTTGCACTTGCACACTAGTGTCGTGGGGGTGATGAAAATGGGAAGTATTGCGCTTAGAGCGGGACTCGAACCCACATCTCTTTGCATTCCAGGCCAGTGTGCTAACCATTACACCACCTAGGCTCCCTGATATAACCACACTACCCACGCCGACCTGTCTATGTGGTTACTTGCCTGAGAGGTCAGTGCAGACCACTACACTTGGCCCCCTGGAATTGTAAGTCTTGTAATGCTTACAATTACATACATACAGGCAATGCACTAACACATACATACACACGGTAGGTTCAACAACCATACAGCGCATAGCTTGTACAGGATCCTGGTCACGGCAACCAGTGTCATGGGGGTGATGAAAATGGGAAGTATTGCGCCTAGAGCGGGACTCGAACCCACATCTCTTTGCATTCCGGGCCAGTGTGCTAACCATTACACCACCTAGGCTCCCTGATATAACCACACTTCCCACGCCTACCTGTCTATGTGGTTACTTGCCTGAGAGGTCAGTGCAGACCACTACACTAGCCATTGTGGCACTATCTGTCCACATATTCAGTTACACAAACTGAAATGTCAGTTACACAAACTGAAATGGTGTGCTGGGAGAGCATTGGTTGGAGTACATTTCCAGTCTCAGCAGCCTATCCCAGTTCCTTTTAAGAGTGTTTAGTTTGTGTAAAGATGTTCAATATTAAGCACAGGAAATGACATAATCTTGTTCTATATACAACCCAGATCTTTTTATAACCCAAAGTAATATTCTTTCTAGACGTTTTTCATGGAAACAAGTAACTTACAAAACCAATTGAATAATGGTGGAAATACATTTGAACACACACTGTTCACCATGCCTTTTCACAGAGGTGAAACCCCTGGTTTTAGAATATTTCACTTAGAAATAAGCACCGAACAGGATGGCTGAATCTGGAAGGACACTGATTAGGTTCCCTTGTGGGTTAGAACTTCAGCGGAATCAAACCAATGAGTTATTAAACTGATACTTCATAGTCTGGCGTCTGGCATTAAGCTTGCTTGTTATCAGGATATTGTGACAGAGTGGGATATCAAGTCATGGCGCCAGTGGCCTGGTCTCCGAGTGGGACAGTGCTATAAAGATACCTTGAGGGTGCACTATCACAAGTCGGTGCCCATCCTGATATGACATAGCCACAACAACTAACTTAGAAATAAGCTTTTTACAGTTTTCCATTGGCTGGCACCACTATAGATTAAGAAATATATTATGTAGCACCTAAGTATTATATATTTCTCATATAAATATGCCTCATAGCGGTTCCTGAACGGTGTTGGTATTTTGCTCCTTTGCATACGACAAATCCCCTACCATGTAGCCAATAACATCATTAGTCCTGAGACTTGGTCACCACTGTGTTCACTGTGATATATCGGTAATAGACATAGAGGCATGTGGATAATATATGCTAATGAGATGCAAAGGTTTGAGACAAAGGATTATGTAAATGAGATGACGTCATGGAAAGTTTAGCCTGGTGGGTTCAGCGAGCCCTGGGCGTGAATAAACCATTCAGTATTCATAAATCAAAGTGTTCAGACGTGGTACTTTCACATTCACTATCTGTTAATTATAGGCAAAAAATATATGGTCATATACATCATAGTGTCAAAGTAATTTCTGATATATGATAGGAAACAGTATTAAGGAGTATACAAGGTATAATAACAATAAATAGACACAAATATATATATGTGTATATATATATATTCTGATGGTCTTTCTTTAATTTAATGCTATTAATGCATTAATTTGGGTTTTTTAACGGAATTTACAACTGTAATTCTATTTTGTGTCTTTTTTTTTTAGTAAATATGTTTATTCTGCTGAATAAGTTATTTTGTCAGTGCCGAAGCACAGGTCTTCCATCCATTTTTCAATTAGGGATAATTGACACAAAAATTCTATATAAGGTGAGCTAACAATAGTTATTTAATACACAATTTGCAGCATATAGCACAATTAAATTCTGATAGCTACAAGTTTCACAAGTGGCAATGGTCGTGTCATATTACTACATCAATATTAGTTGGATGCAATTTAATTCAACAAGGAAATGGTCAAAGTACGAACTATCATTTGATTTGATTTAACCACAAATATGTAGTAAGGTAACTGTATGGCTTCCCTAAAGCCCCTGTCACACCTCGCCGGATTGAGGAAACGGATAGAGCCAGACAAAAATATTCTAGTCTGGTGTGATTCGGACGTGAAATGTATCGATTATGTAACGAACGGTAATGGACGGGTAGCAGATGGTAATGGCGGGTAACAGGTGGTAATGGACAGTAACGGTTGATAATGTATATAACGATCAACGGACAATTCAGTATACAAAAACAACTATAATGAACAGCAATGAACGTGCAAACGATATGTAACGGACGGTAACAGATGCTTACGGACAGGACTGGATGGGAACGGACGGGTAACGGACGGGTAATGGACAGGAACGGAAGGGGAACAAATGGGGGACGGATGGTAACGGATAATAACGACATATGTCAGTCCGGTGCAATCCGTTACAAGTTTTGGGCATACTCAAAACTTGTAATACATCGGGCCGGATATCAACGGATATCAACGGCTATCAACAGATATGCAACGGGCACAAACCGAACTTTGCCTGATATCACTGGACATTGTTCGGTTTCTTTCCATTTCCCCAATCCGGCGAGGTGTGACTGAGCCTTAAGGGGTGGTTTGCCAGCCAATTAAAGCAGCATAGTCCGATGAAATATCAAATTTTCAAAACCAAACCAATTATCTACATTTGATTTTACATATCTCACTTAGATACTTATGCACTTATTAAGCTTTTGTTTCTGCGTAGAAGGCAATACTGAGTCAATTTAACAGAACCTGTTGCTGCAGATGTCTATGGTGTCAGAGTTTTGGCAAACTTGCCAAAATTAATTGGCCATGTTTGCACTCAAAATATCTAAAAAGTTTACCATTTAAAATAAAAGTAACTTTGAACTAATGTAAAGTAGATATTAGTGATCGATCTAATATATTTACCTCAGAAAAAATTCTGAAATTCAAAACCATCGGACTATGCAACTTTAACCAATAAACAACAAAGACAATCATCAAGCTAACTTCAACCAACCCTGTCTGTTGAGTAGTGTGCCTTATGTAGGCAAGAGTGACACCCGTCGGCCAGGAAGGGAACCAGTAATGATCACAGTGAATCATTGTGTCATTGTGGCTCACGATAGATGCATCAGGCTCAGACCACCACGACCAATGTATAAGAGCTCTCATTGGAATAAAGATTAGAATCAAAATGCTGGTGTTTGTGTCTTTTCTTTTGGTTCTTAATCTTAGGTTTGAGTTGGGAAACCCAGCCTCATCACACTTGTACACCTTCTCCTGACAAACAAACAGGAAACAATGAGGCAACTGTTTAATATACAACATATTGTAATAAGTACCACTTACAGGGGGACTTAATGCAGGGGTTTTTGAATGACCTACTTAGCATCAGACCCCCACCCCACCACCACCACCATTTGGATGGGACAATAATAGCCTAAACCCCAGTTAAATTACTGCTTGTGACTGCTTGCGACAACTTTGCAACCACAAAAGAAGGTTGGCTGCAAAGAGGTCGCAAGTGGTCGCAAAGTGGTCATGCAATAGTCCTCAGTGGTCTCTGTCCTCCTTGTGACCAAAATGGTCGCAATGAGGTTGCAACTACTACACTAAAAACCTCTTGTGACCAAAACGGTCGCAAGGAGGTCGGCGCCCATTGCTTTGGTCACAGAGACGTCGCTGGTGACTGTGGGTTATTTCGTCCAAAGTGGTCGCAAAGTGGTTGCAAGCAGTAGTGTGACAGGGACTTACAGAATTACTGAATCAAGATAGCAAAAGCTATGTTATTGAACACAATGAAATTAAATTAAATACTATTTCAATTGTCACTGCCAGTGCTTTGTTTAATTACCGCAAGCAACAATCGACTATCCTCCCACAACCACTCATGTATATTACATAGTGCGATTGTGTTGTAAGCAAATGGGGACAAACTTCAGAAACCTTGTTTTTGTTGATTATGTCACAGTAATAAGGTTTTGATGGCAGCTAGGAATCAGTAATCTGAACAATGATTGCCTTTCTGATCGGCTCTGAATTCCTCATATCCTAGAGCAGGAAAAGGACCGGATGTCTAAATGAGTTGAGTGTTTGCTCGCTTTCCATATGGAAAGGTTGTTATTTCAAACCCCACCAGCATCAAATGAATGACTTTAACATTTATAAATGTCACTACCTAAGCCTGGCATTCGGTATGGCAAGGAGCAGTGGAATGAGGGAGAGGAGAGGGAGATGAGAGGGAGAGGGAGAGAGGGAGGTACGGGAAGAGGGAGAGGGAGAGAGAGACCTGGGGCCGTATGCATGGGGCGGTGGTAGCTCCCTAAACCTGTGGGTAGAGGCCATCTCCAGGATAGCGGCGAAAAGTCGGTATGCATGTGGCCAGGGTATGGAAACCCCGGGAGTTAAAAGTCGGGTAAGCTACCCCCACTCCGTAGCAGGTATAAGGGTGGTGGTAGGGACCGACTCAGGCCAAATCTATTGAATGCGACCATATTTAACAGAATTACATACGCAATAAGTGAAATTTTATCAATTTAACCCTAAATTCAAACCATTATTAATGCTACCGCCGCATTGGCGGCGATATTAATAGTGTCGAATCGACAAATGTAAAGTAAACAAATCACAGCCGCCGCCGCATGGACGTCGATATCCATACTGTCCATGCCATCGCCGCCACCGTATCGGCGGCAATATATTAGCCCCAGAGCTATTCAATGCTGTCCTATTTAACAGAATTACATACGCGATAAGTGAAATTTGATCAATTTAACCCTAAATTCGAACCAAAACAATGGTTATAACCAAACCGAAGACCAAAACAATGGTTATAAGTAAAAAGACAGATAAACCAAATGTCAATATAACCATAGATGGCACAAACATAGAACAAGTATCCGAATTCATATATCTCGGACAAAAGATTACAAATGATGGGAGATGTGAGGAAGAAATTAAAAGAAGGATAACAATAGCCCGAACAACATTCTCCAAAATGTATAGAGTGTTAACATCAAGTAAGATATTAATACAAACAAGGAAACGTATTCTTCAGTGTTATGTGTGGTCTACTCTAATGTATGGGGCTGAGACATGGACAATCTCTAAGAAAATGTACAAACGTTTAGCAGCATTTGAGATGTGGACTTATCGAAGGATGATGAAAATATCATGGACAAAGAAGATCACCAACAAAGAAGTTCTCAGAAAAATTAAAATAAGAAAAGCTTGTTTGCCACTATACAGAAAAAGAAACTTATTTATTTTGGCCACATCATTCGTCAGAGTTCAATATACCGTACATTGTTGGAAGGGAAGGTGAATGGCAGCAGAGGGAGAGGGAGACCAAGAACATCATGGTTTACAAATATTTCACAGTGGACAGGCTTGAATTATTCACAGTCTATCAGAACAGCACACCATCGGGACAAGTGGAGAACCATTGCATCCAAACCTCGACTAGAGGATGGAACTATTGATTGATTGATTAAGGCTACCGCCGCATTGGCGGCGATATTAATAGTGTCGAATCGACGAATGTAAAGTAAACAAATCGCTGCCGCCGCCGCGACGTCGATATCCATATTGGCATAACGCCAGCGGCAATGTTTTACGCCCAAATCTATTCAATGACTACTAAGGTAGCTAACGCCTCTGCGCTTTGGCTCCACGCATACCCTGTGACCCATTTCTTACCCCTGGCGATAGCTACCCCAAACTCGGTCCTTACCACCAGGGAGGGGCCATATGCAGGAGTCGGTGATAGCGGCGTTTGGTGTTACAGCCTGATACCATTTAGCTATCTCCGAGCCGGGGAATGCGGTCAAGCCGTATGCAGGAGTGCATAACACTTACATTATAGCTAAACGTGAATTTATTTATAGATTTGGGAAATCCCTCTGCGTCTGTACCCATATATTAGGCTTAAATATATTAAATGCTATCATATTTAACAGAATTAGATACGCAATGAGTGAAATTTGATGAAATTAACCCTAAATTCGAAGCAAAATTAACGCAGCCGCCGCAACGGCGGCGATATTAATATTTATATTTTCGAATCGACGAACGTAAAGTAAACAAATCACCGCCGCCACATCAACGTCGCTTTCCATACTGGCGGCGGTTGCTTGCATTCGTTCGTCGATTCGAAAATATAAATATTAATATCACCGCCGTTGCGGCGGCAGCATTAATATTGCTTCGAATTTAGGGTTAATTTCATGAAATTTCACTTATTGCAAATGTAATTCTGTTAAATATGACAGCATTGAATAGATTTGGGCCTAATGAACTCGCTATACCTCCTATCTATCAGGGGTAAGGTAACACCGGTTAAGGTTTTGGTGTTAGGCCTATCACCGCCTCATGCATACCATTTTTCGTCGCTAACCAGGAAAATCCCACCTACCACCGTTTTGGCTCGCTAACACCGAATACCACCGACTCCTGCATACGGCCCCTGGGGCGATAAATAATTCTTCATGCATACGGGCCCATATGGTTATGGATAGAGCGAAGGAGAGGAGAGGGAGAGGGAGAGGAGAGGGAGAAGGAGAGGGAGAAAGAGACCATATGGTTATAGATGAACAGAGAATAGTGCTGGCAACCACTAGTGTAAGGGGAAACACAGGAATGATGTCGATCTCATTGACGTGTACGTAGAAACCACAGAGAGGTTTTTCACAAGTGTTAGTGATATACAGGGAGTGGAACAAGGTGGCAGACAGTAGGCGTGGACAGATAAGTGAGTCCTGTGGAGAGTGCACCTGCTTGGAACGCTGAAACAGAAAGGTTGGCCACGTCCGATCTGCTGCGTTAAGTAGGTCACTGCCGCGACACAGCGTCTATATAAAGCGCAGCAACACAACCAGCGTAGCCGCCATCTTGGTTCTTTCTCGTCGCTCCCGGTCCCGCCCGGCCTGGGGCGGCCACAGCTCGGCGGGAGGGAGGCGGCCTGGGGCGGCCAGGGGCGGCCTCTGGCGGCCTCTCGTGGCACGTAGCGGATCCAGTTCTATTATGGAGCAGTATGGCCGCCGTCCACTGAGAGTTAGACAGTTCAAGCAACTTTAATCTGGCACTGAGCTGCATGGTGTAGTACACAATGTGTATTGTGTAAGCAGCCACTAGCTGAGTAGAATTAATTAGCTACATTTTTGTTTTGTTTATTTGTTGTTGCTTTGCGCCCTAGCAACATCTAATGTCATATTAAGATGGACACTGACTTGTGTATGTGTGCATTCATGGCGACTTTGTAGTGCTGCCCCACTGGGAGACCAGACCACCAGCACCATTACCTGATATCCCACACTGTGCTAATCAGTCCTTGTCCTATTCTATTAATGCCGATCACCAGGCTAGGTAGCGTCTAGATACAAGATTCACCCCATACTGCTACAGTAGGGGTGCAAACCAACCCTATGTAAAAGCTGTCGAAAATGCGGGTCAAAGAATTGAGAGCCTAATTTCACAATCTAAGAAGCAACAATTATTCTTTACATATGTCTTATTGATAGCCCGCTACCTTTGAGTTGAAAAATATAATATAATATCTAGTTTAATAAGATTTAAAAGTGAAATCGACGGCGTTCTGCGGCCACCATCTTGTCTTTTTGCATTCTCTCCCATTTCACCAACTCTGTGCCTATAGAAATATCCATTTGATACTGGAGGCAGGCATTCTACTCTCTGTTCCATACTAAAGCTATTTTCGCCCGTATTTAGACTACATTGTCGTTCACCCGTGTACTGCGAGTACCGGGTGAATCCTTTATCTAGGTAGCGACAAGTATAAATTTTATAAGTCATTGGTTTGATTCAATGGGGATTCTAACTCCTGACCTTCTGCACGGGAAACCTGCACTCTACCAGCTGTGTTCATTCAAATCATGTTCTCATTGTGCCTTCTGTGTGGCAGTTCCCCTTTGTAGCATTGATTGTTAGAAACCATAGAATTGATTGTTAGAAACCATAGTACCCCCCCCCCCCCCGACACATCCACTGACCACTCTCACTGTGCATGGCCTTTTGTGTCTGTGTGTGATTGGAAGGGGTAGAGGGGTGTGGGAGAAGGTATGTATGGTGGGCAGCATGGTGAACCTGGTAGAGGAGGAAAGAGGATCGTTTAGCAATGCCTGACTCTCCGCCGGGTCTTGGTGGTGGTGATGTTTGAGCATCGAAAGGCGAAAGGTCATGACCGAGGTCAGAGTGGAGAATATTCCCAAGTCATAGCTGCCTTGAACACTCGGGCGGACGGGCCGATGGTGGCTAGGCAGACGACCGTGGCATGAAGATCCCACGAGGGGCGGGGAACCTGGGCCGCATTCAGGGTACGCCTCCAAGATGTCTTTGGGAATCCCTGACGTCACATTAGTCTGAACGGCAAAAGCAGTTGGTTGCCTCAAAATTGGCCGCTCCCATAGGCGGCAGCCATTTGCAATGAAAAAGAAGCGCTCTGATTGGCTGAAACCACTGAATATGGCGGCCATTTTCTAGGTGCTTTTCGTCTCCTGTCTTAAATGGGAGGCGTCTCCGAGACGTCTCCGAGATGCACCCTGAATGGAAATAAGCCAAAAAGCATCATGGAGACGTCTCGGAGATGTGTCAGAGATGTACCCTGAACACCGCCCAGGGTACGTTGTGTGACAGGGACTGGATCCCTCTCTTCATCAGGGTCACAGTGCATTTGTTGTGTCAAACCCACGGGGGTCGCCACCGAAGAGTAGCATCGAGGTAACCTGGGAAGTGTAATATATCGCTATGTGAGACCTGAATGCTAGCAGACGAGAAGGACTACGTCACAGGTCACGTGACCAGCCGGTGGTTTGTACCTTGAACCCTAATGTAGAGCATAATGCTCGGATTTGTGGCGGTGTACGTAGACTATGAGGAAAACAATACAGACAAAGAGAAAGGAAGAGAGTAAACTGTAAGAGAAGAGAGAGTCCAGCCCTCTGGTTTATTGCTTATATAGTTACATGGGTTCATCGTAGAGTATCACCTCACCTCCTTCCCCAAATGGGAATTGAGCATTCTTGGCCCTACCAATAGGGACCCAGTATTCCTGGTCTCCATGGATACCAGTGGTCTGCCCACCACCAGTAGCTGTATGGCCCTCATGGCCACCACCAACCTTGACCTTTTGAGTGTGGTAACCCCTACCCCCAGCAGAAGGGCTAGGCCCTGAGTGCAATCACACCCAGACCTGCCAGCACCACTATATCTATTTACATCCCACTCAGGCACCACCAACCCATATATATATATATATATATATATATATATATAAGTATATATATATATATCTACATATATACAACGTATATAGAGATGTAAGCAAATACGCATGGTGCTTCCCCCAGCGGATCTTGTCAGAACTAGCTTAGTTCTGACTGGCATGAGTGTTGACGTGTCATACTAAAAGCTCAACATTGGTATACAACTCGACAGACATTGACACAGAGATCTGTTATATACATATGATGTCGATTTATCGACCTGAAACCGACAAATAATAACAGTTTTATTATTCTACTTTTCCATTGATTCCGACTGACTTGATACTGGTCGACATGTTACAAGTACTCGACGTCGGTAAACAATTTGACAGACACTAACAAAGAAGACCGTACTGTACGCTTTCATGTCGATTTATCGATGTGTAGCCGACAAATAATATCAATGTTTATTTTATTCGCTATTTTGCCATTTAGGCTCACTGACTTGATATTATTAACATTGAAATTTGTACTTGCTTCTTAAGCTTCATTATCCTAATAATTCCAGTGGTTGGCTACTATCAATGATATACATATAGAATAAGTTGATATGCCATGTGCCTATTGCGCATTCTGCAGCATTATACACAACGAGCCGGCCAACGAATCTTGCCAGACACGCTCGTCTGGACGAGGCGCTACACGTTCAAGCACAAGATCCTCAACCGACAAGATGGCTGAAGGAGGGAAACCCGTGTCGGTCAAGACTGAGAAGCCGGCATCCCAAAAACCTGAAATGGATATAATAGATATCGAGGAGTGAGACATATCCGACTGGATAGCGGTGCTGAAACGACGCAAACACCTTGCGGAGTTGGAAAAGATTGACCGCAAACTTAAAGAGGAGGTGAAGGGGCTGACCGCAAGGCACACCTCGCGCAAGCTGAAAGACGGTTCTGCGGACAGGACCACTCACCACAGCACAAGCAGTACGCGATCCCGGGGAAGGAGCACCATCGTCGCCGGGCCAGAGAAGACACCGCTACCGTCACCGAGGATCAAGCTCGTCCTCATCCGATGACTGATCTGCCAGCCGCGAAAGGAAAGTCCGGAGTAAGTGGTAGTTACGTCGACATGTAGAGGATGGAAAGGACGTAATAAAGCTCACCCCCTTCGAACTCATCGAGGCTACCATTAACTGGGTGGTCGCTTCGAAAGAAACAGACGGCGAGAAACTTCTTCGCATCCTAAAGCATTTGGGATATATTGCGGGGAAGGCGAAGTCGGGCACGTTCATCAAAAAGACTCACGTTAGTTACGACAGAGCAATCAGGAAGCTCGCTGTCCTCGATGGCTACGATGCCTTCTCTGCGGGTAACCCCGAGGTTGCCCTCAAATATTATGCATTTGAGTATATGCGGAGGCAGGGGGGGGGGGGGGGGAGCAGGCACATCGCCACTAAAGGGGAGTCCCAGTCGCTCCAGGCGACTGTATGACAAAGGGGGGAAGAAACCCTGTTTTTCTTTCAATAAGGACGACCGCACTTGCAATTACGGACACTGGTGCTCCCTTTGCGGCAGCAAAGCGCACATCAGGATTAAGTGCCCTAAAGATTAGAGGTCTGTCGGCGGATCGGCGAGACATGTTCCGGTACTGTGTCTGGGGGATCACTACGCTAATGTGAAGCTAGGTTCTTACACCAAGGTAAATTTTGTTGCCTACTCCACTCCGGCTCCCCTGACCGACCTCCCTGCTCCCCAATCCTCAGACTATGTGTGTCCGGGTGACTTGTGTGACGTCTATAATGTGGGTAGGAAATGTGATGATTCCCATTCGCCGTCCAGGAGAATTAATGTTGGAAATGTTTGTCCGGCAGTTCGGAACTCCCATTGTGTAGGCAATCGTAATATTTTTGGCAGCAAAGAATTTTGCAGTAAAACTATGGACTATACCAGTGAAGTTTGTGTTCCTGCCACTAATTGCTCAGACTGTCCGGCCACTGTTGATAATCTGCATACTGCTGCTTTAAACCGTGGCTCTGATACAATGGCCATGCCACAATGCCCCATAATTGTCAGTGACTGGCTCTCTATTGTCGTGGTGGAGGTTAATATCCATGTAACCGCTTCTGACACAATCAACCCGTCGGGTGAACCCATTAAACTTGTAGTAACTATCTCATGCGTCAATGCCAGCTGTACCTGTATACACTACATAGGCCCAAACAGGGCGCAGCTAAAACCATGCCGTGCCATTTGCGAATGCTTCCTCAGAGGTGAGGTAGATCCCGATTGGGAATTTATCATATACGGCTGTATTTTCGGTTTCAAAATTATAAATCCAAGTTGCCCTGCTAACTATCGGGCTGCAGCCCCCGAGTTAATGAGGAGAAAGTTTTTATTGATAAGAAACTCTGTGAGGAGCTGAGCTGCGGCTACATTTCTCGCACTGATGCCACCCCTATCTGCAGCCATAACATATTTGCAGTTCCTAAGGCAAGTGGCGAGGGCCTCCGCTCGATAGGTCTGTTAATAGCTACTTTGATAATGTCGCCCAAACTTTTTCGTACCAGGGGGTGGACGATTTGGTCGACCAGCTTGAGTGCAATGACTTTATCGCTACTATAGACATCAAGGATGCCTACCCTTCCGACCGCCCACGCCAAGCTATGCGCTGGGACTTCGGAGTTGGTAAAGGTCCTGAGTTTTTCTTTGAGAATTGCCTATGCATGGGCCTCTCTTCGAGTCCTTTTATTTTTAATCACATTTCTGACTTTATCATGCGTTGTGCCAAGCGAGAGGGTGTTAACAGAGCAGTTAACTACTTAGATGACTTTGCTGTAATTGGCTACTCTTTCGATAATTGCCTAACGAGTCAGTTAACAATTGCTGCTATTTTGTGCAGAATTGGTTTTTATTTAAGTTATCCTAAATTTCTAGCCCCAGCACAGTGTACCCGTTTCTTGGGCATCAAAATTGACAGTGTCCGCCTGCAGCTTCGGCTCCCGCCTGACAAGATTTATAAACTTAAAATACAACTCTCCCTTTTTCTTTGTAAACGCAAAGCGTCTCGGTAGGACTTGGAGAGGTTGGCCGGTCGCCTTGCCCACTGTGCAACAGTCGTCCGTGGTGGTCGCTCCTTCTCCACGAGGATCTATGACGCGATTCGGCAGCTGAAGAAGCCGTGCCATAAGTTCAGGCTGAACGATGAGTTTAAGTCCGAGCTCCGCTGGTGGCTCGACTATGTCGAAACCTTTAATGGCTATGCCAAGCTTCTCGGCTCTCACGCAACTGCCGTCTCTGTGTACAGTGATGCCTCTGATTGGGGTTTTGGGGCTACCCACTTGGACGACTGGCTCGTCGGCTCCTTTAGCGCTGGTGAGGGTGCCCTTGACTCCGAGGTCGGACATCATTACGCTGACCCTGGCGGAGTTTGTGCTGATGTGCATATTAACCTGAAAGAGATGTGGCCAGTGGTCGCCGCTGCCCGCAAGTGGGGCCATCGGTGGCAGGATATGTGCGTTGTCTTTGTAACCAACAACAACACGGTGCATTAGCGCTTGCCACTGGCCGCTGTGTGAATAAACAGATCATGAAATGGGTCAAGGAGCTTTTCTGGGTATCAGTCCGCTATAACTTCGACATTAAATCTGTTTATATAAGGTCTAATGACAATACAACTTGTGACGCCCTTAGTAGATGGCGTGATCGGGCTAGTAGGAACCGGATTAGTCAGGTTGACAGCTCCCGGCGAATGTGTTGTGCACATATATTTGTTTAACTACTCACCCCTAAACAATTCTTTCTTGTTTCTTTCAGATCTGGCTGAGCTGGAGGGGGAGGTCAGTGTAATTTGCGACCATTTTTACTCCTCCAACTCGAGAGCTACGCGATCTATTCAAGTGCGAAAATACCTTTCTTTCATCGAAGAGTTTGGCGGCCTGCTGTCGCCTCTCCCCTGCCCCTCCCCCCCAGGTCGCTATGTATGTCGCTTGGTTGTCACGTACCTTAAAATATTCATCCATTACTAACTACCTTAGCGCCCTAAGCTTCTTTCTGAAGTCAGAAGGCTACCCCCCTATTGACTACACTTCTCACCAAGTCAGAACCGTTTTGGGCGGGGCTAAGCGGGTTCTCGGATGTGCAGTTAAGCGAGCTGCCCCACTATTACCTAGAGAGTTGCTCATGATGTTCGACCTAATGTCCGACAGTGAGGGCCACGTAAGCGCTAGAGCCACAATCTTAACTGGGTTCCGGGCTCTTCTTCAAAAATGTCAACTTACTGACTCTGAGTCAGTCCTTAGACATTCGGATTTTGTTTTTTATAAGTGGGGTATGGTGATTTCCATAAGAAGATCTAAGACTATTCAGTTTTCTGAATGGGAGTTACTCATTCCCGTGGCCAGAGTGCCAAACCACGAGCTATGCGCAGCCTTCTGGGTTGAGAAACACTTTGAGCAAGTTAGGGCTAGCGCAGACTCTCCTGCCTTCCAAATTCCTTCCCCCGCCAGGGGGTTCTGTCCTCTAGATTATGTTACTCTTCAGGCAACGATTAAAATCTTTTCCTCTGAGGCCGGCCTCGATGACAGTTCCTTCTCTTGCCACTCCCTTTGCAGGGGGGGATGTACATTTCTCGCCCTCCAGGGGGCTACTATCGGCGAGATTAAGGTGCGCGGAGACTGGTCATCTGATTGTGTTTATAAATATATCTCATGCCCCCTCTCACAGCGTATTGTTGCTGACCTCAGAGTGGCCTCGGCCCTTAGTAATGCTATGTAATGACCTTCTGTCTGGGTGTGTCTGCGACTTTGGCATTTGAGCCCAGCCAGGTGCAATTGATGATTGTTTCCTAATAAATATTGTACCCACCATACTGCCTCCTAGTGCTATTCTTACACCTACGTATATACAACGTATATACAGATGTAAGCAAATATGCATGGTGCTTCCCCCAGCGGATCTTGTCAGAACTAGCTTAGTTCACCTCCTTGCCGCCGGGTGACCCTCTCCCTACATGTATATACTTTGGGCTATAGCCTCCCTACAGCTAGTTGCAATGCTGCCTTGGTCAACATAAAAAAAAAATTATATTCTTTTTTATCTATTTTTATTTTTTATTTTTTGCTACTTTTACATTTACATCGGTAGGGCATTTGAGCCCAGCCAGGTGCAATTGATGATTGTTTCCTAATAAATATTGTACCCACCATACTGCCTCCTAGTGCTATTCTTACATATATATATATATATATATATATATATATCTATATATATATATATATATATATATATATATATATATAAACATGTGCCTGGTCACGTACACGATCAGTAATAGAACATTTGCATTCCCCCCTTGCCGAATATTGGAATATTTCACACTAATAAAGAGTCAGTCGCTGTACACATCTCAACGTGTCAAGACATCTTGTTTTATACCCCTGTCACACTACGACGCAATGAGCCAACGTAAGCCTGACGTGGTGATTTTTCGTCATTACGTTGATGTACTTTGGATTACGTTATGATGACATCAGAATGACGTTAGATTGACGTCGAGCTACGTCACATTACGTTGTGTTACGTCGAGTTACGTCGAGGTTTTGGACATGTTCAAAACTTTCGACGTAGCTGGAACGTAGGGGTTTACGTTCACCATACGTTCTGTTCACGTTCAGCGAACGTCAATGATGTTAAACGGACATTAGTCAAACGCTGCTCACTATGTTCAACTACGTTCCACTACGTTGACCCACATTAAACCAGGTGGAAATGCCCACACGGCATAAAGGGAACGTCAGGAGAACGTCAGGAGAGCGTACATTCAACGTACGTTCAACATTTCACCACCGTCTCATGACGTATGCAACGTCATGTAACATTCTTCTGGCGATGGAATAACGTTCATAACGTCCCGTGAGCGTAATGATGTTGACCTCTCTCATTGAATGACGGTATCGCTACGCTTTACCAACGTTACGCTCTCGTCCACTACGCTGCATCCACGTTCAACTTGTGCCCAAATTTGCATACTACGCCGAGAAGTTCAACGTTCTTCACGTTCTCCCTACGTTGACGTCGTTACGTCGTAGTGTGACAGGGCCTTTACATGGTGTCAGATTCTCGCCATGCCGGCTTCTGCACTATCATGACTTAAAACCCCGGGTCCGCTCGTAATCACCAACAATGCCAGTAGCAACTGGAAAGCATGGATAAGGGCATACAATATATTTGTCACAGCAGCGGGAGTGACCGGCCAGACGCGAGGCAACTAGAGTTGATCTTCCAAGAATACTCTGAAGTCCCACGGTAAAGATTGTTTTTGTTTTGTTGTTGGTTTACGTCCAAGCAACATTTAAGGTCATATCAGGACACGTATCAGGACCGGTGCTGACGTGTGACTGTGTGCACCCCACTGGGAGACCAGGCGCTGCTGGCATCATGACCCGATATCCCACACAGTCACATTATCCCAAATCATCCAGATCTGAAACTCAAGGAGGGTGTCGGTGAACATGCCCTCTGATATAGTGGCCTGCATGTCGGTGGGATCACAGCCACTCGAGAGATTCCACAGGTGGGACACACTTTGCAGTAGAGAAGACAATGCCAAGCTGAGTAATGATGTCCATGAAATCAAACTACGCCTCATCTGCTGCGTGTTGGTCGGGGCCCATGCCTGTAAAGTCATCTAGGGAGCAGTGTAAAGCTGTGTTTAGATGGGCGAGTTAAAACGCTTCATATAAAACCACTTGCCTAGATCGATTTACATTTGCCATGTAAACGCGACACTGTGGCATTTTAGGGCTGAATCGATTCATATAAATCGGTAGATGTAAACCACCTTGCGAGGTAGTATAGATGAAGCGATACAGCTGGTTCCCGGGCGGTGATAGTGTAAAATAGCGGTGCTCGCCAGCTACAGGCTCAGCTCTAACTATACACTGGTACCTGGCAGTGTTAGGGACCGATTAGGCCGAAATCTATTGAATGCGATCATATTTAACAGAATTACATACTCAAATAATGAAATTTAATTAAATTAACCCTAAATTCCAAGCGATATTAACATAGCCGCTACATTGGCGTCGTTATTCATATTGTGAATCGATGAATGTAAACTAAACAAATAGCAGTGCTCGCCAGCTACAGGCTCACCACTAAGGCTGCTGGTCCCCAGGCGCCGATAGTGTCAAATAGCGGTGCTCGCCGGCTACAGGCTCACCTCTAAGGCTGCTGGTTCCCGGTCGCGGACAACTTGCCACTACATCGCTTCATATAAATCGATTTGCCTAATTCGCTTCACAATTGCCCGTGTAAACACAGCTTAAGAAATGTCCCTTCTTGTGTAAGAAATGTCCCCTTTTCCTCAGAAGGTACACTACTGCGGTGATGGTCCGTGCACATGGCTTGAAGGATGTGCGCCATCCGAAGGGTGTGGGCCGTATCGGTGTGAAACAGTCCATTCAGAGTTATTTATGCTCAGGAGTGTGGCAGAGAGAGAGAGTGCACGTCGTGCATTGCTTGTATGCGCGAGCTAGGTCGGAACACCAGAGAAAACCACCACCTGTGAATTATCATTGCATTTCTGCAGGTGAAAGGTCTATTAATTGTCTGATTATGCATATTCACCATCTCATAAGCAGGAATCCTATATAACGAGACGGGATGACCAAATGAGCTGGGCGTCTGTATACCGTTTTGGTAGGTCATGGGATTCGAACCCACGGGTTCAAACCCTGGTCGAGTCAAACCAATGACATAAAAATGTATCCTTGTCGCTTCCTAGCCAGGTTCTTGGCATTATTAGGATAAGGCAAGGAGCAGTGGAATAAGGAAGACCAATCATCAGCGATTGAAATGTTCCCTGCTTAATCAACTAATGTACCCAAATATTCGACAGTATCCAGTGGCTGCCAACTTCGATTTTTTGCATTCTCTCCAAATTCATCAACTTGTAAAAATATATGGATTTTCGGTCTGGATTTATAAATTGGCAAAGAGCATTGCTATTCTCAGGCAACGGAGTGGGGACCAGGGTTATGTAACAGAGAAGCAATGGGTGCCCCACTCGCTGTGTGACATAAGAGCCTATGTGGAAAATGTGATAACACATAGCGACCGAGATTGTGATGTGACGTTCATATTTAAGAGACAGTTAATGATTAGTGAAATGTTCCCTCCATTCACCAGAAAGAGTGCAAGTGGAGGGGAAGGACATTTGTAATATATGTTTATTGTAACTGTCTGCAACTACCTATGTTACCATGGAGCCGATGGGCAAGGACACCCAGGCATCCTGCATACATTATGAACACCAGCTACAGCTGGGGGTTGAGTGACAGCTGCCCCTATTAGGGCATCCCCCCCCCCCCCCCACAGGCTGTAGAGGGTGTCTGATTGGCTGGCTGTGGGAGCCCAGTCACCTGGGGCCGTATGCACGAATCGGTGTTAGGGCCGTAACCGTGGCTAGGCTAGCTCCACACGGCTAAATATGAGACATCGGTATGCACGAATCGGTGTTGGGGCTAACCGCGAAATTTAGCCTAGGCTAAGCTAAACCATTTTCAAATCAGGTTTTACTGCCAGCCGGGCCGGATAGTGTGCTTGTATTGTTCTCAATCTATTAAATGATGTGATATTTAACAGAATTACATATGCAATAAGTGAAATCTAATCAAAATAACCCTAAAAACGAAGCGATTTTAATGCTTCCGCCGCATTGGCGGTGATATTAATATTGTCGAATCGACGAATGTAAAGTAAACAAATTGCCGCCGCCGCCTCCATTTAAGGTACCATTCGTGTACCCTTGGCGCCATCTGTGTCTTTCTTTTGTCAATACTACAACCTCGCCTCCGCGCTTACTCGGCGCCAAGCCAATATATATTTTAATCAAATATATAGTTATTCGGAGCCGGTGTGGCGGTTTCAGCTTGTTCCCGTGCTCAGCCGTGTCCCGTTGCTTCTGCGCATCCGCGGATTTCGCATCAACTCGGGTCACCCGAGACACTTATTGGCGCATGCGCACATCGTACAAACTCGGGTAGAATAATCGAATACGCTTCTCCGTGCTCGGGTGGACAATTTTTTTTTTTTTTTAATAACCGATAAAACTACAGCAAAATAGGATTTAAAGTATTTTATGATGGCCTAGTTTACCTATATTTCCATTTAATTAATCTAAGTTATTCTTTTTTTGCACACGGCGCGTGTATTTGTCGACTCCACTTGCCGTGTTCTATTTGAAATTCTGACGTCTGGGATGACCCGAGTCGCCCGGGTAGTGTTAATCGATTACGGCCATGCTTATTAGATTCTGACGCATGCGCAGAAGCGAGGGACAGGGCTGAGCACGGGAACGAGCTGAAACCGCCACACCGGTTGGGCAGAGACAGGCTCTTGATTAGTGAGGTGGAACACTCCCGGTGGCGCCAGTGTATTATTAACCTGCAGACATATTACAGAAAAGTGCTACAGTGGAAAGGTGATAGAAACAAAGGGGGAGAAGACAGTAGTTTGTTATTTTTATTTGTGTAATGAATTATACAACATGTAGTATAGACTGAGCAGGTCGCTGGTCGGTGCCGTTGCAGGAGAGTGACTCCAGGCGGTCGTCGGAGTTTTAAGTCCTGGCAACATCTAAGGTCATATCAGAACGGGTATTGAATTGTGACAGTGCACACTTATGGTGACTTCATAGTGCTGCCCTACTCGGAAATCAGGCTGCCAGCAACATGACCCAATATCCCACTCAGTCACATTATCCTGACGCTGAGCTAACCAGTCTGTGCTCTATTCTATTAATGCCGAGCGCCGGGCTAGGAAGTGACAAGTATCAATTTTATAAGTCATTGGTTTGACTTGACTGGGAACCAAACTCCCGACCTTCCGCACGTAAGGCCCGTACTTTACCGATTCTGTCACCGCCCCCGGTTGACTCCAGTTAGTGCCACTGGTGTTGTCAACCGGAATGGGTAATGTGCAAAACAATAGTTATATGATAAAACATGTGCATACCGTCGCTATTTATATTGTCATAATGCATTACATTGCACAAATATGCAGATGTGTATGACGGGATGGCCGAGGTAGTTTAACACGCACTTCCCCTAGGGCAGGTCATGGGATTTGAATCTGCAGGTTCAAATCGCACCAAAGTGAAACCGATGACTTTAATTTGTATATGTACCGAGCCTCGTCAACATTACTAGGATCGGTCAAGGAGTAGTCGAATGCTCAAGGGGCACCCTCCTCTGGAATGTATTGGGTCCATCCCTACTGACATTCAAACCCATATTATTAAATGTGATCATTCAATCTTAGTGGCAGAAATATGATTGCCACGTGAACATTTTATATCTGGACAGCAAGTTGACGTGGGCGGAAAACAAAGATTCGAAAAGGTTATCAATTAATTATTGTATTCTAGGTCTGGTTCGTTGCTGCTGCATGTTCTGTGAAATTCTGTTTTTCGCTTGGCTGTCAGAAGAGAAGTGCTGATATCGGCTGCTGCCGAGTGGGTTATTCTGGAGAAGGGTCCACAGCGAGGAGAGGAGGAAAAACGGATGACCACTGTCCCATATTGAGCATATCCTTGCAGGATGGGTTTCCCATTCTTTAATTACTGATATTGTGTGATTTAAACAGAAGTCGACATAGATCAATTTCAAATACACTTCAAGCACTTTAATCTGTGCAAAAGATACACAAATGTGTGACTATGTCTGAAAAAGAAACTACTAAAACAATAATGGATGTATTCGACTGGGACCTTTCCATAATTTGAGCCAATCAGAGCTGTTCTTTTCGATAGCATATGGCTACCCCTTATGGGGGCCGCCATTTGCAATCAGGGCAGCCATTTGCAATTGAAAAGAACAGCTCTGATTGGCTGACACTGAGAGCTGTTCTCAACCAGTCAGAGCTGTTCTTTTCGATTGCAAATGGTGCCCCCCCATGGGGGGAAGCTATTTGCCGGGCTCAGACAAGTTCAAACGTGGCTGGTTGTCCATCTCCTTTCAGCACTGAATATGCTTATGGAATTCTGGTAGGTGGCAAGAGGCAGCACCTTGACGGAACATGCTGATTGGTGGGCATAGGTTAGCGAACCAAGAATATGGAGGGTGGTTGGTTGGCATAGGCTATCTAAGAATCTACTTGATAAAATATTCACCCATGCTCAAAACAAGGGTGAATGACAACCATATCTAAATCCGAGCAACACTTGCTTTGATAGGAATGAACAGGAAACTGGATGTATATGACCTAGTTCCAGCATGTATTGTTTATCCATATTGGCATACAGTTGATGAAAACAATGGTCGGCAACCAGTCAGCCACCAATCAACGGCCCATCGGTGACCCATCGGCAATCAGTGAGAGTCGGGTGTGAGTTAGGGTGAGTGTGAGAGTGGAAGTCAGCTGTTATGGTCGGCTAGCGATCGGCAAGCGGTCGCCGACCAATCACTGACCGCTCGCCAACCGCTTTGATCGCAAGGAGATTTTAGATGCAGCAGCTGCAACCTCCCTGCGACCAAAACGTCCCGAAATGGTTGGTGACCGGTCGGCAACCAGTCAGCGAGCACTCAGCATCCAGTCACAAGGTGGTCTCAAAGTGGTCGCAAGGTTGTCGCAAAGAGGTCGCAAGCAAACACAGGCCTTAGCGGCTACCGTAACAAAATGAAAATTTATGTTAAGCTTATAATTCGAAATAATTGCACAATTAACTACCATCATCATTAATTTCATAAACAAATCCTATATACTCGTTAGTTGTTGATGGCATCGCTCATAACTTGAGATAAGTGTTGGGGTCATTTGACAGATAATTGTCAAATTTTATCACGTGACCAGCAGTCATTATATCTTAATTGTGCGACTGTACCAAACGGTGATAGTACTCCTTCCTACCACAAGCAATCTAGCCATAAAATATAGCTAGGTTAGAATAGTATTTCAGTGCCAATAACTGAATGAAGCCTTCTGAAAACATATATATACTGCCGGAATACCAGTCCTTCGGCACTGACAAAAAAAGTAATTAACATTTTAACATAAACAATATGGCATAGCTACATTGTTGCACTGTAAGCACATCCGAACAAGTTCTATCAGCATCATACTTTGTCGATGCTAAATCTTTTATAGCATGCACCTTTTTATTTTGTGCTTACAATAAATTTTTTCCTGTAAGCAGGTGCAAACAATTGTGTACTTTTTTCCCATACTAAGTCTTTTAAGTATTGTGCCTCCAATTTTTTAAATAGCCTTTCCTCATGGGCAATCGAAAATAGTTTTAGATTTTCCAAATCAAAAACCATTTGCATGCACGTTTGTCTTTTACAGACTTTGCACCATGAACCTAATTTAACAATTGGAAATGATCCCATAAAAGTTGTCAAAGAGACCAAGTTTTTAGGAGTCATCTTTGACAACAAATTATCTTTTATCCCTCATATTAAGTATTTAAAGTCCAGATGCCTTAAAGGACTGGACGTTTTAAAAGTTCTAGCCCACACACAGTGGGGAGCAGGCAGCACTGTCCTGCTCCAATTATATAGAACATTAATATGTTCAAAATTGGACTATGGCTGTTTGTTTATGGTTCAGCCAGAAAATCATACATATCACAGTTAGACACTATACACGATCAAGGCCTTCGGCTTGCCCTGGAGGCTTTTAGAACCTCACCTGTCCAGAGCCTCAATGTCGAAGGCCGAGAGCCCTTCCTTAAGCGTAGAAGGTTCAAACTGTCTATGCAATATGTGATCAAATTAAAAGGAAATATTTTAAATCCTGCGTATAAGTACATCTTTATGCCACCATATGAATGCCTCTATGAATCAAGGCCAACATACATAAAGCCGTTAGGCCTCAGAATAAAGCCTCATTTGGAGGCCCTGGGGGCAAATCGACATACCATAGCACCCTCACAATATTCAGATGTTTCTCCCTGGCAGCTGAGGAAACCAAACATCATCCTCCAGCTGGCCATGTCGAAGAAATCCCAAATGCACCCACTTTCATATCAGGAAAGCTTTATCGATGTGCGAAGTGCTTTTAGTTCCCACCTAGCCGTTTACACTGATGGGTCAAAGACAGACAACAGAGTCTCTACGGCAGCAATCGTCCATGGACATGAATTAGGTATGCGTATTCCAGATCAGAGTTCCATCTTTACTGCTGAGGCATGAGCACTTCTACTCGCGTTAGAGTGCATCGAAACCTCAGCCAGCCATAAATTCATCATTTTCACTGACTCCTTTTCCTGCCTTCAGGCTTTAAACAATAGGAAACTGGACCACCCAATACTACTTAAAGTACTCATTAAACTAAACTCTCTTTCAATAGCAAAATTTGACATTCACCTATGTTTGGTGCCCAGTCATGTGGGTATCCCAGGAAATGAGAGAGCAATTCAAGCGGCTACTCGAGCCCTGACTGCTCATTTGGAACACTGTCATATTCCCCACTCTGATCTGAAACCTACCATTTAAAAATACATCTGGAGCCTATAGTAGATCGAATGGGATGAACACCCAAACAATAAACTCCATAGAATTACCCCCTCCATGAACGGACTGCTGCAGAGTCACCTGGAAGGGCAACAAGACCAGGTTGTTTTAATAAGATGCCATGGCTAACACACATTTTTCTGCTCAAGGAGGAGCCTCCCCCTGAATGTATTGGATGTCAGTCCCCACTGACATTAAAACACACTTTATTAAACTGTGTGGATTTCATGGCCCTGCGCCAATAATTTTACACTACAAACAGCATGCATGACCTATTTACTAAAGTAAAACAAGAAAACATTTTAGCCTTTTGAGGGCAGCTGGTTTGTACCACCTCATATAGCTTTTTAAACAAATTTAATCAGTGAATAATACTATCATCTAGAATTTTATTTAGCTTGACCAGAAACTATATGATTGTGAGTTTTCAAAATTCATGAGTGTCTTTTGGCATAAAATTGATTGTATGCTTTTACATGTAAAAGCGATGGTTTGAACAAAAACAAACATTTCTCGCTGTGAATATGGCCTATGCTGCCGACACAGCATAAAGCAACCACCAATCAATCAATCAATCCAATTTTTTAGAACATGTACGCACATGCGAACAATGTTATGCTTCCAATTTAAACCGCTATGGCTATGGCACTGTATATTGTGTTTGTACTTCATAATATTTGTTCTCTGGGACGACTGTGAAAGAGAAATCCTACAGCCATGCCTGTTGTTGATTATTTTATTTCGGGGGAATGGGGAGAGAGAGAGATTGAATGATACTTGATATTTTTCTCATGGGGATGGGGGTTTCTGAAAGGTGTAAGCATTATGAAAAGTATGCTGATGGCCGTATCAGTTACTCTTCTTTACTAACTACTAGTCAGGAGGCTCCTGACAACTGTCTGCCAGTCCCCACCTTCAAAGTTCTTTAAACAACTCATAAGGAAGAAAGGAAGACAAGTCACACAAGATTGACAGTGATAATGTTGAGCTTTATTGGCTACAACTCTTGTTCACCTACTAGTGACCTCCCACCCTGATTCACTTACAACCTGTTACACACACCCACATTGTTCCTGCTTACTCATATCAAATCAGTGCCTACAGCCCATTGAACCTGGGTCCATTGGTTGTTGCACACAGCTAAGTGTGGTGAAGTGCTTCTTTCAGTACTTCTAGAGTGAGTGTGTGTCTGTATAGCATGCGCAAGGAGTGTTTAAGGTGTCTGGGCTCATACAGCCAGCCAATCATACACCCCCTGCAGCCTGGGTGGGCGGCACCCAAAAGGGGCACCTCTCACTCATCCCCAGTGCAGGTGGTGTCCATAATGTATGCAGAATGGCTGGTGTGCTTGCCCAGTGGTCCTGTGGTAACAGGTAGTCGTCACACAGTTACAGCAAATATATGTAGATGCTCCCACTCCATTTGCACCCTTCCTGGTGCATGGAGAGAACATTTCTGTAATAAGTAACAGTATCTATATATCTGGATATCATATCACAATCACGGTCACTGTGCGTCATAACATAGATTTCTTATGTCACACAGCGAGTGGACACCCATTGCTTCTCTGGTACATAACAATGGTCACCAACTTCGTCACCCGATATTAATGTTTTTCCCCAACTCGTCTACCATGACCGAAAAACCGTATATTTTTACAATTAGATCACAAAGACTACCCAATTCTACCAAATAAATTCCATGTGACTCAACAAATGAAAAAGAAGCCTAGGTTAAATTTGTGAACTGCTTCTTTTGGTATCTCTAGAGCGAGTGTGTCTGCATAGCAAGTGCAAGGAGTATAAGGTGACCAGGCTCACACAGCCAGCCAATCAGATGCCCCTGCAGCCTGGGAGGGGCGGCACCCAACAGAGGCACTTGTCACTCAACCCCAGTGCAGGTGGTGTCCATAATGTTTGCAGAATGGCTGGGTGTGCTTACCCAGCAGTCCCGTGGTAACAAGTGGTCGCCATACAGTTAAAATAAACATTAATACGTGTTCCCACTCCACTTGCACTCTTCCTGGTGCATGGAGGGAACATTTCTGTAATTAGTAACCGCATCTTCATATCCAGACATGATATCACAATCCCAGTCACTGCACGCCATAACATTTCCACATAGTTGTTTATATGTCACACAGCAAGTGGGCACCCATTGCATCACTATTACATACATAACAATGGTCCCCAACTCCGTCGCCCAAGATATTAATTTGATTCCAAGCTTGTCTACCACGACCGAAAGACTGTATATATATATACATATTTAACTTAACCTAATATAGTTATCTCAAAATAATGATAGAAACTCAAGACCATCAGACTGCAACTGTAACTAATGCCTCGGTCACAAATGCGTTGCAGCATGCTTGAGGAGACCATAAGTCGCCGCATTGGCCAGACCGTACAGTGACCGCATGGTGAATTACGGTCACCATACGGTCACCGTATGGGTTTTTGCTCGCCGCAAGGTGTTGCATTTTTTTTAAGTCAGAGTTATCTTAACTTTGGAAAATCGCAATGCCGCAGGCCGGAATCCCACCAGAATCCCCCCAATTTTTATTGTTAACAGAATAATATGTTTGTATAGAAATTTTGATAACAAAAATGTTTTAAAATGTCTTATCTGCGGTTGTGCGGGGACACAAAAAAAATATATAAGGCACCATACGGAGACCTATCCCTTGCTGTGACCATACGATTTGTGAATAGATAAACTGCAGACCGCAACACTGTAACATTGGCATAAACCGCAAGCCACACTGCATACCGCAGCACCATATGGCGATCTCAGCATTTGTGACCTAGGCTTAAAGTTGCATAATCCGATGGTTTTGGATTTCGATAATTTTTCTGAGATAAACATATTAAAGTCGCCAGGTATAGCAAACGAACCCAGCATCAAAAGCTCTCCAAACATACCTTTACTGAGTCCCGGACACCACCGGACAAAGAATTTTCTAGTCCGGTGCTGTCCGGTGACAAAATGTATCGAAATGTATCGAAATGGAGCGTAATTGGGTCAATTGCCGCCGGGCAACTGGACAAGTACTGTACATGTACCCTACATGTACCAGACGAGAACCGGACGAGAACCGGACGAGAACCGGATGAGAACCGGACGAGAACCGGACGAGAACCGGACGAGAACCGGACGAGAACCGGATGAGAACCTGACGGACCCACCATCGACCAGACACGTACCGGACTGTAAATATATTAGGTTCATCGTTATAATCTTCTTTTTTAATTTTTTTTTTATTGAGGCTGTGTTTATACTGTCCATAGCATATAAGCTCGAGTACTCGGGCTTGTTTTCAATGCTGGCCAGCTGTAGTGGTGGACTTATCTTATCAGACAGTAGCTGATAAGGTGTTTGATTGCCTGTATTACAGTAGCAGGTAAGTGGTTGCTTAGTATGGTTAGTACTCTATCTTAGTTTTTTGGATTTTCTTGGTATATATACTTTATTGATGTTCAAGCCATCGGACAATACCGGAAGCAAACAAGACACGTAACGGATAGGTACCAGATATGAACCGGACAAAACGGACAAACCAGACACCAACCAGACACGTACAGATGGATACCGGACATGAACCAGACAAACCGGACACCAACCGGACACGTCAGTCCGGCGGGGTCCGGTAGAAGTTTTGTGCATCTTCAAAACTTGTACCAGACACCGCCGGATGGCTAGCAGACATGTACCGGACATTGCCGTATTTCACCGGACAGTGTCCGGTTCATGTCCAGTTCCCCAGTCCGGTAAGGTGTGACTGGGCCTTTATATTTAGCATTTTAGATTACAAATTCTAATATTTTTCTCTATATGGTTGTCTAAAAGCCTTGTCAGTGCTGCTGGAGTAACTACAACACAACAGGAGCAACCAATTTCAGCACTCTCCCCCCAGGTATACAGTTACATAAACTGA
The DNA here is from genome assembly GCA_030323885.1 of Branchipolynoe longqiensis. NCBI lineage: Eukaryota > Metazoa > Annelida > Polychaeta > Phyllodocida > Polynoidae > Branchipolynoe > Branchipolynoe longqiensis. The sequence goes on from CM059186.1 coordinate 148,607,120, forward strand.
AATCCTGCAAAGGTATGCTTAGAGAGCATTTGTCGGAGTACAGTTCATGTCTCAGCAGCCTATACTGGGTCCGTTTGAATTGATTGTTATAATCAACAATACTTTATTTTGAAGTAATTTTATTTTAAATGGCTAACTTTGGAGATATTTTAAGTGCAAACATGCTGAATTAATTTTGGCAAGCACGCCAAAACTCTGATACCATAGGCTTCTGCAGTAACAGATTCTATTAAATTGACTCAGTATTCCCTTCTATGTGGCAACAAATTGTAAAAATATACGGATTTTCGGTTCGGAATTATATATTGGCAGAGAGCATTATTAACCTCAGGCGACGGAGTGGGGACCAAGGTTATGTAATAGAAAAGCAATGGGTGCCCCACTCGCTGTGTGACATATTAGGCTATGTGAAATATATGTTAATACATAGTGCCCGAGATTATGATGAGATGTTCTTATATAAGAGACAATTAATGTTTGGTGAAATGTTCCCTCTGTGCACCAGTAACTGTGCAAGTGGAGGAGAAGGACACTATTTATTGTAACTGTCTGCAACTAACTGTTACCACAGGACCAATGGGCAAACACACACAGCCATTCTGCATACATTATGGACACCACCTGCAGCTGCGGTTGAGTGACAACAGCCCCTATTAGGGCACCCCCCCCCCCCCGCCCCAGGCTGTAGAGGGTGCTGATTCGCTGGCTGTGGGAGGCCCAGTCACCTGCACCCCTTTGCCCCACCTGACCCCGCAAGCCTCATTTTGATATTGATTATTCTAGATACTCTGATCTATATGCTACTACAGGCATTACTAACACACTCTACTCTTGACGCTTGAGTGAGACACACTCTTCTCTTGGCCAGGAACCCAGACACTCTGTCTGATGCTCCACCTTTCATATACAAATTGAGCTGTGTGCAACAACCATGGGACTCCGGTTCAATGGGTTCTAGGCACTGATTCCTATACATACTAAAGAGAGTAATGAGGCTCTGTGTGGACAGAAGGTAAGGAGTCAGGGTGATAGGTCGCTAGTAGGTGAACAGGAGTTGATGCCAATAAAGCACAACTTCTTCACTATCAATCTTGCGCGACTTGTCTTCCCTTTCTTGCTTATGAGTTTGTTGGAGAGGGGCATCAGGTGTGAACGGACAGACAGTTGTCAGAACGCACCTGGGAAGAGTAAGTGGTATTTCTGGGGCTCAGACGGCCGGGCATTCAAGATATATTACAAAATGTTAATAAGAGCACGAGTATATAAATTAGACATGTAGAATCGGATTTAGACAATTGCTTTGTTTGAAAAAATGTGAAGTTTTCATCGGACTATGCCGCTTTAACAGGACTAGATCAGTGGGTATCTATCTAACCTCAGTCGTGGTGCATAGTGGACTATAGGCCTACTTAGGATTTTAGTGATAAATTATTAATTTATGTGGAATGCATTCTAAGCATGCTCAATCATGTTGGATATGGTTTCAGATCCATTGGTTGTCATTGTTTTATTTATCGGGGTGCGGGGGGGGGGGGGGGGGGGGGGGGGGGGGGGGGGAGGGGGGCTGTTCCAGATGCTGCTGAACATCTGTAATGCTGACGTCTCCGATGCTCGGGATGAGGACAATTTTCAACCATTTTCAAACTGTATTAACTTTCTTCACATAATAATAATAATAATAATAATAATAATAATAATAATAATAATAATAATAACAACAACAACAATAACAATAATAATATATTTATTTCCACATGATAAATGTACACACATGTTGATATTTATATCAGTACTTTTTCACATGAAAACGGAGAATGATTATTATAATCAATATTCAATAATCCACAGACCGGAAGCAGTTACCCAGAATTACACTTAACAAGAATACACTGGATACAGAAAATGCATGTATTTAAATCGTGACAACAGCCGGCCATTGCTTTTACAAATACAATACCTATATTTCGGTAGCTGGCGAGAACCATTCACTTCGGTCGTTCCTGATCTAACGACTATCTAAAAATAGACTGAGGTCAGGCTATCTCCGGGGCAGGCCCGATGGTATCTACCCCCATTGTGGCAATAGTTAGGGAATGACCGCGCCGACTTCACCAGGCCTAGAAACCAAATCGACTTTAGCTAGGCGGAATACCCACATAAACTAGGCCTAGTAACCAAATTAAGTGGCACCATGCATAGTAACCACATAGACTTATGTCAGGCCTACTAACCACATCGACTTCAGCCAGGCCTAGAAACCACATTGACTTTAGCTAGGCCGAATACACACATAAACCTCTGCTAGGCCTAGTAACCACATTGAGTGGCACCATGCCTAGAAACCACAGACTTCTGTCAGGCCTACTAACTACATCAACTTCAGCCAGGCCTAGAAATCACATTGACTTCAGGTAAGCCTAATAACACCTTTTAATTTATGTCAGGCCTAGTAATTACTTCCACCAGGACTAATACCCACATAGACTTCAATCATAATAAGCATATTGACTTCCTCCAGGCCTCGTAAATGTACCGACTTCTCAAAAGCTTAGTAACGACATCAACATTCGCAAGGCCTCTTCCACATCAAGTTCCACTAAGCCTAGCAACCACATTGAATTCCACCAGGCCTAGTAACCACATCAATAACGGACATACCTAGTAACTACCTTCATTTACACCATGCCTAGTAACCACATCGAATTCTGCTAGGCCTAGTAACCACATTGACTTCCATCACACCTAGTAACTGTATTAACTTCTACCAGGTTTGGCAACCACATTAAATTCCACCCGGCCAATTAGCCATATCAAATATACAGCATGCCTAGTAATAGGTATCCCAAGTGATTTTCACGAATAGTTTTGAGTTTGATTTAATGGATTTCACCTGTTATTATATTGAATTTGAAATAAAATGACACTTCATTTGTGAAAGTCGCTCTAATATTAAAGAAGATATGGACTTTTTTAGGTTGTTACTTAATTGGTCCCACCCAAAACTAAAAAGATAGCATTTTTAATGGCCCCAAAAATTAAAAGTAACCACCCTATCAGACTTCCTGTGTTTTTTCCTTCAAATTCATGGCCTATACAATGAGAATAAAAGGATCCAGGGGTATGATGTGGTTACATTTCAAGATATACATCTTCAAAAATGCGCGAAATAACAATTTCCTTAATTTCACCAATTTCCTAATTTCGCTTTGGACGACTTTTGGGGGCTTGCTTGTGGAACAAATTGCCACCCCTATTAAATTATTCTGATTTATCCCATACCTACTGACGAGTTTTGTCACTGCGATTTTTTTTTAAGGACTACCTATGCTTGGGAAAAGCTTAAAAAAATAGGTTTAAAATGGTCCAGAGCTCAATTTGACAAGTGATAAAATCCGGTAAAAAGAAATGCCCAACTTTGAGCAGCCTTAAAATGGTACAGAAAAGTGCCCGTGCATGAAATTTTCAGCCTGTACTATCTTCAATATGCTCTTTCTGTTTACATTATATACAGTACAATTTGATAGATGTGAATGTTTTAAAAAAAAAATTGTTTTCACACCATGTGTGTGGATGTGTGTGTGTGTGGGCGGTGTGTTTATGGAGCAGTCAGCCTTATACTAATTAATACCAGACAACACTGGCACATTGCATAACAGCTTTAGCATTCAATTATTAAGTAGAGCCTACATTTATTTTGTCTCACATTCGCGCCTTCACGCCGTGCATTGCTAAGAATCACAACAAACTTATTTTTCTTTAGAAAGAAAATATCCTTATTTTCATGTAAAAACCTAAGTTATCCATTATTCGGTTCACAAATGAATTTATTCAAGAACAAAATATGAATATATGGCCTGTAGTATTGGCAACAAAATGATACCGTTGGCATGATGATGCTAGCTCTGGTGAATGGGTACCAGAGGTTTGAAGAAGCAGTGTAAAATGTCATGCATAAGTTAGTTGAAACAAAAGGTGATTTTCTACATAAATGGACCTGACAAAGCATTGGTTTTCTTTAGTTGAGCAAAGTCATATACTAATGTGGATGGTGCTATCAGAAAGAAGAAATATAAAGCTTATTTTGGTTTAGATTTTATTTCAATTGGTGAACAACTAGAACACACCAACAGATTGAAAATGATGAATATTAAGGCTCCACAGACGATTATTGGTGGATTGGCAAGGCACTTGGGATACCTACTAGTAACCACATTGTCTTCTGTCAGACCTAGTAACCACATCGACTTTTGTCAGCCTTAGCAACCACATTAAATGCCAACTTGATTTCCGGCAAGCATAGTAACCACATCGACTTTCAATTGCCTAGTAATTACATCGATTTCTGTCAGGCTTGGTAACCACATTGAATTTAACCAGGCCTAGTAACCTCATCGATGTTCGGCAGACTTAATAACTGCATTGACTTCCACTAGGCCTCGTAATTACATCTGCTTCTGGCAGGCCTAACAACCATGCCAAATTCCACCAGGCCTACTAACCACATCGAGTTCTATCAAGCCTACTAATTACATTCATTTCCACCAGTCCTAGTAACTAGATCAGTTACTGCAAAGCCTAATAAGCACATCGATTTCTGCCAAGCCTAGTGATCACATTGACTTCTGCCAAACCTAATTGACCACATTGATTTTCACCCAACCTAATAAACATGCGTAAGTGCATTAACTTAAAGTTGCATGGTACGATGAGATATTTATTTTTGATTATATATATCCATTTTCGATATTGGTGCATTAACAAGTGATTTGGTACAGCATATATAGAATAATCAGTGAATTTACTACCTCATCCTACTTTGAAAAACCCATCACACAAGGAAGCCATTAATCAATTAGGTCAATATCATGGCCAGTAGCCTTGACCCTCATGCCAAGTACCTAGTCAGGTTCCAGGATGTTCAGTGGTAGTATTGCTGGCACCATAGTCTGGGTTGATATAAAGTTGCAAGGAATTTTGTATTAAATAATTGTTACAGATCTGAATAAGAGTGATGTAATAATTATGCATATTATTATCCGGGAACAATACATTTGATAATCATGCAAGTGACATGCTAGAATAGTTGTGCAAAAATAAAGACACACACTTAAGGTCAAACACAGAATTAACACAACACATGCAAATATAAAGAACACATGAAGCTAACTGAGTAGATTCTTTTTGTCTTTATAAATGCTTCGTTAAAGTTGTCTTACATGCCATAGATGTTATCAAATAAATATTTACTGAATACTTATGAAAAAATTGTTCACTTATGCAATTGTTATAATTAAGCATGAATATTAATTTTAACATATTGGGAAATTTTGTTCATAAAATAACATATTGAATATTGTGATACAAAAGTCTCATATATGTTATATACAAAGTGTTACCATTAATTGTCAATTTCATTGGCAATATAAATAGTTTTTGACCTCTCAGTGAGGCAGTTCTATAAAGCCGAATAAGTAGAGCACCTGCTTCCCATTTGCTAGGTCATGGAATTCGAACCCCCAGGTTTGAATCCTGATTGAGTCAAATCAATTACTTAAAATTATGCTTCATCAGACCATGGGTCCCCATGACCTACAACGACTTACATCATTAGGTCAGCCCACATCACATCACATGCCAAGAAACAATTGATGGTGCAATGGCGCCATCAGGAGAAAATAAAGGTACCTAGGCTATATTTTATTTAGGTCATTCCACATCACGTGGTCATTGCGAGATGTCAATAATACTGGAGAGGACTTTTGGAAAGCTTGTCGAAAGTATTTTGGGTTCTTTCAGCTCAAATTGCTTCAAAACTTGTCATTTTCCCATCAAAATGACTCCGGACTAATGATTAGTAGCTCATAACGATCAATTTGATATATTTATCCAAAAAATAAGACAGAAATTCTAGCGCCATCGGACCATGCAACTTTAATGGTTTGTAGCTATATTTAGGTGGTGGTTTTGTAGTACAGATTAATATTTGGTGTTAACTGGTTAGTGGTTTGGGTGTTAGATTTGGGGTGGGGGTCAATTGTAATGGGGTCATGGTCCCGATGCTACTGGGTGGGGGGTTGGGGGGTTAGGGGGTTAGGTGAGGGGGGTATTCAGAGTGGAGAAGGTACAATAGCTGTTGCAATTAACAGGCCACCGCTTGGATTACAGAATGATTAAATTGAGAGACTGTTGATTATTAACAAACATTTTCGCCTAATGTCTCCTTTAAAAGAAAAGTCACCAATAACCAACAGACTTGTATCCAATTAATATATTCTTTCTTCTTTTTTTTATACAAAATAAATGTTTGGTTATGTGCAAACGTCGCAGATCTAGAAGATCAGCATAGTACGTTTAACATCTTTGAACTAAGCTGTGGAAATATCACAAAACCCGAGGATGTATGCTATCATGATGCCAATATCTACCTACTATGGACCAAATTATGTAACTACCATAATCCTGAGTCTGAGTCTGAAATAAAGAATTGAATTGAATAATCGACTTTGTTGGGAGGTGTATGGTGGGCATTTGGCCCACCCACCAAACCCCTTGATGGAGACCACGGTTGTCTGCGGTGTGGCGGGCATACAACTGATGGACATACAACTGATTGGCATACAACTGATATGTACATACATCTGATGGGCATTCAACCTACGGGGCATATAACTAAGGGGCATAAAATTGAGGAGCATACAGTTGATGACACTACATATATGAAGGGCTTAAAGTTACATAGTCCGATAGTTTTGAATTTCTGTAGTTTTTCTGAGATAAATATATTAGATCGATCACTAGTATCTACTTTATATTAATTCAAAGTTACTTTTATTTTAAATGGTAAACTTTAAAGATATTTTGAGTGCAAACATGGAAAATTAGTTTTGGCCCACTTGCCAAAACTCTGACACCATAGACTTCTGCAGTAACAGGTTCTGTTAAATTGACTCAATATTGCCTTCTACACAGAAACAAATGCCTAATAAGTGCATCAGTATCTAAGTTAGATATGTCAAATCAGATCTAGATAATTGGTTTGGTTTTGAAAATTTGATATTTCATCGGACTATGCAGTTTTAATACAACTCATGAACATGCAATGAAGACATTTGAAGATTTAGTTATTATGGTTCTATATAATAAGCTTGTTATTTTAGGTGTTGGTTCACAATTGATTAATTTCCAGATATAGCACTGATAATTATTTTTTTTAAATGTAAATAGACAAGGCGATGTCAATTTTAGCATTGTATTATGACATTTGCCAATTATATAATAGCGTGTATTATTTATACCGCACTGCAAGTAGGGCCTAATATTAGTGTATTTGCTCTGTGCCACGCATTAATAGCATGATTTTATTGTGATGACATTCTCAAGTCAGTAGATAATTTTTTATTTTTTTTATTTGTTATTTCTTTTAGTCTACAACTTAAAACATAATATGTAAATAATCCAGCTTCGGCGCTGACAAAAAGAACTTATTCAGCAGAATAAACATATTTACCAAACAACAAAATCCTTAAAAGAAAAATGAAAATGAAAATAGAAACCAGCCTATTTCTTTTAAGCTTGCATGGGCTATTTTATTCATTCCTTTATTTATTATATTTGTTTCATTTATTTCATTTGTCACTTATTTCATTTATTTTTCATATATTTCATTTATTTTTCATTATTTCTTATTTCATTTATTTTTCATTTATTTTTCATTTATTTTATCCACGACCTCTTGCTACATACACCCCTAGCTAGGACATCACAGCGCTGATTTTGTAACAATATTTTAAACACATTTTCATTTAATCCTACCAACGCGCACACAAAAAAACGATGTAGTATGATGCATTGGCTTGATTTTTAAACAATGGAATACATTTCAAGACAATTTTGTTGTGATTTATTGTTGGATGGAAACAAATGTGACTGCAATGCCAATATTTGATGGCAATATAAGCATTAACCACATAGAATCAGATGATTAGACATAAGAAAGTTGGCATTTGGAGACCGAGGCATTCTGCTACTACTTTGCAAAATTCCAGGTTTTGGACAGGAGCTCTCCCGTTGTTTCAGAGCAATCGAATTTGGATCTGAAGCAGGATATATATATATATATATATATATATATATATAGGATGTATAATTTATTATGCGTATATAAAAGGGGCCCCGTTGTTGCCTACCAGTCAATTCCGGCTTGTGCGTGTGCAGGGCAGTCACTCTTCTTTTTTTTCCTTTTTTTTATTGAGACTGTATTTATACTGTCCATAGCATATAAGCCTGGGTATTCAGGCTTGTTTTCAATGCTGACCAGCTGTAGTGTTGGTGTTATCTTATCCCACAGTAGCTGCTGATAAGGTATTTGATTGCCTGCATTTCAGTAGCAGATAGATAGTTGGTTGGTCTGGTTAGTAGTCTATGTTAATTTCTTTGGATTTTCTTGGCATATATGTGTTTTATTTTGTCTACTCTTACTACTAGACTAGCCTACTCCTATTTACATATCATAAGCTTGTGGTGTGCTATCTGGCTACTTTTGGCATGGTTACCTTCCATTGGGCGTCCCGCTGGTGGGCCGTGACATATCACATGCCCCTTTGCAGTGCAGCTTAGTGGGGGTTTCCAAAGCCTTATTTTGCACAGATATATTTTGTATGTTTTTAGGTCAGGAATTTGTCATTCCCTTACTGTTTGGGCATTCCACACCTTGGCAGCCATTTCCAGCGTGCTTCTCTCGTGAGCTTTTATTTGGCTTCTGGTCTGCTTTAGTAGTGGCGCATTATTTGCTCTAGTAGCCCTTTGTGGTTTTGTTAGGAGTTTAATGTTTTGACTATAGCTGTATGCTAATGTTTTCAGATGAATTATTCTCCTATTTTCTAGCAGATTTAGTTTGGTTCTTTTGTGTATGTCATAGGTGGGGTGCAGCTTGTCTACTCTGAGGCAGATTTTCAGGGCTCTGTTCTGTAGTGTTTGCAGTTTTTTTAGAAGTTCTTTTTTCACACCCATGTAGTTTACATCTCCATAGTCAAAATAGGGGAGCACCATGCCCTTGAAGATTTTTATTGACATTTCTTGTATCATGTAGTCTTTTAGCTTTGCAAATAGCCACAGTTTGTGGTTTACCTTTCGGACAATTTTGTTTATACATAGGTTGTAGTTTAGTTGGCTGTCCAACTCAAGACCTAGGTATTTGTAACGGTCTACATTTTCTAGTGTTCGGTTTCCTAGCTTACGGTGTAGTTTTCTTTCTGGCATTTGTTTATGCGAGAAGAGAACTGTTTTTGACTTTCTTGTGTTGATGGTTATTTTGTTGGACTCACACCACTCGTCCAGTTTTAGTAGGAGCTTGTTTAGTTTAGTTATTACCTCCTCTACTGTGGTGCCATTTGCATGTATGACTGTGTCATCTGCATATAGTTGGAGGCATTCGGTTTGCAACCATTTTTCAAGATCGTTTATCTAGATTATAAAGAGCAGTGGCCCTAACACTGATCCTTGGGGTACACCACATGTGACAGGTTGGTTTCTGATAGTATATTGTTTATTTTTGTTTTCTGTTGCCTGTTGTTCAGGTAGCATTTTATCCAGTCCATAGTGTTGGATTTTATGCCCATGGATTCTAGTTTTTCCAGTAGTATGTTATGGTCTACTATATCGAATTTTTGGTTCATTGACGCCAGTATGTCATTTGTTAGGTTAGCTATTGTTTTAGATGTGGAGTGCAGTTTCCTGAAACTCCCTTGTCTTTCGTTTAGTATATCGTTTTTTTCCAGTTGTTCATTTATGTGTCTATGTAACACTTTTTCAATAAGCTTGATTGGGGTTTGAAGAATCAATATTGGCCTGATTTCAAGCTATATATATATATATATATATAAAGCTAATTGGTAGTGTAATAGAACAAATATGTATCTTGAACAAACATTATAAGTCACTATATACATATATACAGGTAATTAAAAATGGTTCGTCATTGGGACTAGTGTAGGTGTTCCTCTGTGCATGCTACTCTGCTGTGGTTATATTGTGCAATAACTATGTACTGGCATCTCACTTTGAGAGTTTTATTTTAATCATGTATGTTTAGGGAATGTAAATATCGATCCTGAAATAGATGCTAGTTACATACTTAATGCTGTGGTGGCTCATGGGCTTAACACCTTGACAGCTCCACCGCAGAGTAGCACATGATGCATGGAGGAACACCTACACTGGTCCCTACCTACCTGGCTTTCATACATGGTTCGGTGATGTAATGCTTTGTGCCAAGCCTAAAGTCTATGCGACTGTGGGGGGGGACAGGGAACTAAGTTAGATGATGTCACGTCAGCACGCGTCACGATGATGTCACGTGACCATGCATCAAGATGATGTCACGTGACCATGCATCACAGTGATGAACGACCCTATAACTAAGTTATATCAAAGACCCTATAACACTAACACAGCTCACTCCCTATCTCTCCCATGGTAATATAAACTTTGCAGTGCCGTCTTGTGGTGGGTTTGATCAGCCCAGCTGCTGGCTGGTGTTTCACATGAAAACACATAGGCCTACGAGGCGAGAGGGTGAATTTAAAATTTTTAAAAGAGAGATTGCCTGTCAATTGGATTTGGCCGATGTTGCTCCTACTGCCTTGTCCCCACCTCCCTCTGCCCGCGCCCTCCCTCATTCCCCCGCTCTCTCCCCTCCCGCTCCCCTCTTCACCCCCTTCCCCCGCCCTCCCTTTCCATCCCCTACCCTCCCCCGGCCTCACCGCCCTTCCCCTCCCCTTCCCCCTCGCATCCCCACCCTTCCCTATTTCCCTCCTCATCCACCTTACCCAGCACTCTCACACCACACATCCCTCCCTTCCCCTTTCCCCCTTCCTCTTCACCTCCCCCTTCCTCCCCCACACTCCCTCTACCCCCCCTTCCTCTCCCTCTCCTGACCCACCTCACTCGGCGCTCTCATACCATACCTCCCTCCCCCCTCCCCCTCCCTTCCCCCTCCCTCTCTGCCTCCTCCTCCCCCACACCTCATGACCCCCTCCCCCTCCCTGATGTAAGCGGGGGGAGGTCTCCACTGGTTGTGTGTTGCTACTCCTTAAGAACTCCCACCACCACCACTACCCCCACCCTGGCCCTCCACCTCGCCACCCCACCCACCCCCACCACCATACACACATTCTGTGTGGTGGGGGTTGACGGTGTGTGTGGTTTGGGTGTAGTTGGGTATGGTGGGGGTGTAGGTGTAGGTGGGTGTGTAGGGTGTGTGTGGTGGAGGTGTAGGTGGTTTGTGGTGGAGTTGTAGGGGTGTTGCAGAGCGGCACCTCACAATCTTTAGCATCCCTAAACCGCCACCACACACACCTAAACACCCCACCACATGCCTATCACCACACCCCATCCCTAAACCCCCACCACCACACACCTGCACTCCCACCACACACACACCACACCTACACCACCGCCACACACCTACACCCTCACCACACACACCTACACCTCAACCACACACACCTGCACCCTCATGACACACACCACACACTTACACCCCCAGCACACACACCACCACAGACCTACACCACAAACACACACATACCTACACCCCAACCACACCCCTAAACCCCCACCACACACCTACCAAGGGACAGCAGGTTTTTTTCTGACACTCCAATGCTATCAAGATGTTCAAACACACCACCTGGTGCGCTGACTGTTCTCTTGATTACATAGTACAGGCTGAGTGAGCCGTCTTAGTGTTATAGGGTCTTTGGTTATATTTACACAACTATGACTGGGCAGGATGGTCGAATCGGTTAGAACGCTGGCTGGCTTAAAGCTGCATAGTCCGAGATATTATCAAATTTTCAAAACCAAACCAATTATCTAGATTTGATTTTACATATCTAACTTAGATACTGATGCACTTATTAAGCCTTTGTTTCTGCGTAGAAGGCAACGCTTAGTCAATTTAACAGAACCTGTTGCTGCAGAAGTCTATGGTGTCAGAGTTTTGCCAAGCTTGCCAAAACTAATTTTCCATGTTTGCACTCAAAATATCTCAAAAGTTTAACATTTAAAATTTAAATAACTTTGAACTAATGTAAGGTAGATAGATACTAGTGATCGATCTAATATATTTATCTCAGAAAAAATACAGAAATTCAACACCATCGGACTATGCAACTCTAACAGGTGTGCGGTGGGAGTTTTGCACCCAGACCGTATGAGAATTTGTACTTACTGTTACTTAGCTTGGCACCTGGCATTATCAGGATAGGGCAAGAACTGCTCTAGGGAGTATTAGAATATTCAATATGAAGTGACTGTTTGCACAGCCGCCATGGAGCTAACTGGCAATAGACTATCCGCACAGCTTACCTTATGGTGCTGTCACACTACGACGTAACGACGTCAACATAGAGAGAACGTGAAGAACGTTGAACTTTTCGGCGTAGTATTCAAATTTGGGCACAAGTTGAACGTGGATGCAGCGTAGTGGACGAGAGCGTAACGTCGGTAAAGCGTAGTGATACCGTCGTTCAACGAGAGAAGACAACGTCATTACGCTAACGGAACGTTATGAACGTTATTCCATCGCCAGAAGAACGTTACGTGACTTACATACGTCATGAGACGTTGAACGTACGTTGAATGCACGTTCTCCTGATGTTCTCCTGACGTTCTCCTGACATTCTCCTGACGTTCCCATTACGCCCCGTGGGCATTTGCACTCGGTTTAATGTGGGTCAACGTAGTGGAACGTAGTTGAACGTAGTGAGCAGCGTTGGAATAACGTCCGTTTAACATCATTGACGTTCACTGAATGTGAACAGAACGTACGGTGAACGTAAACCCTTACGTTCGAGCTACGTCGAAAGTTTTGAACATGTCCAAAACCTTGACGTAAGTCAACTTAACACAACGTAATGTGACGTAACTCGACGTCATTCTAACGTCATTCTGATGTCATCATGACGTAAACCAACGTAATGACGAAAAATGGCCACGTTAGGCTCACGTTGGCTCGTTACGTCGTAGTGTGACAGGGGTATAAATACACATTACCAACCTCAGTACATTACGTTCACCTCCGTACCTAAAGACCCTGTCACACTACGACGTAAAACGTCAGCACGTGATCAACGTTCGAAAATTTGCCAGTACGTCGGCATTCGTCAAACTTTTCAGCGGCAGGGGATAAAAATGGGTGTATACACAACGTACATACAACGTACCCACAGCGTATGAGAGCTTTCATGTGACTCGCAAAATGTTTGCAAAAAGCTTGCATACGCTCACGGAATGCTGACCAACGTTACATACATTACTTCATCGCTAGAAGTATGGCATATACGTTGAATACACTGGAGATACGGCAGCCTCCCTATGTCATAATGTATACTTTGAAATATAATAAACGTCTTCTGAAAGCAATAACCTTAAGATTAGCATGCTCATAGTTTTATGTGTGATTACAGCTCACAGCTGTCTAACTTTAGAGGTCTAGCCTGTCCGCCGGCCTAATTCGATCGTTAGATTAGCTGTGTTGTTTACATTTCTCTGCATTGTCGGCACACTCTGTGCTTGTCTGACTGGTTCGGGCTGAACAGCCTCCGAAGCCCTTATAACTTGTACTCTGTTTCTATATAGCATGTTACCCGACTCATTTAAAATTTGGTATTCCCTTCCCGAAATTCCTTTTCGCCCCAAAATCACCCCTTTTTTCCATTCCCCCACATTGTTTTTGTACTTGACATTATCGCCAGTTTTCAATGCCTTGTGTGCTTTGCCACACTTTTGTCGTGAAAGCGTTTTTTTACTTTGTTGGTGTTTCATCATTTGTGACCTCTTTGGATTTTGTGTTTTGGATATCAAATTATCTTTTGACATAGCCAGTCTTCCCCTTAGCCTCCTGCTCATGAGCAACTGAGCTGGAGATGCATTAAGCATGGGCAAGGGAGTATTCCTATGGTTAAGCAACGCCAGCTGAAAATTTGTTTTCGTGTCTAAATATTTTTTTAACATTTTCTTATTGTTTGCACAAATTTTTCGATTTGGCCGTTGCTTCGGGGATACTGGAGACTCGAGTATCTGGCTGTGAACCCATAATGTTGTGCAAATTCTTTGTATTCATGGCTCTTAAACTGCGGACCATTGTCCGAAACCACTTGGCTCGGAATACCATGTCTTGCGAAGTTATCCTTCATAGCTTCGATTACCATGGCGGACACCGTATCCATCAACAAAGTTACTTCTGGGTATTTTGTGTAGTAATCTACCATTATTATGTAGTTCTCGTGATTTATTTAGAATAGATCTGCGCCTATCTTTTCGTAAGGTTGACATGCTATCGGGTGACTTATCAGTGGTTCGTTATGTAAATTTGTTCGGTTATTTTGGCATGTCACACCGACTGACTTTTTCCTCAATTTGTTTGTTGATGTTAGGCCAGAACATGCTTCAATCATTTCACCACAGAGTTTTGGAGGTACTACAACACGATTGCCCTTCATTACCAAGATATTTTCTTCCGTGAGTTTGTCTTTGTGGGGAATGTACTGCCATAGACATGGCGGTGTTTGTGTATGTGTAGTGTCCCAACCATTTTCGATAAGTGTTATTAACATGGGCATGGATATATCATTTTCATACCCTTTGACAATTTAACTTAACAGACTGGATGATCGCAGCGACGTTGAGTGTGTCGTCAAATAGGTCAGCATGACATAGTTTAGCACTGTGTGCTCTGGACAACATGTCTGCAAAGAACATTAGAGCCCCCTTAACGTGGCATAGCTGTATGTTGTAATTCTGCAACCGTATTCGCATTCTTTGCATAGGTGCTGACAGCTTATGTATCGGCTTCTGCATGATGGCCACTAACGGTTTGTGATCGGTTTGAATTTGAACTTCTTTGCCGAAGATATAGTCATGAAACCTCTGACAGCCAAAACATATTGCAAGCATTTCTTTTTCGATAGTGGCATAGCCACACTGTGCTGAGCCGAGCGCACAAGATGTGAGAGCGATTGGTTTGTTATCCTGCATGATTACAGCACCTAGATCTGACTGACAAGCATCTACCTGAATGACAATGTGTTTTTCTCCATCATAATATGACAATACAGGAGCAGTTCTCAATCTTTCTTTTAGTTGGTCATATGCAACTTGCTGTTCGTTTTGCCAGTGCCATGCGACATCCTTAGCAAGGAGCGTGCACAGTGGTTTTGCGATCTCGGACATGTTCGGTATGAACTTGTGCACATAGCCAACCATGCACAGGAACCTCTGCATGCCTTGTTTGTCACGCAGCTCTGGCATGTCTAAAAACGTCTGTATTCTGTCTGGATCTGGTTTTACACCCTGTTGGGTAAGTTATGATCTACATACTTTACTGTAGTTTTGCATATCAAAGATTTTGAGTTGTTTAACTTAAGATTTACCGACCTGCCTTGGTCCAGCACTGCTTTCAGCCTATCGTTGTGTTCCTCCATGGTTGACCTATATACCAAAATATCATCTGTCACTATGCCTATACTGGGTATATCACCCATGACACTGTGCTTTTCCTGAATAAAAATGTCACCGGCTGTTTTGATGCCAAAAGGCAGACGGGTGTGCCTATATTGGCCCCATGGAGTGTTAAACGGGCACAATAGTGAACTTTCGTAGTCTAGTTCTATTTGCCAATACCCTGTCATTGCATCTAAAATTGAGAAATACTGTGCGTTTGCCATTTTGGCGATAATGTCATCAATCGTTTTAGTAGGGAATGGCCCTCTTTTGATAACTTTGTTCAACTTTGTCGGATCCAGACAGATTCTTATCTTATTAGGCTTTTTAACAATTGTTATAGAATTTACCCATTCAGTAGGTTTATCCTGTTCAACAATCACGCCCATTTTTACCATGTGATCTAGCTCGTCATGCACTTTGTTTTGTCGACAGTTGTACAGATTTGTCAATATGAATGACAGCATTCCATTTTATCAGGCCTAAACCTTGAAAAACATCTTTATATTTGCTTACCAGATCATCGGCTTGCGAGCTGTGGACGTTGTTCAGCGTGGAAATGTTTGTCGGCACACCAGAGTTCACCTTGTCAACCCACGCCAACACAACACAAGCCTGTTTACCCAAGATTGGTTGACAGTCCCGCACCACTTGGAATGTAAAGTTTCTGCTGTTGATCTTGATCGAAGCCTCGCCTGGATGGCCCGAAAATGACACGAGCGAACACCTGGTGTTCATCAGCCGCACCGATGCGACCCTGTCAAAGATGTTCCTCGGAAGAACGTTCGCCTCCGATCCTGTGTCGAGCTTGAACTTGACTGGCAGACCGTTCATTCGCACGGTCGCATACCAGAGTTCAGCATCTTGTTCGGTGCTGCGCTCGATGGCACCAACAAACAGATCCGTCATCAACACATTGACTTCTGCCGGATCTGGGTCTTGTTCAGCGTTGTGAGGGTCGGGTTCTTCCGCGGTCAACTCATTAAGTCTGCCAAGTTTACTCCGGAAAACCTTCCCGAAGTGCCCGACCTTCTTGCAGGCTACACAAGTCTTGCCCCTTGCCGGACAGACCCCACGCCAGTGTTTGTAACCACAGTTTTGACATTGAATCTTGAATTCACTTGCAGCGGTGTTGTTTCCGGCCTTCCAAGATGGTGATTTCCAAGATGTCGGCACAGCCGGACGAACCACCAGTGCACCGGTATGCGTATTTGCATATCTGTTCAGAAAATCGATTTCTTTAACCTCCACATCCGATTTCTTTTCCTCCAATAATTCACTTTTCAAGTGTGAGATAGGCTGTTTGAAGCATTTTGTTTCTCAAAGTAATGTTCTTGACTCCAGCCACTAAACGAGCGTGCACAACAGTGATTCTTCAACCAGCCCATATTCACAATCTTTCACTCTGTCCCTGAGGGCCGTGATATATGTAGACATGTTTTCGCTGGCTTGATTATGCGAGTTGAAATGGTAACGTACTATTATTAAATTTGATTTACCGGTGCAGTACACTTGAAATGCCTCCGATAGCGGCCCGATCTTGTCCTGTTCGGCAAGTGTGATGGCCATGTTGGCGAAACCTTTCTGGGCTTTTTCGCCCGCGACGTGAAAGAAGATCAAGCATTGCACTCATTCTGTTTTTGTAACGACTCCTGAAGCTGTGGCATATATGTTATATGCTCTGATCCATGTTTTCCAGTTTGATCGTGCGTTGTTGCAGAGGATGAGCTGACCTGGCGGCCTGAGGCCCGGCAGCATGTTTGTTTTTTTGTGGGTTTAGTAGTTGTTTAAGCAGGGGAAATTTCAGTCATAGATGACTGGTCTTCCTCATTCCACTGCTGGTCGATAGAAAGCCCGAGCCTACACTTTTACCGACCCAAGGGATTTTTAACCTCCCACACTACATAGACATGGTATGAGAGCAACCGGCCTTTGATGACGCTGTAAGTTATACACAGCAGTGGAAATCCAAATTGGTAGAGTTGGGGGCATGGGGAATCGAACCGCCGACCCTCAGATTAGGGGTCTGACCTAGAAAAAAGTCAGACACTCTACCCGCTCCGCCACAGAGAACACATGTTATTGAACGGCATTGTCCTTATCTGACACCATGTGAAAGTACGACATCTGAACACTTTGACTGGATGTCTTTTATGCATATATTACAGTGACCATTATGTGAATAGCTTCGGCCATAAGAATAATGTGACTGTACATGATATGCGATCATGCTGCTGACTCCATGTTAAACCAGTTGGGGCAGCACTATAAAGTTGTCATGACTGTGGTTGGCTAAAATCGAAACAGGTCTATCCGGATATGACCATATGTGTAGCTAGGATGTTAAGGCCCTGTCACACTATGCAGTATTGGTTCAGCGTATGCCGACATATGCTGTCAATTTCATTGAGCGGAATTTTGAACATGCCAAAGAATACGACTTATGCCAAACTTACCCATAACTTATCTCAGCGTACACCAGTGGGCTTTAACAAATACTACTTATGCCAGATGTACCCATAACGTATCCATAACTTGTCTAAGCGTGCACTAGCATACACCAGCATACACCAGCATACACCAATGTACACCAAAATACACCAGCGTACACCAACGTGTTGGCACAAAATCACATATGTCGGCATACGCTGATGCAATACTGCATAGTGTGACAGGGCCTTAAAACCCCAACAATTAATCCATTGTCACTTCGGTATAGCGGTAAAGGGCCTGTCACACCTATGGCGGTAGCATATGCCGCCATATGCGGTTTTCGACCGACACGCCGTCATATGCCATCATAGGTTCGGCATAGGTTCGGCATAGGTCGTATACGCTCGTCATAGGTCGTCATATGTCGGCGTAGGTCGAGCCACCGAAAGGTTTTTGTGCATGTTCAAAATTTCCATCCTATGCCAGCGTAAGGCTCATAGGTTGCTCATATGCTGGATGTATGCTAGGCATATGCCGGCATAGGTTACGCGTAGGTTAGGGGTACGTTGGCATAGGTTAGGTATACGTTGCACAGATGTCCTCGGTGTATCTCTAGCGTATATAGTGTATGCCTGGCTTATGTGTAACGTGTTCACGCGTACTCCTAGAGTACTCCTAGCGTATACAAAGTGTATGCCAAGCGTATGCCCAACCTATCTTCTCGCTATATAAAGGTGCCAGAAGGCTTCTTCTGTCAGTCCTGCTCGGCTGATCAGACAGGATGGATGTCCAGGCACTGCATCTACAGTTCCAGCATCAGTACACAATAGCCCTTTATCAGCATGAGTTAAGTATCTACCTCATGGTTCTTCTGACCGCCCGTCTAAAGAGGAGAACGAGGAGGCAGCGGCAGACAATGTGGGTCAGACCCTGGATTGGGAGGCGGCCACAGTTTGGCTTGTACGAGAAACTTATACTCGAGCTCCGCAGCGAGGACACTGCGTCATTTGAGACCTTCATGCGGATGCCTCCCCAGTTGTTCGACGAGATTGTGGCGCGAGTGGGACCGAGGATAACAAAAAAAACGCACCACATTCCGGGTGCTGCTCGAGCCTGCACTGAAGATCGCCCTTACTCTGTGGCACATGGCATCTGGGAACAAATACTCATCCATGAAGTTTGGGTGGAGCGTCCCCCACAACACAGAGTCGCTCATAGTGTGTGAAGCGTGAAGTCTGTCAAGCCATCGTCGATGAGTACCTGGACGAGGTGATGATGTGTCCGGCGACTCCACAAGGATGGTGTACCATCGCGGACCAATTCCTACAGAAGTGGAACTTCCCCCATACCTGTGGCGCTCTGGATGGGAAGCACATCGCCTGCCGGTGCCCTTCAAAGAGTGGGTCACTGTACCACAACTACAAGGGCTTTTACTCCGTGGTCCTGTTGGCGCTTGTAGATGCAGACTACAAGTTTATCTGGGCAGATCTTGGGGGTTTGGGCTACGCGTCTGATGCCCAGATCTACAACGACTCCGAGCTGAAGGCGGGCACTGAAGGTGGCCTGAAGGATGTGCCCTATTTTCTCATTGGTGACAATGCATTCGCCCTGCGGCCGACCATGATGAAGCCGTACAGCAGGAGGGGGTTGACCAATGAGGAGCGACTGTTCAACTACCGGCTCTCCCGAGCTAGGAGAGTGGTGGAGAATGCCTTTGGCATTCTAGCCAACCACTTCCAAGTGCTGCTGACCACTATGCAGCACCACGATGTGATACCCAGAACTGCAGAATCTGGAGCTGGATCGACCCGATACTGGGACCAACAACTTTGTGTCCGGAGCATGGCAAGAGGGGCAAATCCTGCCAGACGGAGACATTCTACCTAGCCCCCAACACCGCCTCCAAGCTAGGAAAGGAGCAGCGCGATCTAATTAAAGACTGGGTCATCTCGCCCGCCGGAGCACTATCATGGCAAGACAGCATGATCTGATGTACCAAAACATTGTATCTGTCTGTATGCACAGTGTACGTTTACTGTTATGAAAACTTACGTGCTTTTCTTTTACACTGTACAGTTATCGCTTATTTACATGTCCGTTGTGTTGTGACATGTCTACTGTTATGTGATGGTAATATGTTTATATGTATAATCGTTCAAATAAACAATATCCGTTTTTAGATATCAAAACACAATTACATGTCTGTTCTATTCTTTCTATCCATAATTAAAGTAATCTAGTTAACACTACTTGTAATAAATTTACTCTCTTTTCATCAGAATTAAACTTTTGAAAGCATAACCACTGTTTTAATGTACATACAAAGAACACAGGGAAAGAGAGGGAGAGAGAAAGAGACAGGGACAGAAAGGGGGAGAGGAAGGGGGGAAGGGAGAGAGGGGGAGAGAGAGAGACAGGGAGAGAGGAAGAGAGAGGGATAGAGGAAGAGAGAGGGGAAGAGAGAGGGAGAGGAAAAGAGGGGAAGAGAGAGGGGAAGAGAGGCGGAGAGGAGGAGAAAGGGGAAGAGAGGGTAGGGACTTGTGTCCTTAATATTAATATTAATAATAATTTTTCTTTATTTGCAATTATACTTTAATTGTACTTTAATTTATAACAATTATATTATGGCATGCCATTATTGAATGCGGACACAACACTTCTAGTTTAAATATTTTTTTATTTACACATCTTGACACATATATACATACAAACATACAAAGATAAACAATACAACGTAAGATTTAAAAATACAAACTATGACTACATATCTACATAGCTACAAATATACACATATTTACAACTATTTACAATCACTTTTCTGTCATCCCGTTGGAGCCCGCCCCAGCTGGTGACATCGGGGCTGACGGGGGGAAGAGGTCCAAGTTGGAGACCCCCAACACTCCCAAGATCCCCGACAAGTTCAAAAGTCTGTCGGATGTCGGGCTGGCCGACTCTGACAAAGTTCCTGAGGTGGGGGCGACTCGTGTCGGCGTTGAACTCACCACGGCACCGTAAGTCGACGGCCAGCCCACACCGACAGTGGCAGCATCACCTGGGCGAACAACGACTCCTGGAGGGCCCCTGGTGTGGCCCGCCATGCCGAGTGTCCGTATTGCAGCAGGCGGCTGCGCCATCGCCACAGACGGCCGCGGCACCAACTGAGGCTGAGGCGGGAGCGGCTCATGATGGTTGTGGAGCGGCTGTATGGTCAGAGGTTGAGGCAGAGATTGAGGCTGAGGCTGAGGCTGATGCTGAGGCTGATGCTGAGGCTGAGGCTGAGGCTGATGCTGAGGCTGAGGCTGATGTTGAGGCTGCGGCTGAGGGTGAGGCTGAGGCTGAACATGTGGCTGCGCCATGTATCATTGCACATACTCCTGTGTCTGCGACGCCCAGGGTGATGCCGGTGGTGGCTGGTGAGTCCACTGGTGGGGTTGTGGCTGGTACAAGTGACTTGTCGATGGCGCGCAAACCACAGGAGCCGGTGCAGCCACAGGAGCCGGTGCAGCCACAGGAGCCACCACAGCCACAGGAGCCTGAATGCCTTGTTGCCGTTGGCAATCCTCCTCCAACCCCTCCAACAAGATCCGGTTGATCGCCGCCCGTGTCTCGACAAACTGCTCCTCCGGCATGGTCATGAGCATGTCACGGACATAGTTGGCAAAGGCGGCGTGCTGTGTCATCGCTGGAGTAGGAGGCGGCTGCATGACCTTGAGCATGTCCCCAGACTCGTCGAACCTCTTCTGGATGGCAGCGAGGAGCTTCACGTCATCTTGAGCTGAGCGCTTCCCCTTCCCCTTTCCCCGCTCTCGGACTGGATCAGGAGGAGTGGCGGTAAGGTCGTCCTCCATCCCCACATCCAGATCCATGCCGACATTCTCCTCGATGCCGACATCGCGCTGCGCAGCTTCTAAAGCACAAATATTTAACAATAAATGATTAATATGATTTATAAAGATTCATTACGTAAATATCATATATCGATTTCTCGAAATAACGATAACAACACAACAAGTCAACAATAAAGAACAACAAATATATAACATCAAACAATTTAGCAAGATTAATTACATAAATAACCTATATCGGTTTTTCGACTTCTCCAGAATATTCGGGGTTTTACGAGAATCCTAACACGCACACTGGTCAGAAAGATAAAAGATTATGTACTTACAGTTCTGCAGGGCTCCGGGCGGTGACGGACGACGGACCGCAGGAAACCGAACTTCTGCATGATCCACTGCTCCCTCTCAGTCAGTTCCGGCGGTCCGTCTCCGCTCTTTTTTTTGTGGAGGCGCGTGTTGGTGTCCCAGAGCGACTTGAACCATTTCTGCAGATGGTCCGATGTCCTCCCCAACAGCATTACCTGGTCCTCCCACATCTTCCCCTTCCTGTCCGAGAGGCGGTAGTCTGTCATCTTGACATTCCAGAAGACAGGATTCTCCTGCAGGAAGTCCAGCATCTGGTCCTCCTCGAAGAGCGTCAGAGAACAATCACTCTTCTTGGCCCTCCTTCTCTTGGCAGAGGAGAGGCCAAAGATACTGGTGGATGCTGAGGCGGAGGTGGTGGAGGCGACGGACGACGCGCGTGAGCTGCCCTGAGAAGCAGGAGATGGAGAGCTGGAGCGGGGCCGCCACTGGCGCGTCGTCTGCGTCTCCACTTCCATCTCCATCTCTTCCGGTGCAGAGTGGTGTTGTGGAGAGTGGTGTTGTGGAGAGTGGTGTTGTGGAGAGTAGTGATGTGGAGAGTGGTGTTGTGGAGAGTGGTGAGGTGAGGAGGCAGGTGAGGAGACTGGTGATGGTGTAGATGGTGAAGTAGGCATAGTCTGCCTCTTCCTGCCTCTCCCACAGCCTTGTCCTCCTCCAGTGAGAGCAGCTCTGGAGGCTGGTGTAGTAGCAGCAGCAGCAGTGGCGTTCTTCTGAGGTGGCATGCTGGTAGAGTGTGGAGAAACCAAAATCTCCAGGGTATATATACCCTGACGGCGGACCGAACACGTGACGCAACGCCGATAACATACGCCATCCCACGCTTTGCATACACTGCGCATAGGTTTCGCATAGGTTTTGCATAGGTTGATATGCCAGGCATAGGTTGTGCATAGGTTATGCATATGCTGGACCTGCCAATCACAACCGTCAACCCACATCACAGTGCGCAGCATATAGGTTACTTATAGGTTTCGAATATGCTTCTGAAGACGCCGCGACCGCCCGCAGTGCAAAAATGTTGGCTTATCTCGACCTATAACGTCTTTCATTTTATTGCGCCACATTACATATATGCCGCCGCCATACGTCATAATGTGACAGGCCCTTTAGATATTCAACAAACAATAAAATGGCAATGTCCCATACGGGCCCATCTGGCCGGTATTCTCAATCACCAACAAAATCCAACCAAATTTAACGAGTAAAATTGGTTTGTTATATTAGGGTTTTATTTCCTGATCACATTGAACGTCATATCAGAATGGATACCGACTTTAGACAGGTCACACTCATTGCAACTTCATAGTTTGCATTTTCCTGGGGGCTTACGTCCCAGCAACAGCTACGGTCATATCAGGACGATCCAGAGTTGGAACAATGTACACTGATGGCAACTATATAGGGTTGCTCCACTAGGGGACCAGGCCGCCAACATCATGACCCGATATTCCACTCAGTCACATTATCCTAATACTTTCCAAATAAGTCATATTAATGCGGAATGCCATGCTAAGTCACAAAGAATATCAATTATGTAAGTCAATTGGTTTGACTTGGTCAGGTTTCAGTCCCATGACGTCTGTGAAAGTACAATGTCTGAACACTTTGGCTTCTGGATACTGAATGGTTTATTCACGCCCAGGGCTCGCTGAACCTGCCGGCTAAACTTTCCATGACGTCATCTCATTTGCATAATCCTTTGTCCAAACCTTTGCATCTCATTACCATATATTAACCACATGCCTATATGTCTATTACGCATATATCACATCCCCCCCTCAAAGTATTTCTGACACATGACATGTTTCAAAATAACCATCAACACACACCAACATACCAGTCAAAACGAATGCAACATCAACATATATGCGTACTTAACTGAAACACAAGTCCTAGCGAATGTCTGAGCGCACTATGCCACTGAAGTCCTTTAAATGTCCGGCCTTATAGCCTCCATGTTACACATTGGCCATCACACAACACAGATCAAAACCGCAGCCGAAAAATAGACCTTGATGTGCGAAAAGGAAGAAAGCAAGGCGGATGTGGAGACAAGAGGCGTTTATTGGAACGCCTCAGAAAAAGGAATACAAGAAATGGAAGTAAGGAGGCTCATGAGGAGCAACAAGAACATAAGTACAATACACAATGCAGGTAAGGAGGCTCATGAGGAGCAACAATAAGGGAGCAAAGTGATGATGTAAGGAGGCTCAGATGGAGCGGAGGTATACCTTAAGCTTAGAGAGTTCAGGGGAGGGGCGCCGAAGAGCCCTCCACCAAAACGGAGGAGAGGGCTCGAGGCGAGCATTACGACCAATCCTACATGCACATGCTATACGTGTCTACAGCCAATCTAACTGACCCACTACAGGTTTAACCTGCTCGCCTCCCTAATCAGCCGACCTGACCTCCTTAGATTAGCCTCACTGTTTACATTCGGCAACGACGCTGACCTACTTTGTGTCTGCCCGACTGGTTCGGGCCACCCCCCCACAGGCGCCCTTATAATCTGCATTCGATTTCTATACAACATATTACCTGACTCGTTCAAAATTTGATACTCTCTCCCCGAGATACCAGTCTGACCCAAAATAACCCCTTTCTTCCAATCCCCCGCATGATTTTTGTATTTTATCTTGTCCCCGACCTTCATAGGTTTGTGCGGCTTATCACACTTTTTGTCATGAAACGCTTTCTGGTTTTGCTGCCGCTTCTCTGTCTGCACTTTCTTTGGATTTTGCATTTCGGGCATCACCATTTCTTCCGCCATCGGCAACCTGCCCCTGAGCCTTCTGCTCATGAGCAGCAGAGCCGGCGATGCATTCAAGACAGGCAATGGAGTGTTACGATAGTTCAGCAAAGCTAACTGAAAATCTGAACCAGTCTTCTCGCATTTCTTTAGCATGTCCTTTACCGTTTGCGCAAACCGTTCTACCTGACCATTACTGCGAGGATATTGTGGACTGGAATATACAGCCTTAAACCCATAATGCTATGCAAACTCCCTATACTCATGGCTCTTAAACTGCGGACCATTGTCCGATATAACCTGACTAGGAATACCGTGCCTTGCAAAATTATCCTTCAACGCCTCAATGACTGTGACAGACGACGTATCGCCCAACAGCGTCACCTCTGGATATTTTGTGTAATAATCTACCGTTATCAGGTAACTTTTATGGTTTAACTCAAACAAGTTTGCACCTACTTTTACATATGGCTGACAGGCTATCGGGTGATTTATCAATGGCTCACTATGCAAATTTTTCCGGTTGTTTTGGCAAGTGTCACACCGACTGACCTTATCCTCAATTTGTTTGTTCATATTAGGCCAAAACATACAGTCCCGCGCCAGCTGCTTGGACTTTGTCACACCCAAATGTGTTTCGTGTAACGCCTCAATCATTTCACCAGGGAGACCCAGAGGAACCACCACCCGATTGCCTTTCATGACCAAATTGTTGTCTACCGTTAACTCGTCTTTGTGTGGGATGTACTGTCTCAAACACGGCAGTGTCTGTATGCGTGTGGTGTCCCACCCATCTTCAATGTGCGATATCAACAAGGACATGGATACATCCTTTTCATACTCTCTGACAATCTTACTCAACAAACTTGACGATTGAATGCCCACTGCGGCAATGCAGAACGTGTCATCGAACAGGTTACCATGACCTACTTTGGCACTATGTGCCCTGGACAACATGTCTGCAAAAAACATCAAAGAACCCTTCACATGACATAGTTGAATATCGTAATTTTGCAACCGCATTCGCATTCTCTGCATCTTGGCCGAAACCTTATGAATTGGTTTCTGCATTAACGCCACTAACGGCTTGTGCTCCGTTTGAATTTGAACTTATTTGCCAAAGATATAGTCATGAAACCTCTGACATCCGAAACATATGGCGAGCATTTCTTTCTCAATAGTGGCATAGCCACACTGCGCTGAGTTAAGCGCACGAGATGCAAGTGCGATTGGCTTGTCATCCTGCATTAATACGGCACCCAGACCTGACTGACAAACATCGACTTGAATAACAATGGGTTTCTTGACATTGTAATACGACAACACAGGAGCAGTTCGTAACTTTTCTCTCAATTTATCAAACGCGCCCTGCTGTTTGACTTGCCAGTGCCACGCGACCTCCTTAGCGAGGAGCGTGCGTAGTGGTTTGGCAATCTCGGACATGTTGGGTATGAACTTGTGCACATATCCAACCATGCCCAGGAACCTTTGGACACCCTGTTTATCACGCGGCTCTGGCATGTCAACTATTGCTTGTATTCTGTCTGGATCAGGCTTCACACCCTGCTGGGTTGATGACCTACATACTTTACTGTAGTATTACATAGCAAAGATTTTGTTTCGTTCAATTTAAGATTAACCGACCTAGCTCGGTCCAACACGGCTCTGAGCCGCTCATTGTGTTCCTCAACCATTGACCCATATAGCAAAATGTTGTCCGTGACTATCCCCATACCGGGTATATCGCCCATGACACGGTGCATTTCCTGAATAAAAATGTCACTGGCTGTTTTGATGCCAAAAGGCAGGCGGGTGTACCTGTACCGGCCCCACGGAGTATTAAATGTGCACAGACGCGAAGTTTCTTCATCTTATTCTATTTGCCAATACCCTGTCATTGCATCCAAAACTGAGAAATATTTCGCATCTGCCGTTTTGGCAATAATTTCGTCAATTGTCTTGGTAGGGAAAGGCCCTCACTTTATCGCCTTGTTCAACTTAGTCGGATCCAGACAAATCCTTATCTTATTTGTTTGTTTACAATAGTTATGGAGTTAACCCACTCGGTAGGTTCATCCTGCTCAACTATGACACCTAACTCCACCATGCGATCAAGCTCACTACGTACTTTACTTTGAATAGCAAACGGTATCCAGCTAGGCGGATCAACAACAGGTTGTACAGATTTATCAACATGAATGACAGCATTTGCCTTGATCAAACCCAACCCCTGAAACACATTTTTGTATTCGCTTACCAGCTTCTCCACCCAGGCGCTGGGACTGTTCGTCAGATTGGAAATGTTCGTCGGCACAGCACAGTGCACCTCATCCACCCGCGCCAGCAGGTTCAATGTCACACAAGCCTGCTTGCCCAAAATAGGCTGACAGTTCCACACCACTTGGAACTTGAAGTCTCTGCCGTTCACGTCAAGCAATGCCTCACCGTCGGGAGTGATCCGATGACCCGAGAACGTCACCAACGAACACCTGGTGTTCGTCAGCCGCCCCGGAGCCACTCTGTCGAAGACGTACCTCAGCAGCACGTTCGCTTCCGACCCGGTGTCGAGCTTGAACTTGACAGGGCAACCGTTCACCCGGACGATCGCGTACCACAGCTCGGTGTCTTGCTCGGCACCACGGTCAACGGCACCGACAAACAGATCCGTTGTCAGCACATTGACCTGTGCCGGATCCGGGTCTCACTCAGCATTGTGAGGGTTGGGCTCTTCAACAGTAACCTCATTGACTCTGCCAAGCCTGCTCCTGCAGACCTTACCGAAGTGCCTGATCTTCTTGCAGGCTATGCAAGCTTTGCCTTTCTCTGGGCAGACTCCCCGGCGGTGTTCGTATCCACAATTCTGACAGCGGATCTTGAACTCTCCTGCACCAGCACCGCCGGCATTCCAAGATGGCGATTTCCAAGATGGCGTCGCCGATGACCGAACCGCCGGTGCACCGGTACGCGCAGTAGCATAGTTCCTAAGAAAATCAATTTCCTTACTCCCAACATCTGATTTGGTGTCCTCCAACAGATCCGAACTGAACTCACTCATTTCACACATACTCACACAGTTTTCCAAAGTTAACTCAGTAGTTTGCAGCAGTTTGTTACGCAAATTCAGGTTCCGTACACCAGCCACTAACCGATCGCGCAACAGCGACTCCTCCACCGTACCATATTTGCAATCCTTCACCCTGTCTCGTAATGCTGTGATGTACATAGCCATATTTTCTGTAGCTTGATTATGCGTATTAAACTTGTATCTTGTTATAATCAGACTGCGCTTGCCTACACAATATGTTCGAAATGCCTCCGTAAGTGGCCCAATCTTGTCTTGATCTCCGAGAGCGAAATCCATATAAGCGAAAATCTTCTGCGCTTCCTCGCCAGCAACATGAAGAAAGATGCAGCATTGCACTCGTTCTGTCTTCATAACGACACCTGGAGCAGTAGCGTATATGTTGTATGCTCTGATCCATGTTTTCCAGTTCGATCTTGCGTTGTTGCTGAGAACAAGCTGACCAGGCGGCTGCAAACCCGGCAGTGTATTAGTGGGTGGCATTCTTCCTCATCTGACACCATGTGAAAGTACAACGTCTGAACACTTTGACTTCTGGATACTGAATGGTTTATTCGCTGAACCTGCCGGCTAAACTTTCCATGACATCATCTCATTTGCATAATCCTTTGTCCAAACCTTTGCATCGCATTACCATATATTAGCCACATCCCTATACGTCTATTACGCATATATCACAACGTCCAGCGAAGGAAGCCAGCCAGCACTTTTACCATTTAGGCGTTCCCATCCAGTCAACTTTATAATGCAGTGCGGTGGTAGTGTGATGGCTAAAGGCCATGTCACATTACGACGCATCTCGCAAGCATGCGGCCAATGCGTAAAATCACTTTTTTATGTTGAGAAGCGTCTAACTTTTCGGCACAGGGTGCAAAGTTGGATGTATACATACCGTATGCATAGCGTATGACCACCAGCATATGACCAGCGTATAGCTAATGTGCCTCCCATCGAAAAACGCTTGAATTACACTCACGGTACGTTCACAGAATGCCAGTGAACGTTATAAATGTTATTCGATCGGCAGAACTACGCCTCATACGTTACATACGTCAAGACACACTGGGGAAATGCCAAATGTACGTTAGACCTACGTTAGATGTACATAATCCATACGTTGTCAGTATGCACACTGTACATTCCACACACACTTTACATTCCCACTGCCTTTAACAGAGGTCAACGTAGTGCAATGTAGTGAACAACGTTTGTCTAATGTACGTCTAAGGTACATTGATGTACGCCTAACGTATACATAACGTACAGCCGAAGTAAATTCCACACGTTGTCAAACTTTGTCGTACGTCAAAAGTTTTGTGCATGCACAAAATTTTGCTGACCCCTTGATGCACTACGCCGTATCTCGACAAACGTCGACATACTTTGATGTATACCAACGAGCGCCTAACGCACGCGTAACGCATAGCGACATATCTTGACGTAGCGGCTGAAAATCACATACATCGCATACATTGGCGCGATGCATCGTAATGTGACAGCCCCTTAAGTCAAATCCCTTTTCATTGGTTGACCTTATGGCCCTGTCACACTACGACGTGACTACGTCAGCGTAACCACAACGTGAAAATAATGATATCACGTCGAAGTTATCGGCGTAATATGCAAATTGTGGACGTGAGCGTAACGTGAAAGTAACGTTGGTGTACGTCGTGACCTTAGCTGTAACGTGACAACGTTAGGGGGGAGGTGTAATTGGCGACGTGACCGGGCGTTAGTGTAACGTGAGCGTAACGTCGCCGTAACGGGTGCGACGTGGACGTAACGTGACCGTAACGCCACCGTAACGTGACCGTAACGTGACCGTAACGTGACCGTAACGTGACCGTAACGTGACCGTAACGTGACCGTAACGTGACCGTAACGTGACCGTAACGTGACCGTAACGTGCCAAAACGCTGCCCACACGTTGCTCCCACCCGGGCCGTCGGTCTGATGTGACATAACGTGACTCTAACGTCATTTACGCTGCTATAACGATCGCGGAACGTCTACCTAACGTCATTGTCACGTCATCCCGACGTAACGGCCTCACGTCGAGATACGTCGAAAGTTTTGAACAGGTTCAAAACCTTGACGCGCGCCGACGTAACACGACGTAACATGACGTAGCTCTACGTCACTCTAACGTCATTATGACGTCATCATAACGTAACCCAACGTACGGCAACGTAATGACGAAAAATCGTCACGTTAGGCTCACGTTGGCTCGTTACGTCGTAGTGTGACAGGGGTATTACAAGTCAGGGAGGAGGGGAAAGGTGGCCCGGCCTACCCATGTCACACTGCCTCCCTCTACCTGCCTCCCATGTAGTGATTGGTAGACAGGAAGTGTCAACACTTATTTGTCTCAGCCGAATCTTAGTTACTCATACACAGCACATAGGCTTTTTCCACACACACGACTTCTTTTTTTTTTAAATACAAAATCCACTTTGTGGTCAACAGTGCCCAATCCTTTGGACACATGCAATATCTCGAGTTACCCAACACAGGTTGATCTGAAGATAGAGATTTAATCATTATCAGTGTGTCACACTGGTGGTGGTAGAGTGAAGCTTTCACACACACACACACACACACACACACACACACACACCCGCGCGCACCTCCACCCCCAACTTACATAACACATAGCTGTCTGACAGCCTGCCCAGTGAAGGGATTTGGCCTAGAGGCTAGACCCTTGTTTATCAAGCCCACACCTGGCTGGCTTACTATATTTATTGCCTTATCTTCATGACACACAATAGTCCAAGTACATGTTCAACATGCCATGAGAATTTAGACAACATATATAAATATGTGTGATGCATTATACATCACATATATATAAATTCATGCAGGTTTCAATATCCATATATGCAGTTAGAGTGTAACCGACATTATATTTAAAGTCAAAGCAGGAAATACATTTAAATACACCTGTAGGCTTCCT
Source organism: Branchipolynoe longqiensis (assembly GCA_030323885.1). Lineage (NCBI taxonomy): Eukaryota > Metazoa > Annelida > Polychaeta > Phyllodocida > Polynoidae > Branchipolynoe > Branchipolynoe longqiensis. The sequence goes on from CM059186.1 coordinate 148,638,049, forward strand.
ACCTTATACTTCCAGAGTTGCAGAACCATTCACACAATTTGACATTCATCACATTTCAATATTAATTAGCGCACAGATTTATCGTGGTTTTACAAATAAATCGAATACGTAAACACGGTTTTACTAAATAGTTTGAATATTATAACCACAACCAAATAGCGTTTATTTACCAATATATGTATAGAGGGGGCGTAATGATGTCACAAGACAACCTTCGGTGGCCATATTGGATTACATACAGAAGGCTTGCAACTGCCTGCACTTTGCTTAGTTACTGATTTATTGGTTTATTTGTCACTGTTTTGAGAAGTTTGGCCTCAGAAGTTGTTGCTAAAGTGCTATAAGTAAACACATTGGATGTAAACTGCCCAGAACCTCCCAGAACACAAGAAAGCACTGTTTTATTGCATCTGCATGCATTCACGACATGGCTAGGGAGGGTGCTCGTAATCCAAGATGGCAGCCCGCTGACCGCTGATTGCTAAGTAATGACGTCACGTGCACTCCCTCTATTGCAATACGGACCCAAAAAGTCAGAATATTTTACATTATGGTGAAGGATAGGGCTGGGCGTGGCATCTCCTCAGTACTGGGTATGTAAGCACATCGGGTCACAGCTTCAGCGCTTCCTCTGTGACTAGCACTTATATAGACCTATTTCAATGTTTACTAACATCGTGTATGCGCGCGCAGCTTGGCTGCAGAACGAAGGCACACTGCCATTGAGTTTGCCAATACGCGCAGTGCAAAACGTCAGTTTTAGTCTAAATTAATAAAAATCCAGAACTCTAACCTTATAAATTTAATATAACCTTTTTGTTAAGCATGTTTTCTATATGTTTTCCAAGCGGTTTGTGTCTAGGTCGTGTGGTTTTAGAGATATTACATTTTCTCTGTAAGAAGATTGCTCACGGCCATTGACAATGCATTGAGTTTGCCGGTAAGCGCAGTGCAAAACGTCAGTTTTAGTCAAAATTAATAGAAATCCAGAACCCTAACCTTATAAATTTAATATAATCTTGTTGTTGACCCTAACCCAGAACAAGCATATTCCCGCGACTGATCATAATATTGTATCTGATTAGCAGCAGAAATCGTTTCATGGCCCATGTGGCTGGGTAAGATTAATATTTACAACTGATTAAAGTTGCATAAGCCGACGGTTTTCAGTTTCTCTCTTTTTATTTCAAATGATTAACTTTGGAGATATTTGAAGTGCAGAAATACCTAATTACTTTATCAAAACACTGATACCCTAGGCTTCAGCTGTAACAGGTTCTATTTAAATTGACTTAGTATTCCCTTCTATATGGGAACAAAGGCCTAATATGTGCCTCTTGGCTAGCTGCATAGATGAGAATCTTCCGGATTTTTTATCTGCATGTTTTTTTTCCCGGATATGTATGACCATTCGAAGTCCCAAAAATTCGCCAAATATTTTCCTCTTTTTTTTTTTTTTTTGTCAAGCCATTCTCATCTATGTCGCTCTCTTTGAATTTAATCTGACTCATTCCGGCTAGGAGTCATGATGGGGATTTTACTGAAACCCTGTTAGTTCTTTTGAATTATATGTGACTCACTGTATGAAACCCCAACTGTGAATCACAGTGGGTCGTCACCGGGTTTCAATTTGATTAATACTGAATAAAAGTAGGAAAGCAAAGACATGTTTTATTCATCAAAGGTGAACCAATTATTAATTATTATTATCCGGCTTGTTGCAACGCGCGAACACCACGAGTTAGATTATTGGGGTTTTACGACCTAACAACATCTAAGGTGAGGATGGATAATGACTTGTTATTATGACCAACGCACCTTTACTTATTTATCATTATTATGATAAAATATTACTTGCGGCAAATAGCTTGAAACAACCTATTTTGTACGAGTTATTTATAACTGCATAGTCCGATGAAAGTATCAAATTTTCAAAACCAAGACACTTATATCTAGATTTGATTCTACAGATCCAACTTACATGCTGCTGCACTTAAGTATTTATTGTTGCACAAACGGAAATGATAAGCCAATTTAATAGAACGCGTTCCTGCTGAAGCCAATGCTGTCCGAGTTTTGATATGCTTGCCAAAATTAAATTGGCTTGTTTTCACTTCAAGTGTCTCCAAAGTTAGCCATTTATAATAATAGTAACTTGCCCCAAACTAAGGTAAAATAGACTATTATGCTGCACCAAATATTTTTATCTAAGTAAGTGGCAGAAACTCAAAACCATCAACCTATGCAATTTTAAGGCCCAGTCATGGTAGGACGGTCTTTGTGATCAAGCTGTAGCATTTAGTGTCATTCATATCTAATGACTGTCCTCGGTGATGTAGGGTAAAAAATTACAGACTTGCAATGTAGTGAAAATACCCATTATCACATATAGTAAATTTGAAGGTTTTTTTTGTAGGCCTTATAACCTAAGGAACCCCTCCCCCCCTCCCCCCCACCCCCACCCCCGTATAGTATCACATAAATACTAATAATAGGCATGGGGATTAGAGAGTCTAAAGCCGTGTTCACACGGGCGATTTAATCCGCTTCATATAAAGCGCCTTGCCTAGTTCGCCTCACATTTTGCCGTGTGAACGCGATGTGAGGCGGTTTAGGGCTTAATCGATTCATATGATTCGCTTTATCTAATCCACCTAAGCAAGGTGGTTTATATTAAGCGAACTAGCTTAGGTCGGCCCATCTCGCCCGTGTGAACCCAATTGAATTATATGAGGCGGATTAAGGACGTCACACGCATGCGCAGTCGAGCGATTGTTTAGTTGTGTTCTGGTTATCCGGTGAGTCGCGCATGCGCTGTGGTTGTTATTCGATGACTCGTACCCTGCAACGCAAACTTCACGCACAGTCCACAAAGCAACGGCGAGCACTTCGGTATGGCTTCGGGGAGCAATTCGCGTGAGACTTGTCGTCGGGACAACTGGTACGACGAGGAAGTGCGTGTACTGCTCAGTTTGTGGGGTGAGGATACCGTGCAGCACGAACTAGATAGCTTGGGCCGCAATATTAACATATACAGGCGTTTGGCCGAGAGGCTGAGCCGCCAGTGCAGCGCAGGGAGAGTCGCTCGGAATGCCACTGCGTGCAGAACGAAAATCAAAAGTTTGATCCAAACTTATAAGAAATGTCGGGACAATAACAAGTAATTAATTAATTTGTGTGTGTTATTTAATATATTTACGATGATTGTGGTTGCTAAATAGATTACCAGCAACCGTTGATGGCAAATTGTTATCCGGCGGCACTAGTAGTACAATGGGTTAAAAACAAAAACTGTATCCACCGGTGAAAAAAACTAGTGGCTACCGCAACGATCAGATGTGATAAAAGATTTCATATTGTGGTGTGGTACGCCAAGAACTGGGCCTAATAACAGGACATATGTGAAGATTCATGTTGGTGATTTAGATAATAGGCCAGGGGGCCCTACAAAGTAATAACAAAACTCAGGTTTGTGACACAACACATTTGCATTTGATGGTCTTTATTAAAGTGGCAATAATTTTCGAGGCGCACAACATTTCTGCGCATTACTGTTGGTTATAGTTGGTTATAGTGTTTGCACGTAAGAAATTTTTTTTTTGATTATTCCCATTAGTTACCAAAACCATCTGCATTTCATCAGTGTTTTTACTAATTTCCCAATGCTTTTGCAGCCGTAGTGGGCGGGGGCGCCAGACGTTCCGCTATTATGACGAAATCGGCGCCATTCTGGGGACGAGGCCAACAGCGGACCCCCTCAGCTACCTTGACACCGGTGACATGTCCAGCCTTTCAGGTATGTTATACTGTGGGATAGAGTGTTAATGATAGATTAATTTAGCGATATGATGGTGACATTACGTAGAACTTATCGAGATATGAAATTAATTAAATGTTAACAGTATTGGGCCTGGTGGGGGGGGAGCCAATTAGTGGTTGTGGGCGACTATAAGCGTATCAATTAATTTGGCAGAGAGCTAGTACCTTATCAATAGCGTATTGCTATTAACTGATAAGGCACCATAAGGAACTTTTAGTTTTGCTGCTCGTTCTGCGGAGCCTGTGAAAAGCCGATAACATTCTGCAAGCCATCACCTAATGTTCCTAATTAACCGTTCTACACGAACCCAACTACCTGATTTTATTTAGCGGTAAATTAAAATGAAAACACAATTTAGCGACATAGCCGTGTTCACACCTACAGTTAAACTGCCTAACTCAAACCATCTTAACTAATCCACGTCACAAACTGGTTTACATGAACCTAACTAGTTGCGTGGACTCAGCGACAAATAATGTTAGCACTTTGTTGACACAAATATTGTAAACCAGATTAGTTAAGCCAGTTTAGTTACACCGCTTTAATATGTCGGTAGCAACGAGGCTGTAGATAGCCCTAGGAAAAAAAAAATTACAGGTGAACTAATGTTCCTAATGAACTAATGAACTAATGAACCGTGCTACATGAAACAAACTAGTTGAGTCGAATTACACGTAATATACAAATGTTATTCGAACCCTACTTTCTAACACCACACACAAAATATTATAAATTGTGCTTGCCAGAGGCCGCCACAGCAGACCTCATAGTGGGCGCGGAGGAAGAGCTGGATCCGGATGTGCTCGTCGATGTCGAAGTGGAGGTGGAAACTCAAGAGGAGACCCCATCTGAGCCTGCAGCAGACCAAGCGCCTCCTACAGCCAACCAGGCCCGCCAACCCACAGCGACAAGTAAGTACCTTTCTAGTCAATGAAATCGACGGGCCCCTAACCTCACATGGCCCGGCACCAACAACTGTAAATAATCGCCTATACATATGTGGGTCACTCTCCAGAAAACTGGTCAGCATGGGATGGCATTTTACAACATCAATACAGAAACATATTTTATTGCATTGATATATCAAACAAAACCGTTCCCAAATAAAAAATTAAACATTTATGAAGATGTGTGCATGTATAAATTTAAAAAAAAGATTTCTTGTCCTCAAATATAACATTACAGATTTCCGTCACATGTGTAACCAGTGGTGTCCAAACAAATATTGTACACTAATTATTCTGTGAATAAACGCTGGCTGGGAATTACTTTGTTTTATCAATATAAGCACTACATAATTCTGTATATTATGCCATGTTTAATATGGTTCTAAATATGATATTATTTAATTGTGAATAGATTTTTATTAAGCAGACATAGCTAAATCATGGACTACACCTTTATTAGTTATCTCATCAATTTATATTTTACATAGATTTAAAGGGGAGATTTTAATATATGTCACAAACCGTTGTACAAGAAGCGAACTACTTGCGGCGATTTAGCCGATTATTACAACCAACAGTTTTTGTGGTTGTTCCGGGTATTTTGACCAGTGCTGTACAACTAACAAACCACGTACACAAGAACTCACTGCATTTTACAACAACCGAACTAGTTGGGGCGATTTACGGGGTTATTAGAACGAAATTTGTTTGCCCCTCCTGTTATATTGATTTGTCGTCGCAAATTACAAAACTACGTACGCAACACGTGGAAGTTTATGCTCAGTCGCCTTAAGTAATGTCAGTCAGGAAGCGTTTTACATGAAACCAACTATTTCAGGCAATGTGGCTTGTACTTTAAACAAACTGTGCTCATATTTCAGGGTTCGGCAAACGCAAGGCAAAAGCCACGGGGAAGAAGGATCGCATGCTGGAAACAGTCCTCACCGAGTTCTGGAGTGGTCAGACGGAGGCGGCAGCTCTCTTGAGCCAGCAACATGAGAGGCGCCTCGACCGGGAAATGGAAATGGCGGAGAGGCGCCTCAACAACGATATCGAGATGGAGGAAAGGCGCCATCGCCGCGCCCTGGAGATGGAAGAACGGCGCATTGATCGAGAGATGTCACAGCAAGCGGCGCAGAGGAGGCATGAGGAGCGCATGATGCAGCTACTCACGTCAGCGCAACGTGCACCGCCGCCGCCGCCCCAGCACTTCCAGAGTGCCACCACCGATGGGGTTACGCGCATAACCCTCCTGACCCCACAAACTGGCCAGGCCGCACAACCCAGCACAAGCGCTAACACAAGCTTTTATGACTGACAATGTATATAACAGATTTGGAAAAAGAATTTAACCCAAGTTTTTTCGATTAGTATCATGTACATAACTTACTCATTTTTACCGTTTACCTTATGTCGGCCAGTTTAGGAAACAGGAGCTTCGAAATTTAATGTTTATTTGCCGACTTGTATGACACTTTTATTTTTTTTGAACTTGTGCGTTCACATTGAACTTTCCTACTTGACATTTGAATAAAATGTTCTAGTAGTTCCCTATATTACAGCTTTGTTCCATGTTTTGTTGACATTTCATTATTTCATGCAGTTTGTGACATAATATTTACAGGAACCTAAGTGGGTTTAACTAATGCACCTCAGGAAGCGTTTTACATGAAGCGAACTAGTTGATTTGGTTTAGCGTGTTAATACTTTTTACGAACTAAAGTAACCCAGGTACGCCTCGCGTATAGCAGGCCCATTTCCCTCACCGTCTACAGCAGGGGCAACGTTCTGTGGTGAATTATTTCAGTCAATCGAGCAGCATTCGGCAATTTTAATGACTGAGGCAGGAGAACACGGCGTATTGCAGCGCAGGTGTCGGGAAACATGACACAGCACATACATTTCGGTATGCCACCAACCAGAGTGACTCAATGAGACACGCACTTCAATGGGAATCCATCTGAAATTAGTGAACACAATAACGAAACCATATAACAATCGGTGTGGGTGTAATTTACGACACGTTTTACATATAGAGTTGCTGGAGAAACTGTAGGTAAACCGAAAATATGCTAGTGGATACTAGTTTGCTTCATGTAGATCGGGTTATATAAAGCGACCCAAGATTTAAACGTGACATGAATGGGTATTTCATTTGAATAAATTTTAGATTTCAGCAGGATAGCAAACTGGAGAGTGGAAAAAAGTTCGCGTCATGTAGCTCGGGTTATATAAATCGACCTAACCTTCCCCCCATTGTCCAATGAAACGGCTGTAACCTCGAAAAGGCAGTATGGAACGTCCCAAAAAATTCACTATTATAAGATCAATTATAGCTATGACAAACAAAACAAAACTCCACAAATATGTGACAAATGTCTGCATTTACTTTTATTCTATTGGGTCGATTGCACACAGCACATAGGCAACATTTCATTCAGATCTCTAAAATAACAAATGAAGCGAACTAGTTTACACTCTACTGTGTGTCAACTATTGCTACACACAGTAGAGTGGAAACTAGTTCGCTTCATGTATATTTATGTATATTTTGTTGTCGCCTTATATAGATCGCCCTAAATGCACGATCCTTCTAAAACCCCAGGACACAACACTGGAGAGTGCAAACTAGTTTGCTTCATGTACATCGGCTTATATAAATCGCGATCAACTTCGGCGACGTAGGTAAACACAAAACAGCTTACATGACTGCCTACCTTTACCGCATCCATTGCACCCCGTCCCGCCTAGCATGGAGGCCCAACAGCGTTATCAGTTGCATGCTAAACGATCTATGCTCTTTTTCTTGCCAATCAAAAAAAACTCTCCGCTCTTCGCAACCACCGCCTCACAATCCCTCACATATTTGGGTCGTGATCAACCTATTCTTTCCCGTGTTGACGCCTCATGTTGCGCTCTAAATATCACCAACATTCCGATCGCTACCTTCTCCACCATTGTTTTGGTTAGAAACGGTCATGCGCAGATATGCACTTCCGCCTTAAACTGGCCTAAGTCCTGCCCGTGTGGACGTGACACACTTTCAAACTCTGTCCGTGTGAACACGCCACTAGTTCGTTTCATATGATTCGCCTTGTCTAACTCGCTTTACATTTTGCCCGTGTGAACACAGCTTAATGGTGCTCGGGAAAACCAATTACGGCCTACTGGGTTTGTGCTAAAATATACCTAACCCATTTTAAGTGAGATTATTTTTAACAAGATACAATGAAATATTCATGTAAGAAATAGGCGCTACATGGTAAAATCACATGATCAGACCTTTAATGGTTATTTAATAGTTTTTGTTTTCTTTGTTCAGTATCAGATTTATAACAATATGGTGTCGGCGGCCCGGCCTCTCTGTTGGGCACAACGATCAAGTCGCCATGGGTACACACTGGTCACTGCTACAAGTCGGTACCCGTCCTGATGTTGCTACAGCTTAAACCCCCAAATTAGTAAATAAACAGCATGTATAGGCCTACTGGTGGCTGTCATTTCAATACAGTTGACTGGTCTGGGGCAACCACTGAAGTCACCACTGGGCTTGCGAGCCCATTGTTTGGGTGTGCAAGCTCGCAGCGCACTCCCTTCCCCAGAAGTTTGCTTTGTCCGAGCATGCCAACCCCAGTTTCTGTGACCTAATTACCATTCCCAGTCCCAGTCTTTTGTCTAGGGTTCCAGTGTTTGAGGTAAATTATATTGGCATTGTTTTGCAGGTGTGCTGAATTGCAGGGACCAGACGGGTTAGCTGAATGAGTTGAGCGTCCGTCCCCCGGTTTGGTAGATCGTGGGATTCGAACCCACGGGTTCCAACCCTGGTTGAGTCAAACCAATGACTTAAAAATTGATACTTCTTGGTTCTTACAAACTTAGCCAGGCCCCCGATATTATTAGGATAGGGCAAGGACTAGCTGGTTCAGTGTCACGATAATGTGACTGGGTGAGGTACCAGGTCATGGTTCTGGCAGCCTGCTCTCCCAGTGGGGTAACACTATAAAATCGCCATGAGTGTGCACCGTCATAAGTCGGTACCCGTTGTGATATGACCTTATATGTTGCCATGACGTAAAACCCCAAACAACCGACCAACCTCGGCCGCATTCAGGGTACGCCTCCGAGTCAACTCCAAGTCTGCTCCGCACATTCTTTTTGGCCCATATGCTTTCAGGGTACGCCTCCGAGTCAACTCGGAGACGTCTGGCTTTTCAGATAGGAGGCAAAAAGTGCCTCGAATATGGCCGCTGAATTCAAAGGTTTCAGCCAATCAGAGCTGTTCTTTTCAATTGCAAATGGCTTCCCCCTATGGAGGCCGCCATTTTTGAGACACCTAATAGCTAAAGTCTTTCAGACTAACACAACATCCAGATTATTTCCGAGGCGCCTCTGAGGCGTACCTTGAACGCGGCCCTGTATTGCAGAGAATTTAGCTAAAGTTACCTCGAGGATAAATTCACCATAATTAATCCAAAGGCCAGTCAGGTTAATTATCAAAATTATTTCGGATATAATTCCTATCCCCTCAAATAAACAAAAGTGTGTAGAATAAATGTCATGTACTCGGTGAGGTCGGGCCAACAAATTATGTTATTATTAGTCCAGTATTACTATTACTGCGGGACGCCCAATGGAAGGTAACTATGCCAAAAGTAGCCAGATAAGACACCACACAGCTACGTACAAGCCTATGATATGTAAATAGGAGTAGGCTAGTCTAGTAATAAGACTAGAAAAAAATCAAATACATATATGCCAAGAAAATCCAAAAAAAAATAACATAGGCTACTAACCATACCAACCAACTATATATCTGCTACTGGAGTGCAGGCAATCAAATACCTTATCAGCAGCTACTGTGTGGTAAGATAACACCAAAACTACAACTGGCCAGCATTGAAAACAAGCCTGAATACCCGAGCCTATATGCTATGGACAGTATAAATACAGCCTCACTTAAAAAAATATATAAAAAATATATAAATTACCGTGTGCCGTAGTGACGGCCACTTGGTGGAACCTGCTCGTGGCCGTTCCGCGTGGGTGATCAAACTACGCTACGCTAGCCCTTCAATAATGAGATTCTATGGGTATATCTGGTATGCAATTTAGACACATTTTGTTGTGTCCACATAGTGCTCTTTCGGGCAATGTTGTCCTTACTCTGATATTTGTTTTCTGATTCTTACTTAGTAAAGGCCCTGTCACACCTCACCGAATTGGGGGAAACAGACAGAAAACAAACAATGTCCGGTTTGTGTCCGTACAAGTTTTGAACATGCACAACACTAGGAACGGATGCTGCCAGACTGACGTCTACGGTTCTTGTCCAGTTTGATTTTGTTTCGTCCGTTGGCTATCCGTTCATCTCCATTTCATGTCTGTTTCATGTCCATTTCATGTCCGTTTCATGTCTGTTCATTGTCCGTTCGTAGACCCGATGTCGCAACACTCTGACACATTTTAATACATTTTGATACTTATCACCACCGGACTAGACAATTCTGTCCGTTGCTCAATCCGGCATAGTGTGACAGGCACTTAACAATTGTAACCGGACGCCGTCGCCAAAAGCGCCCTGGCTTCCACTGTGGAGAGTTGGGGTTCTAACTAATCCCGGCTGAAGCTAGGATTCCTTACACGCGGTAAGCGGCATGCGGCATGCGGCATGCAGCATGCGGTATGCGAATGGGAAGATTCCTTCTACACGGCATGCGGCATGCGGCACACGACTGGCTATATTTAAAACTCTATATGACCAAATATTGCATTTATATCTATGTACCTTTTTGTACATCACATGGGGGTTCCTACCTTTATTATAACCAAATTATAGATAAGTATTCATATGTCTGTGCATATGGTAGCATTTTTAGCTTTCCCATAACCGTCAGTCTCCCGATTGGGACGGTCCTAACATCCTAAACTGAGCCATGTTAGGACCGTCCTTTTCGGTCAACAAAACCATTATTTTGTCTTTATGTGTGCTCTTTCTACTCGTGGGGGTTCCTACCTTTATTATAACCAAATTATAGATAAGTATTAATATTTTAGTGGCTCTGGTAGCATTTTTAGCAACCCGAACCCCCACCACCACCACTACCATATGTTTCCACTCAGCAGCCTTGGAGACTGCTTCCTAACAGGTCCGCGCTCCACCTTGTCCTGGCTGTCCGTAATTATCAGTCGCCTCCTCCAGCCTTATATCAATGGACAAATGCGACTGATGCTTTTCTATTCGCACCCCCGTGTCGCATGCCGCATGCCGGACCGATCGCTACAGGGACCGATCGAGTTGTCGCATTCGCATTCGCATTCGCATTCGCATTCGCATACCGCATGTAAGGGTTGCAGCCCATTGACTTCAAGGCATTTCGATTTTTTGCCGCATTCGCATTCGCATTCGCAGATCGCATACCGCGTGTAAGGAATCTCAGCTTTAGTCAAACCAACGTCTTGCAAAATTGATACTTTTCACTCCCTAGCATGGCGTTCAGCATTACTATGATAGGGCAAGGACCTGTTCGCTCAGTATCAGGATAATGTGACTGAGTGGGATATCGAGTCATAGTGTTGGTGGTCTCCCAGTGGGGCAGTACTATATAAAGCTGTGCACTGTCACAAATCATCACCCATCCAAATATGACCTTAGATGTTGCCAGGACATAAAACCCCAACAAACAAACCATGCAAACATCTTTAAGGTTGCGTATTTCTTGTATAAAAATGTTACCTGCACAACAAAAACTAACGTTCTTACCTCATGTTGAGAACTACAGGAACCAACACTCATGGAAGGGGTTATAAATAGAATTGGACAGCCTGAAACTGATCAGTTGTGGTTGGTTGTTGGAGTTTTACGTCCTGGCAAAATCTAAGGTTAGTCAGGACAGGGTCAGTTGTAAGCCGGCAGTCGGATGGACAGTATGGTGGGGTACCTCTACACCATAACGTCAGGGAAGTCAATATTTAGATAGCATATGTAGCACATAGGAGATTGTAATTTGGAATATGGATACATCAAGTGTGTGTCTTGGCTTTCTCCTTTCAATTAAAAGTGCACAATAATAATTTTCCAAGATTTAAAAAAAAAACACTAATCCGGTGTGGCAGTAAATCGCAAACCCCTGGAAATTGCACACCCCGGAGTGTGATTTACTAGGAAATCACAACCCCCCCTGGAAATCGCAGACCCCCCCATGCTTTGTAGCATTTATCACCACAAGCATGGCAGCTATAGGCCTATGTTTGATTTTGAACGTCTATCAGATCTATTTATCAGAGAGTGTTGCAGACCAGGAACACTAGATCCATCACTGCAGAATACAAAGATGCCTTCAGATTGCTACAAAAATGCACCCGTGCATTGAAGACAGACTGGTGGGAAATGAAGGCAGAGGAGCTTCAGAGAGCTGCAGACAGAAACAACATGAAGGGCTTCTACAGTGGACTGAAGGAAGTGTGGGGACCCGTGATGAAGGGACCTGCTCACCTGAAATCAACAGATGGAATGGAGACCTTTTCTGACAACAAGAGAGTTGTGGCAAGATAGAGTGAACACTTCCAGAAGCTACTCAACATCCCTGGTGACATAGATCATGAAGCTCTGGACAACATCCAGCAGCGCATTACCAAAACATGCCTCGATGAAATTCCAACCAGGGATGAGATGGCTAGAGCAATCGTTAGCCTGAAAGATGGCAAAGCACCTGGGCGTGATGGAATTCCTGCTGAAGTATGGAAGCACGGAGGAGACAATCTGTTCAACAGACTGCGCCAACTAATCACCAATGCCTGGGAGGAGGGTTCTGTACCCCAAGCATGGAAGGACGCCAGCATTGTAACCATCTACAACAGACTGTGGGAACTATAGAGGAATCTCTCTTCTTTCCTTAGCAGGCAAGATCTTTGCCAGGATCCTCCTCAACAGACTATCTATTCACATAACACCTGACATAGTTCCGGAATCACAGTCTGGCTTCAGAGGTAACCGGAGCACCGTGGATATGATATTTTGTCTCCGACAGCTACAAGAAAAGTGCATTGAGTAGGACCGACCACTATACATGGTATTTGTCGATTTCACTAAGGCGTTTGATACAGTCGGGAGGACCGGGCTATGGCAGCTACTGAGGAAGTATGGATGCCCAGAGAAGTTCACAACTATGATCGAGGCTCTACACACAGGAATGATGGCGAACGTTAGTGTTGGAGGGGAAGTCTCGGAATCGTTTGGGGTTACCAATGGGGTCAAGCAAGGTTGTGTACTGGCCCCCACGCTCTTCTCCATCTTCCTATCAGCAATACTCGACGAGGCTTTCCTAGACATGGGGGATGGCATCTATATACAGTGCAGACAGAGTGCTGACCTATTCAAAGTCGCATGCTTCAGAGCGAAGACCAAGACTACTCGGATACTGGTGAGAGAGCTGCTATTCGCAGATGACAGTGCACTGGTTGCCCACTCTGCTGAAGAGATCCAGAAAATAGTGGACGCTTTCTCCGATGCATCAAAGAAGTTTGGCCTGAAGATTAACATCAAGAAGATGGAGGTGCTGTACCAACCCAACTCTAAAAGAACCTGAGAGGAGGAGATCCTGGTTGATGGAAACAAGCTGAACTCTGTTCCGGAATTCACCTACCTCGGAAGCACTATATCAAGTGATGGACGCATTGATGCTGAAATAGAGAGGAGGATGGCCAAGGCTAGCACATCTTTCGGCCGACTATGCCAGAGACTCTGGAACAACCACCATGTGTCCATTTGGGTCAAAGGCAAGATCTACCTGCAATCGTGCTATCCACCTTACTATACGGAGCCGAGGCCTGGACAGTGTACAGACGACCGGTGAAAAAGCTGCATGCCTTCATGATGTGATATCTGCGTTCAATCATGAGGCTAACCTGGAAGGACAAAGTGACAAATAAGGAAATACTCAAACTGATGGGGCTGCCCTCTATGGAAGATCTTCTGATCAAAAAGAATCTCCGGTGGACTGGACACCTCATGAGGATGTCATCAGACAGGCTAGCAAAGCAGATCCTCTATTCTCAACTGTCTTCTGGTTACAGAAAGAGAGGGCGACCTCGTCTACGGTTCAAGGATACCATCAAGAGAAACCTGAACCTGAGAGACATTAAGACCGAATTATGGAACCAACTCTCACAGCAGAGAGCTAAATGGAGAGCGGCAGTCAAGTAATGAAAGCAGTCTTTGTCGCATCGCGACCGACAGCATGATGATGATCAGATCTGGGGGATAAAATGGATTCAAGGAGGATCAAGATGGCTTAATTGATTAGTTTTGATGTCATGCTGTCACAGCAAAGGCACTTTTCACTGCTATTGATCACTCACAAGAAGGATAAGGGACCAGATCAATTTTTGTCAAAGATACTAAACTACAACATTAAGAAAAGCCAGCACAACTTCTTTAAACACATTGAACTAACAAATATCCAATTCCCTACAAAACTGTCAGTCACTTCGCACATACATAGGCTGCTAAATTTCATACTTTTCAAATGAAGAAAATGAGAACAAGTGTCCAGCAATTGTGGTATTGGCTTTTTAGCCTTATAACTTCTTGGTCACAAATAGCAATTCTAGAAATGCCTAGATCTAGAGTTCTAAACCTGAATCTAGACATATATAATTATGGATATATACAAACAGCATAAAAAGACTTGCATTCAATGTCAACTGACCCCAACCAATGCTGCAACTCTTGTTTTAAACCAACCTAACTAATAAGGAAACAATGTGAATAAAATAAGAGCAACTTTATCTTCCTCTAGATCTAAATCTGGACTTTTTAATTATTGATCTAAACGATGTAAGCCTAAATGTCAAATGTGTGAACAGAGACTTGTTTCAGAAGAAATATTTAACCAACCAATGTCTGATGAACCCTAGGCCCATCCATTTCTTATGCATTCCATTAACTATCAGGTATAAATAAAAAGATGAAAATAAAATAAGTAAGAGTGACTGAGGCTCCACATTTATCTAGATCTAATTGCAGATGGTGATAAGTTTTTTATGTAGGCCTAAATACAATGGTAGATAAAAGATTCACATATTAATTCATGATATATTTTTTTTAATTTACTATTCTAACTTTCAAACTTTAGCTGAAGTCTAACAGAACCCATCTGCAAGCTCAGCTTGACATAGACTTAAGGCAAGCACATGTGCTTTGTTTTGGTTTAAAAAATCACACAATGCACCATGATGCTGGAATTACGAACTGGTCTACTGTAAAAATTGTATTTATGTAAGCATGATTAAGCCACATTTAATTTTATATAAGGGGGATCCCTCACAAGATGGATTAATTGATTATTTTTAATTCCATGCCTGTCACAGCAAGGGCCATATTCACTGCACACAAGAAGGGTAGGGGAACAGGTCAATTTTTTGTCAAAGATACTGACTACATCAATAAGAAAAGCCAGTACAACTATCTATATCATTATCCTACATGATGCTGACATGAATACAGCTAAACAATGTCCGAAGTCACCATGGTGTTGTAAAGCAGCCAGCAACTGCTTGGGTGAGACATTAGCCGCTTTCAGTCGGGTTCCAGTTCCCCAAACATCATTAACATGGGGGGTTTGCGATCTCCAGGGGGGATATGTGATTTCGTAGGAAATCACAAGTGGGGGTTTGCGATTTACAGGGTTTGCGATTTCCTGCTATATATGGCATGGGGGTTTGCAATTTCTTAGGAAATCACAAGTGGGGGTTTGCTATTTACAGGGTTTGCGATTTCCTGCTACACCGGAACTTTGGTTTGAGGTATTATGGCTCTATAGAACTGCCGCTACGTAGGAATGGTATTGACATGTTCCAATGATGTGCTTGGGTAATACAAATAAATAAATTAGGTGAAGAAACAACTGGATTTCAAAGGGTGCGGAACTGTTGGCCACCAACTTAGCAAGGTCGGACCCACATACATTAAGTGATTCTGATAAAGAAATTTCACTCGTCTAAAGAAAATGAAGTGTGTAAGGACATCCAACGTTTAAACGTTATGTTCGAAGTCTCCTTTGAATTTAACAGAGAAAAACTTGGCATATGTTGAAATGTTAGTGAAAGCTGGACAAGCGGTGACAGCAATGGTTGTGTGATAGTGGTGTGCAGTATGGTTGTGCAGTGGTGGTGTGGGTAGTGGTAGAAACGTTATTAATAGAAGATGAAATTGCGATTAAAGTCATCCCCTATTCCCCAGGGAAGTTATACTTATTTTATAATTTGTTTATAGAAGGTGGGGATTGGCACATTCAAGTAATGTTCATGTATCCCACAGGTGATGCATATAATACCAGCTTATACTCAGTGACCCAATTTCGGTTTTATGGAGGTCAATAGCCAAGTCACCCATATTAGACTTGTACTGTTGAAGATTTCTCAAAGCCCTCTGACCAGAATCTGGTTTGATTACTCCCAAACCACAAATTTCGTGAAAAATATTTGTTACCAAAATTTATCGGGCAGTAAATTATTAACACATTGGGAAAGAAAACTTAGTAATAAAATAAAGAAAAAAGTAAAACTCAACTGGGATTTGAACTTCCTACATATTGATTCCGAACTCAAAATCCCTAATCGAGACAACAAACTATACGTTGGTTCTGTTGTCTAGCGGCTAGAGTACTCAATTTGTAATCTGTATGTAGATAGATCAAACCCTTTTGGTATTGTACTTTTTTGAAGAAAATTACGTTCCCCCTATGTTTTACTAAATAATCACTGCAATTAAAATAAGCAATGAAATTGTTCTCACAAATATTTTACATTGGTCGTAATGCGAAGCATTTCGTTTGATGCGAGGGGAGGGAGAGCGACTCACCCGGCCCTGAGCGACTCACCCCCCCTCCTGCCACTGCTCACCTCCCCCCGCCCCTGAGCGACTCACCCCCGCCACTGCTCACCTCCCCCCGGCCCTGAGCGACTCACCCCCCTCCTGCCTCTGCTCACTTCCCCCCTTATAAGGCCGCCCGCCGGCCTCCCTCAGGCACTCAGCCTCCAGCCGCCTTCCAGCTCTCTGCCCCTTCTTCTTCTTTGGCTCTCCTGCCCGGCTCTACTCCTCCTCGGATCGCTGCTCCTCTGCCGATATTCATCATGCCCGGGCGCGGAAAGGGAAAGAGCCGGAAAACCTCCAAGATCTCCGGCATGGCTACGCCGGGGCCCTCCTCGGGCTCCCCGGGGGATCCCTCCCCTCCACGGCCCCCACCTCGCCCGCAGCACCCTCGGGCCACGCCAGCAGCGAGATCGCCCTCCTCATCCAGGCCATCACCCGCCTCACCAGCCGCGTCCAGGCCGTTGAGACGGGGATCGCCCGAGGAGCCTCGGACCTGCCTGCACCCGCGCCGCGGCAGGAGCCCGCCTACAGCCTGCCGCCCGTCCCGGCATCTCGGGCGCACGCCGCAGCCGGGAGCCGGCCGCCGCCTCCACCTCACGCGACTCAGCCCGGAGGCCTGCACCCGCAGTACGAGCTGTACAGCCGCGTCCACGCCAGCTCGACACCGTCGGTCGCCTACCGTCAGGATCCCGCGGAGCACACCCCAACATCCGCGGCCGACGCAGTCCGGGACATCCTCGCATCCGCCGAGGCGCAACACACCGTACGCCGCCGAGGTATTCCCGCTGACTACGTCTTCCCCTGCGACCTCGTGGAAAGGGGGCCGGGGCGCAAGGCGGTAAAACTCGGGGAGGCGACCAGGGACGAGTATAGCCTCGCCCTCCTCACCTTGGTTAACCATCCCTCCTTCCCGGCCCACTCCCTCCAGGGCCTACACCACCACCACCTCACCGTCATGAGGGACATCCTCATCCACCCCTGGCCGACCGTCCGCCAGTACTCAGAGACCATATTCTCCTGGATCGCGGACGGAAGGCTCCCCCAGGGCTGGCATGACCCTGTCGCCCTCAACGCGGTCAGGCTCGACTCCCTCACCACGCCTACCACCCCGGCAACACCAGCTCCCCGAGGCGACGAGGGGGCCCGAGGCGCACACCTCCCCCGGCAGCAGGTCGACACCCGCACCGCCTACGATAGGCACGCTCACGGGGCCCCCTGCTCCGCTTGGAACCGCGATCCCACCTCGTGCGATCGGGCACCCCTCGGAGAGGCTCACGGCGAGGTGGGAAACAGGCACCGGCACGTCTGTGCGTATTGCGCCAACGTCCGGCGCATACTAACATTGCACAGCGAGGCCGCATGCCGCACCAAGCAAGCCCGTGAGCGCCAGACCCCCGCCACCTCGGCGGATTTTTGATCCGCCGGCCTCCCCCCGGCTGGCCCGGGGGGCATAGCCCGGCGCCTCACCCCGACCATTCCCGACAGCTCCGCAACGCCCACCGACGGTCCCCCAGCAACACCGATCGAAACGCCGCCCAGACGTAGCCGAGGATCACCACCTCGCACCGCACACCTCAGACGACTCAGCCCAGCCTCACGGGAGACCCCCCCCCAGACAGCCCAGCCACCGACCTACACGGCACCGACCTTCACGACACCGCCTTCATGAAGCCGCCCGACCCGACCCCCATTCCCACCCAGCCCAGCCCTGAGGAGTTCGCTGCCCCCCTGCTCGACCCTCACCGGACCTCCTCCCCCAGCCCTCAGGAGCGGGCCTACCCTTTTTTTTTGGCCGCCCGCTCCCCCTCCACCTAGACCCCGGACCCTCCTCTCATCCAGGCCTGCCTCTCCGGGCCCCGCCTCGGGCGCCCCGCGCCCCCGCCTCGGGCGTGCCTCGAGCCCTCTCCTTACTCTTTGGCGGAGGGCTCCTCGGCCCCCCCTCTACCAACTCTGACACTGCTCCTTATGAGCCCCTCACTATTTATCCTCTGCTCCTCATGAGCCCCTGACTCTTTGCTCCTCGCGAGCCCCCTGCTCCTCATGAGCCCCCTGTATTGCTCTGTGCCTCCTCAGCCTGTTTACCTCCTCAGTTACCCTGTTTGTACCTTACTTTGTCATTTATTGTTATTTCACTGTTTCTCTGTATGTTGCCCGAGGCGTCACAATAAACGCCTCAGTTTCCCACCTCCGCCTCTGTTCTTCCTTCTCGCGCATCGGTCGTAATGCGAAGCATTTCGTTTGATGTGAGGGGAGGGAGAGCGACTCACCCGGCCCTGAGCGACTCACCCCCCCCTCCTGCCACTGCTCACCTCCCCCCGCCCCCTGAGCGACTCACCCCCGCCACCTGCTCACCTCCCCCCGGCCCTGAGCGACTCACCCCCCTCCTGCCTCTGCTCACTTCCCCCCTTATAAGGCCGCCCGCCGGCCTCCCTCAGGCACTCAGCCTCCAGCCGCCTTCCAGCTCTCTGCCCCTTCTTCTTCTCCACCCACCCACCCAACTCTCCCTCCTCTACCCTCCCCCCTCTGCGGCGGAGGGCTCCTCGGTCCCCCCCTCTACCAACTCTGACACTGCTCCTTATGAGCCCCTCACTATTTATCCTCTGCTCCTCATGAGCCCCTGACTCTTTGCTCCTCGCGAGCCCCCTGCTCCTCATGAGCCCCCTGTATTGCTCTGTGCCTCCTCAGCCTGTTTACCTCCTCAGTTACCCTGTTTGTACCTTACTTTGTCATTTATTGTTATTTCACTGTTTCTCTGTATGTTGCCCGAGGCGTCACAATAAACGCCTCAGTTTCCCACCTCCGCCTCTGTTCTTCCTTCTCGCGCATCATATCAAATATATATTCTGTATGTAGGCGTACTACTGTAAAAAAAAAAATTGTTTACTTTCTCCCAATCATTTTACACCAGAACAGGAGTAAGCTGACCTCAGTACTCCCTCCACATATTTGGTTACATCATTTGAAAATCTAGGCAACGGTTAGATAAAGGATTCACCCGCTACTCACAGTACACGGGTGAATACCAACCCTATATAAAAACGGTAGAAAAAGCGGGTTAAAGAATTGAGAGCCTAATTTCACAATCTAAGAAGCAACAATTATTCTTTACATATGTCTTATTGATAGCCCGCTACCTTTGAGTTGAAAAATATAATATAATATCTAGTTTAATAAGATTTAAAAGTGAAATCGACGGCGTTCTGTGGCCGCCATCTTGTCTTTTTGCATTCTCTCCCATTTCACCAACTCTGTGCCGATATAAGTAACCATTTCACACTGGAGGCAGGCATTCTACTTCTTGTTCCATACTAAAGCTATTTTCGCCCGTATTTAGACTACGTCGTCTTTCACCTGTGTACTACAAGTACCGGGTGAATCTTTTATCTAGGCAAAGTCCCAGTGGCTTATACCGGATCCCTTTAACTTGTAACTAAGGCTCTGAGTTATACTGAAGGTCGTCGTCCTGAACTGCTGCTTACAGTTACACGCTCTCACATGACCTCAAATGTTGCTAGGACGTAAAACAACAACAAACAAACGCTCTCCCTACCCTCACATTACTCCTGCGCTTTCCTACCAGTGCGTGCACACACACACACACAAACACTCACAAACACTCACACACACACAGACACACACACACACACAAATTGACTGAACCACTCGGTGGTTCACTTCTCGTTGTCAGCGCAGCACACCGACTTCAGCCAAATCCTCTCACAACAAAACTCTTGCACTCTCACATTGATCCCTCCCCTCTCCTACTCCACCACGCTCTCCCAACCCAACACACACACAAACACACCTCCGCCATCACCACTCAGGCGGTCGCAGGCAGCATCTCCCCCATACACTCACAGCTGGCGGTCTGTCGGTAATGGCCCCTTCTGCCTACACAAACCTGACCTAGATGTTGTGTGCATTACGACTGACACTGCATGCCTGCCTGCTGTCAGTATGTTGCCTGTGTGTTGGTAGCGGTTCTAAGTTTTTGTTTGTTTGTTGTTTTATGCCCTAGCAACATCTAAGGACATATCAGGATGGGTACCGACTTGTGACAGTGTACACTCAAGGCGACTTTATAGTGCTGCCCCACTGATTGACCAGGCAGCCAGCACTCTTCCCTGATATCCCACTTAGTCACACTATCTTGAAACTGAGCTAACTAGTCCTTGCCCTATCCTATTGATGCCGAGACCAGGCGCAGTGGCCGAATTGGTAGAGCGCAGGCCTCTGACATGGGAGATCAGGAGTTCAATTCCTGGTCAAGTCAAACCAATGATTTACAAAATTGATACTTTTCACCACCTAGCTTGGTACTCAGCATTAGTAGGATAGGGAAAAGACTGGTTAGCTTAGTGTCCGGATAATGTGATTAGGTGGGATATTGGGTCATGGTGCTGGCGGCCCAATTTCCTAGTGGGGCAGCACTAGAAAGTCACCATGAGTGTGTCACAAGTCAGTACCAATCCTGATATGACCTAATATGTTGCCAGTATGTAAAACTCCTACAACCAACCTATTGATGCTGAGTGTCAGGCGAGGTACCAATATGTAGCAATTATATGTCATTTGTTTGACTTGGCTGTGATTCGAACTTCCTATTCAATTCAATTCAATTCTTTTATTTTAACTCCCTACCTTCCGCATGTGAAGTCTGTGCTCTACCGATTTGGCCAGAACGTCCTGTCTGGGTTCTAAGTAAAGGAGCATAGTGGTCTAACTCATAGAACCTAGTGGTACTGACTAAATAACATGTTTGAGCCTGAAGAAAGTGCAGGCTCGTTGCGGGATGTATAGAAATCATGCACCAAAGTCAAAATCAGATCCATAAAAAATGGACGATCTCAATGTTTATTCTATATGTTGAGATTGCGGGTGGGGATCATATTTTGGACCCATGGCTGCATGTTCTGTTCATGCTTAGCTAACTTCCACGATTTTATAGACATTGTGGCAATACAGATTGTCTAATTACAATGGACCTTATATGTATATTGGCTGCAGAAGGTTGAGTGAAAGTGGAGAAAGATAAAGTAGTCTCGTGGATATATTTTAATTATAAAACAAAAATCACGAAGAATCATCACAACTGTGATTTGAACTAGTTGCATACAGCATTCAATATCAGTAGTGTATCTCCACAGACTGAATTTACCAAGTCTATTCCAACATAGAAAAAGTCTGGAGTTTAGTGGTAAGAGGTGAGCTTTGGATACTGTATGTCATCATCATCGTCATGCTGTCAGTCGCAAAGCGACAAAGGCTGCTTTCATTACTTAACCGCCACTCTCCATTTAGCTCTCTGCTGTGAGAGTGATGTCCATGAGTCGGACTTAATGTCTCTCAGCTTCAGGTTTCTCTTGATAGTATCCTTGAACTGGAGACAAGAGTGTCCTCTATTTCTCTGACCAGAAGTCAATTGAGAATAGAGGATCTGCTTTGGTAGCCTGTCTGTTGACATCCTCATCACGTGTCCAGTCCACCAGAGGTTCTTTCTGATCAGAAGATCTTCCATAGAGGACAGCCCTGTCCGATCGAGTATTTTCTTGTTTGTCTTTTTGTCCCTCCAGGTTATCCTCAAGATCAAACACAGATGTCGAATCATGAAGGCTTGCAGCTTTTTCACCTCTCATCTGTACACTGTTCAATCCTTGGCTCCATATAGTAGTGTGGATAGCCCAATTGCACAGGAGGTCTTGTCTTTCACCTATGTGGACACATGATGGTTGTGCCAGACACTGTATGCAAAGGGTTTGAATCCAATGTGTGCTTTACATTTAGTTTATTATTGTACTTTAAAAAAAAAAAAATTATTTAAGTTTCCTTTAACTACGCTTTAAAAAAAAATCTGGATTATGGGACCTAATGTCCAAATACCGACCCTTTTGCAACAGGTTTTGTTGTTGGTACATTAGTTGTTTAAGATGGGGAAATTTCAGTCGCAGATGACTGGTCTTCCTCATTCCACTGCTCCTTGCCCTATCCTAGTAATGCTGAGCATCGGACTGGGAAGTGACAAGTATCAATTTTAAAGTCATTGGTTTGACTCGACCAGGATTCGAACCCACGATCCCACGATCTACCAACACAGGAGACGGATGCTCTAACTCATTTGGCCATCCCGTGTGGTTGTTGTTGTATGTTGTTGTTTTATGTCCTATCAACATCTAAGGTCATATCAGGAAGGGTACCGACTTGTCACAGTGCATCCTCATGCCAACTTTATAGTGCTGCCACACTGGGAAATCAGGCCGCTGGTACCATGACCCAATATCCCACTCAGTCACATTATCCTCACACTGAGCTAACCAGTCCTTGCCCTATCCTATTAATGCCGAGCCCCAGGCTAGGAAGCGACAAGTATAACTTTTTAAGTCATTGGTTTGACTTGACCAGGGTCCGAACCCATTTTGCAACAGTTACCGACGTCATGTTTACGGGACATCCCGACGTCGGCGCGACACCACTTTGTAGCTGGGTACACACCAAAAAGCTGCTGACCCTGTGCATGTACTCCCCATCCCCTTCCACTCGGGCCAAACACAAGGGCCGTATTCGATTAACACGACTCGGGTGACTTGGGTCACCTGAGTTGCTAGAATTTCAAATCGAACACCGTGAGTGGAGTCGGCAAATACACGTGCAGTGTTAAAAAAGTCCCAAACCCAGTAACCCACCTCTTGGCTGGGGTTTGCTAGGAAAGATGACATCGCATCTGTGCTGGTACCATCCTGCAGGATAATAGGTACCAGTCCTACATGTTTTTTTTTGGTAATAACACAGATTAATGAAATAGAAATATAACTAAACTATGCAATCATAGAATACTTTAAATCCTATTTTGCTGTAGCTATATCGGTTATTAAAAAAAAGAAAACAGTTTTGGATTAAGCCCCAATTGTTGCCACCCCGAGCTTGGAGAAGCGTATTCGATTATTCGACCCGAGTCTGTAGGATGTGCGCATGCGCCAAAAAGTGGCTCGGGTTACCCGAGTTGATTAATCGATTACGCCCAAGGGAGCACACGCAGTGGTAGCGCGCAAAGAGTGGTCAGTGTGCGTATGTGTGTGTGTGGTGCAATGGTGAGGCAATAATTAGGTTCCGGTGCATACGCGCAGGTGTGTATGTGTGTGTGTGTGTGTGTGAGGGTGAAAATGGTTAATAATTAATGTCTGACAGAGAGAGAGAGGGGGAGGGACAGACAGATAGACAGACATACATACAGACAGACAGACAGACATACATACGTACATACATACATACATACATACATACATACATACATACATACATACATACATACATACATACAGTTGGGGGTGGGGGGGGGGGGGTTGTAGGGCCATGGGGTAGGGGGAATGGAACCATAGTTCGGGCCCTGTGAAACAGTCCTTCTTCATGGACCAGCGAACCCTATCCCAAAAGAGGCGTATTTACTATTTCCACCACCAAGTCACCATATGACGGCAATGGGTGAATATAATGCTATGTGTAAGCAACTCACTGTGCAAGATGCTCAGTGGAACCACTTTGCAGTGGGCTCAGAGGAAAAGGTGATATGTTTATATAAATAGGGCATTTCCACGACGAAGCTACCATCTGATGGATGCTCACGGTGCATGCTTTGCGAAGAAAGCTGC
Source organism: Branchipolynoe longqiensis (assembly GCA_030323885.1). NCBI lineage: Eukaryota > Metazoa > Annelida > Polychaeta > Phyllodocida > Polynoidae > Branchipolynoe > Branchipolynoe longqiensis. The sequence goes on from CM059186.1 coordinate 148,662,331, forward strand.
ATGTGGCGTTCTCTGTGGCGGAGTGGTTAGAGTGTCTGACTTTTTTCTAGGTCAGATTTCTAATCTGAGAGTCAGTGGTTCGATTCCCTGTGGCCCCAGGTCTGCCAATTTGGATTTCCACTGCTGTGTATAACTTACAGCGTCATCAAAGGCCGGTTGCTCTCATACCATGTCTATGTGGTGTGGGAGGTTAAAAATCCCTTGGGTCGGTAAAAGTGTAGGCTCGGGTTTTCTATCGACCAGCAGTGGAGAGGGGAAGACCAGTCGTCTGTGACTGGGATTTCCCCTGCTTGGGACAACTAATGTACCAACAACAAAAATGACGACAAAAATGAGAGACAAATAAGTGTTCACACTTCCTGTCTACCATTCGCTATATCGCTATATGTGGATGATAGTAGGTGGCCGGGGTGGGTGGGGGATATGGACTGCGAGCACGTGTTTGTGTTTGTGTATGTGTACCTGCGTGCGTGCATGTGCGTGTGTGTGTGTGTATGCGTGTGCGTGTAGACTCAACGCGTGTATTGTATTGGGTAGGCAATTACCCAACTGTGTTACTCATGGATTTCGGGTTGTTTGTTGGGGTTTTACATCCTAACAACATTATGGGAATATGAGGACGAGGGATTTGTGTTTATTGTTTTGGCGGTTTTACGTCCCGGCAACAGATAAGATCATATCGGGACGGGTACTGACAGTGTGCACTCATTGCGACTTTATAGTGCTACGGTGTCGCCAGCTAATGCGTGAATAGCTATATACCTGTAACACTTACGTCGGAAGACCAGTGCTAGGGCACTGACAAAAGATATACATGTATATGCATACAAATCATTTACCAATAACAAATTTGTAATCGGAAGTATAGCCATAGCGGGATAATAACCACAGAAGTCAGTATGGTTGGTTGCAGATGTTGCGTTCATTACACACCTAGGCATATATTCACAGACACACAGGTATAGGTATTCACGCATTAGCTGGCGACATATATATATATGTATATATATATATATATATATATATATGTATATATATATATATATATTTATATATTTATATATATATATATATATATATATATATATATGTAAATAAAAAGATAAGGATATATATGAAGAGAGAATGCTATATGAGGAATTCAGGTGCAAAACCCTGTAAATGTCGATCCAAAAATTGAGATAAACATTGGAGTCAAACTTTCGAAAGGTTCATTTTTGACATTACTATTTATTTGTTCATTGCTCCATAACCATTTCATCACAAGCAAAGCGGAATTAATGATAATTACCTTCACATACATTACAAAAATTAAATACAATTTTTGGATTGGTGTTTACAGGGTTTTGTGCCTTAATTATTCACACACACGCACACACACACACACACATATATATATATATATATATATATATATATATATATATTTATATATATATATATATATATTTATATATATGGATGGGTTACAGATTCTGTATCCCGTGCTGGTAGATCGTGGGATCGTGGGTTCGAACCCTGGTCGAGTCAAACCAATGACTTAAAAATTGACACTTGTTGTTTCCTAGCCTGGCACTTGGCATTATTAGGTTAGGGGAAGGACTGGTTGGCTCAGTGTCAGGATACTGTGACTGTTCAAGTGGGATATCAGGTCATGGTGCTGGCGGCCTGGTCTTCCAGTGGGGCAGCACTATAAACTCGCCATGAGTGTGCACTGTGACAAGTCGGTGATATGACCTTAGATGTTGCTAGAACATAAAACAACAACAAACAAACAATCTGTGTCTGTTTCGATTCTCAATGGGTTTAAGCTAAGATTCCATATACGCGGTATGCGGCATGTGGCAGTATGCAGCATAGATACCCATGCTGACCTCCAATAGTCGATGTCTTCTTTTTGTGTTGTGGGGGGGGGGGATGTAACAACAACCCCCCCCCCCAAAAAAAAGATACCCATTCCATTTTTGGAGTTTTTTGCTCCAAATTTGTGAAGGAAAGTCAAAGTTACTATTGTTTTCTATGGCAAACGCAGCAGCATTCGCATTCACACTGGTCGGTCCATGGGTCGATCCATTTGCGGCATTCGCATTCGCATTCGCATTCACATTCACATTCACATTCGGACATATGGAAGTATATGCTTTTCCATTTTTACCGCATTCGTATTCGCATTTGCATACGCATACCACGTATATGGAATCTTAGCTTTAAAGTCTACGCTCGGAGTTTTGCGCATGCGCGTATGGAGTTTAAAAACCGCGAGTGGAGTTGAAAAAAACACGTGCCGTATGTAAAAAGTCCAGACCCCAGTAACCCACCTCTTGGCTGGGGTTGGCTAGGAGCGATGACGTCACATTTGTATGTCAAAAAGTCGCTCGGGTCCCCCGAGTCGATTAATCGAATACGCTGAAATGGCGTTCGATTTTGACGCATGCGCAGAACCCCGAGCGAAGACTAAATCCATTGAGAATTTAAACTGCGACACCGGCTCCACTATGTAAAGAACGTCTTCACACCATGAGTACTGTAATGTAACTGTCTTTATTTAGAACCTTCTGTAGTGACATCACTCTGTGCCACACTGGGGGTGTTCGGATAACAACACAACTGGAAGACACATACATTACATCTCCCTTTCAATGGAACAGAGGAACAAAATTGAATGGTAACATTTTGTATATATAAACTACCATCGATAGCAACAGGTCCTTCTCGTGTTATTATAACTAATGTCATAACGCCATATCCCCCTCTTTAAAATAATTCCTATCGATAACAGAATGGTACCAGGTATTGCGAGGATAAAATGCCATGCTAAAATTTACTAACATTCCAGAACAATGTAAATGGCATTGTACATGAAGACCTAATACATATAGAGATATTATACATACTATGTTTAAGAAGAGAACCCTGAAACATGTAAATGGGAAACTATCGAATGTAGCCCATCATACAAAAACACGACCCATAAAGTAATACAACGAGTACATAGTCAGGGTCAGTTGTCACTTCTTAAATGTAGACTTATTTTGTCTCTTCTTCATATGACCTGAACAACGAGCGTATTATTACGTAATGTTGTATGCAATTCATAACTGAACATAACAAGGCACTTGCTAGGCAGAACAGAAAGTGGCATATCAACAACAGTAAACGACTTATATAACATATGAGACTCAAATATTCAATATAGTATTTCATGAACAACATTTCCCAAAATGTTCAAATTAAACTCATGCTTCATATAACAATTTCATCTGTGAACATTTCGTCATATTTGTTTGTTTGTTTATAAAAGCATTGAGTCAAAATTCATTTGATAACATCTTTGACATCCAAGACAATTTAAAAGCATGTATAAACATAAACATACAAAATGCATACACAGCTGGCTGCATGTGTCGTTTCTTATATTATCATGCGTTGTGTCCATTCATTGTTCGAACTTAAGTATCTGACGTTACCAATTATTGTACAGCTTTTCCAGCATGTTACTTATTTAACTATAACAATTTCAACCGTGAACATTCTTTTATGTTTGCTTAATAAGCATTGAGTCAACATATATAGTCAAGAACATCCATGACATGAAGAGCATCTAAACATAGCATTTATAAAAACATACAAAATGCATACTCAGTTGACTTCATGTGTCGTTTCTTATGTTTGCATGAGTTGTGTCCATTCTTTGTTTGACCTTAACTATGTGTCGTTATTAATTATTGTACTGCTTTTCTGGCATGTCAGTTATTTAATTATAACAATTGCATCAGTGAACATTTTTTTGTTTGTTTGTTTAATAAGTATTGAGTGAATATTTATTGGATAACATCTATGACATGTAAGACAATTTAAAGCATTTATACCAACACACAAAATGTATACTTAGTTAGCTTCATGTGTCGTTTCTTATCCTTGCATGTGTTGTGTCCATTCTTTATTTGACCTTAATCATGTGTCATTCTTACTGTACTGCTTTTCTAGCATGTCACTTGCTTAATTAGTACAATTGCATCAGTGAACATTACCTACAATAACAGTAATGAGTCAACAGCTATTTGACACGATCTATGACAAGTACGACAACTATATTTTCATGTCGATGTTAATGATATAATTATACATTTTAAATAATTGTTTCTTTACCTTGTATTGTCTCATAATCCATCTTATGTCAATTCACAATTCATAATAAGTCACATTTAATGTTCTTCACGTGCCTCAAGTGGCCTGGCGTCCAGTGCTTTCTTCCCGGCGCTCCGTGTTTACTTCTCGATGAATCTCATTGCCTTGCCTGTTGCTTGCCTGTTGCCTTGCGCGTCTTCATTCTGGCTGTTTTCATTAGAGCCGTTCGTTTCCACCGACGATTCGTACATCCGTGCTTCTTGGCATCCGTGCATCCATGTCTGTTCGTTTAGGCAGCTGTGCATCTGTGTGCCATCTTCTCAGGCATCTGTGCATTGTATTGTCTTTTATTCACTATAACCATTGGCAATGGCATGACGTCCTGCGCGTCATCATTCCGGCCGTTTTCATTACAGCCGTTCGTTTCCGCCGATGATCTGTACATCCATGCTTCTTGGCATCTGTGCAGTCGTGTCTGTGCCTCTAGGCATCCGTGCATCTGTGTGCCATCTTCTCAGGCATCTGTGGATCGTATTGTCACCCGTCACAATAAAGTCTGTGCAGGTTTTGTTGGCGCCCGGGGAGTGGATGCCTGGCGCGCTGCAGCTACTTCAACATGAAGTTCAAACAAGTGGTACCTTCTCTATGACCAGGGTGTCGATCCTGGTAAAATGAACTTGTATTATATGTTGGTTGGTGCCCGGGGTGTCGTGGCCCGGTATCCACCAGAAGCAATGGGCCTGAAAGCACCATTGCCTCCACATCTGACACCATGTAAAGAATGTCTTCACACCATGAGTACTGTAATGTAACTGTCTTTATTTAGAACCTTCTGTAGTGACATCACTCTGTGCCACACTGGGGGTGTTCGGATAACAACACAACTGGAAGACACATACATTACACACTACACCACCACAAACAGCAGTCACACAATCCCACTGCGCCGGTGTCGCAGTTTGAGCGCCCTCCCAGTTTGAGCGCCCTGCCAGTAGTTGTATACTCTTTTTTGTAAAATAGATTTAAAAGCTTTCATTGGATCGATTAAAAATATCTTAATGCGCAATTGAAGAGGAAGATCTGAAGTATTTAATGTAACCTAAGAGCAATTTACTCTGAAAGTATTATAAACAGATAATAGTGAAAGTTGGGATATTCTGAGTGTCAGTGCCAGTGTTAGCCTTACCAGATCATGGCCTCAAAAACTATGTTCGCAAAATAAATTCAAGAACTTCCAATTGGCTGATAAAAAAAAAGCTGAATGTGTAATTGCAGAGAAAGATCTGAACTGTTTAATAGAAACAAGAGAAATTTGCTTTCAAAGCACCAACAATCACAAATTACTGTGATAGTTAGGGTGGTTTTAATGTTGTCTCTATCCGCGCATGCGCAGAAGCAACAGAAGGGCGCTCAAACTGGCAGGGCGCTCAAACTGCCACAGCGGTCCCCTGCGCGTCGGCCGCGCTTGGACCTGGACCACACCCATCACCTCTCACCACTCAGTCTTGTCGTCTGCGCAGTGACGATAGTCTTTGGCTTCACCACACCTTCTTGTCTACCCTGTCAACCCCCACCATATATAACTTGCAATAGACAACAGGCGATTCTGAGAATATAAATGTGAGCATATAACATTTACATTATTAAAAAAAAAGTCACACCTTGTCTGGCCCTTATGTGATAAAAGACCTTTAGTTCACATGTGACGTCACAAACAGGTCTGACGTCATAACCAATCAGTTCCTCCCTTTTCCAATGCAAGTAGTAGGAATCAACTATATGTATATCTTTATTCACATTGTTTCTATTTACGTGTAGTTGATGGTGGAATTTAGTAAAAATTAAAGCTCAAATCAGGTGCTATAGGGCTTTCACCATTTTACCAGCTAAGCTATTATTTGAAAAGCCCGGATGTGCTGCTCATAAATGACGTACGGACCTACCACAACGTCCGTCCGCCATTTTCCTTCCCTTTACAAAGAAGCCCAGTGGTACAAAACATTCAGGAATACACCCGCTAGGAGGCTATCTGGATATTTTGAAGAACCTAGGTCAATGGTTACATTGTCCATGGTTAGGTGAGTGTCCTGATTTTATTTTATAACACCCTGTAAGGGACCACAGCAAGGGGAAAACACTGGCGTTACTCGCGCGGTGAACAGGTCATGGCGGAATGTCACCGAATGAATGTGTGCCATGTGTTGATATCGAGTGGACGAGGAACGTTCGACTTGACAAACACGCCCAATTAATTGCAACCATCCCACATCCCAATGATATCCCGTTATTTTTTAACTTCTATTATAGCGATTGTCAAAATTAGTGTATTATCAACTAGATTCGGCGCAATGTTGATGTTTTTCGGTCACCGACAGTCGCGCAATGTGGCTTCAGCTCAGCGGAGCCACATTGACTTCGAAAGAAAACAAAACATTACGCGTGCCAATCATTTGGATATATATACATCATATGATACCGACTCTGTTCCTGTTTTGTCAACACATTCTAGAGGTACATGTTCATATTTATTATGACTGTTTAGTCTCGACATGAAAAATTGGGGTTGTGTGCAGTAGAACTAGAAGCAGTGTAGCCTGTAGGATGTGTGGGACCGTTGCTAGTCTACCCGCCCGTCTACTCGCCGCTGCGGCCCCTAGTCCCCTCACTGGCCTCGGCCCAGAACTGGCTGGTGTAGCGCTTGTCCCGTGTGGCTTCAATGAAATAAGAGTTGTGTCGTCTCTCTCAAATTGGAACACGGGTATCCGTGAGTAGTAAAAATTAGTATTTATCCATGTTAATGCACTGGTGTAAATTTGAATTCTTGCTGTGTAGTCATCGCGAGAACCGCTAGTTTTAAGTTAGCTCGGACACCCATCGCGGTGCTGTCAAGTGCACTGTCATTGCGTACACACAAACTTGACGCTACTGTCACTGTGCCAGTGGCCTAAGTATACTAGTAATAGTATAGTCAGTAGCAGGTTTGTGCAAATATGTGAAGGCTGCACGCCTTAGAAGAAATACATATGGACGGTGGCACATACGTAATGTTTACCGTGAGAATAGTTTAAAGGATTACTCGTTCTATCAGTTTGAGCTTACACGATGCTAACAATGTAGTATGACTGTAGTGGGAATCATATAAATTTACTAAATATGAAAGAGTTTCGTAATGCCCAATGGGATGAATCACAAAATGGTTAGAAGATTTGTCTGGTTTAGGTGGGAGTACCTTGCCATCTCACTGGTTTGCTCTTGATTTACACAGCTCGTGAGATATAGTACTAGTAGCAGATATGCCTACTCGAAGTCAATTACTACCTTCTAACCTTGCTTAGCAGCCACCGGTATCGTTTCACGCGGATATTTTTAAGTCTCTAACTAAGCCTACTGATAGGGAGTTCAGACAGAAAAATGAACTTTTAAATAGCAGAGCTAAATGTGATTTCGTGGAAAGAGCCTTCTCCAAGGAAGAAAATGGTACAATTCTTTTTTAAATTGGTCAAGCCATTCATTTTCTATGACTACTTTAATATCTGAAAAATAGGCCTTACAGGGGAATAGTCAATGGGATAATGTGAGGCCTTTCTTCACAACAAGAGACCAGACTGGGAAACAAATTTATAATTTATTTACATCATTTAGAGTATTGTATCACACTGGTTGAGTATTACCATTTATTTGACATTAACCATAAGTACTATACAGTAAGTCGGTATTGTTAATATTTAACTTTCACAAAGAACTACACACGCACATGTTATTTATTCACATTTCAAGGTTCCGGGTTCGAATCAACCGAATACCTCTAACACCCAGCCGATATGAAACAGAGGGTGGGAGGGTGGGGAAAAAGCTGGTAGGTGTGCACTGTCTGACTGTCAGAAGCAAAGTGAGTGATCTATGCAGAGAGTTCAAAATGTTAGTTTAAAGATGTTCTATAGGTTTCCTTGGATATCACTTTGAAATTTGATATGAATGCTTAGAAACATGTATGTGCTTACACTACCAAGCCTAGAAACCCAATGCACCATCCCAGGATCACAGACTTTGAGATGAGTGATTATGGTGACGCATTTTGAACTTGTTTACTTTACTTGGCAACCCCATGTTGAATCAATTTCAAAGGTTCACACGCTATGTTATGAATTACCCATGTTATGATATAACATGCACAATTGCAATGTTTCCTGTTCAAAATATCATAGCTTTGTCGATTCCAATCTGACCAGCGTTTAATTCCGGAACTTTATAGACTTCAAACTGCTGAATCCAAATCTCGTGTCCGTTTTTGAAAATTGTAAATATTAATTGCCTAATGTAGGTGATTTTATGTTAATTATACAGGTTATTGATCTAAATAGCTACAAAATAACTGTTTTCTGTTGGAATTAGGTCTCCTTGACCTTGTTCTCTGGGATTTCCTTGTAAAAACGATATAGGCTAGCCAATCAGGGACAAGTAGTATGTTTACTTTGAAAAGGGGGATACCCCTGAGCAGACTACACAAAAATGGCGCCGATGTGCCATTACTTGACTTTAAGTAGTGTTGGTTTTTGGCTGTTTTTATCTTATATGAGTTGAGATTTTGTATGTCATTTGTAATAACAACTAGAAGACATATTTATAACTTATATTATTTGAATGTGAATCATTTTTATGCAGTCTTAGGTTTGAAATATGTGACCTGAATGCATGTGATTGAGATGAAAATATGAACCAGTTCGCCGGGTTTCTGTGATGTCATCATGGAGTCGCTGAACTCCCTACTACTGACAAAATTGAAATATTCTATTTTGGAATGACATGGGAATGGGAATGAATAAGGGTGGGGACATTATTTTTGCCTTCAGCCATGATAATGTCATGGTTGGATGCATTGATATAATAATAGACATCGATGACATATTTGTAATTATGGGAACTTAAAACAATAGAAAATTGAAGCATAGATTCTGAAATGTCAAGGACAAGCTATGGTCAAAATAGCCATTGGATTGTTATTGCCATGGATATTGTCACTGAAATTGAAAGAAAACAAGGTGATTTTATTTATTTGCACGGTCGTGTGTGCCTTTAAACGTTTGTCACTGTGATGGACACCACCGGTGACAGAACGTTACCACATTTTTTAGTCATTAAAATTTCATGAGAAATTAATTTTCCTTGCAATTCTTTTTGTAGTATAGTAGGTATGTGCGCAAACGGCGACTCACGGTGGATATTTTCTTACAACAAAACTGATCCAGTCAATCGCACCGTTTTTTGGTAGGGGTCTAGAAAAACGGCTCTATAATTGGTTTGCCTTGGTCAATCTTCATGATTTTTGTATATTATGTAGTATAGGAATCCCTTTACAGCTTAGTTTAACAATATTTCAATTTGGTTAAGTTTTGCTATTCCAATAATAACTTCAAAAGTTTCACTCATTTTCAACCTGAAAATTCACCCTTTTTTAGCAATCTCAAAGTTTAGAAAAGTTAATTGGACTGTGCAGCCATTATTAATCTTATATAGTGTTGAGTTTGGGGAAATTGTGACTAGCCACTCAGAATCGGCGCGAGGCGGGATGCAACAGGTATGATTTGTGTTTATCTGCCTCGCGCGACTCGGCGTTCACGTAGGTATGTGCGCAAACGGCGACTCGCGGCGGATATTTTCTTACAACAAACCTGATCCAGCCAATCGCACCGTTTTTTGGTAGGGGTCTAGAAAAACGGCTCAATAAAAATGTCTGACATCGAGAATCGGCGCAACTTTGGCACTATAGTGACAGGCTCACCTCTGCCTTGGAATGTTATGACAGTCACATAAATCTATCAGTATCACCTTTTCTGACACTCTCACCTCTGCCTCACACCCCTCTGCATTCACGCGTCCGAGATGAGAGACTTATTTTGTTTCAAATGTCATCTTATTGAATTGCATCTTATTTTGTTTCAAATTATAAAAACACGGCTACTCTGCCGCTGTGAGCACCCTATGTGATTACAAAACTCTCCCCCCTTCATTTCACCTGTGATGCAATTAGCCTAATCAATTTAACCATGTCTGGAAAGAGGAAGGAAAACTAGTCACAAGGATGAACAGTGAATAAGTTGTGCTTTATTGGCAGCAACTCCTGTCATCCCCCTTACATGTGACCTAGCACCTGTACTCCTCATATACTGCCCACACTATGTCTCATTGTCACTTTAGCCTGTATATTGAAACAGTGCCTACAACCCATGGGACAGGAGTCCTATGGCTGTGGATGCACTCAATTTGAATAGCTGAATTTGGATAGCATCAGACAGAGTGTCTGGGGTCCTGCTCTAGAGTAGGTGTGTCTCACTCAAGAGCCAGGATGAGAGTGATTTTCCTTCAGTGTGTCTGAGGCAAAATCTTGAATAATTAATTAGTTGAGACTAGTGTGTGGTCAGGATAGGCCAAGGGAGTCAGGTGACCGGACATTCCCCAGCCAGCCAATGCGACAATCCCCCACAGATTGGGTGGGTGACCACCCCATTAGGGGCTGTCACTCAAACCAGCTGCAGGTGGTGTACTCCATACATATGCAAATTAGGCAGGTGGGTCAGTCGGGTGGTCTTGGGTGGACAGGATGTTGCAAACAGTTACAGATTTGTATATAGTAAAATCATTCTTTTCCTCCTTTGTATTCTTTATGAACACATAGAGAACATTTCAACCATCATGTACTGTTTCTTGCAAAGGAACTCTTTTCATTAACTCCAAACATCATATATAACAGATAGTTTACTCTATTCAGCATCATGTACATTTCCATCAACTCCACTCCTAGTAGAGAACATATAGTTTACCTCACTCAGTATCATGTACCATGGGAGTGGACTTCTGTTGATTTTAGTTACCTTTAGTTTACATAATATAAGTCCCACTCCAGCATCCAAGAATAATAATGCTCTCTGCCAATATATAATTCTTAACCGAAAATCCGTATATTTTTACAAAATGTCATCTTATTGAATTGCATCAATAGAACATGAATTAAACTAGCTTCACTGAAAATTTCATCAAGATATCTCAATTATTAAAGAAAGTACATGAATTTCACAAATTTCAGTCACAGAAATGTTTTGTTTCAGGTCACTTTACTTTTGTGTCAGGTCACTTAATTTTGTTTCAAATGTCACTTTATTGAATTATATCAATAGAACATGTCTTAATCTAGCTTCAGTCCAAATTTCATCGAGATATCTCAATTATTAAAGTTGTTTGTTTGTTTGTTGTTGTTTTACGTCCTTATTAAAGAAATTACATGCATTTTCCCTTAAAAGTCACCAATTTCGGTCATAGAAATCTAGTGCTTATACCTTAATTTTATGTAAGAAAATAATGACCAATTTCAGAGTTGGAAACGGCCATAACTTCCTTAATACTGCACCTATTCCCATAATCTTGGTGTCATGTTAAATGGCATTTCAAGCTCTTTCCAGTGGTGCCTTTTTTTTATTATTGAAGGGGTTTGACATTTTTTGGCACATACCTAAGTATAGGTGATTAGGTTCTTATGTATGCTTCCTGCACCCACAATGATACTAAGCTGTGTGAGGTTTGTCTCCTATCCATAAACTATATATGTTAGACAAAAGACATGTGATAGACCTACCAATGTACAGAAAGCTGTACTTATATAACATGACATGTAGATGTATGCAATCTCTCCAGTATCATATTTTAACATCTACTACATGCTAGTACTGTTTATATATTGGGAACAAAAGGCTAGTCTTAGGAATACATAAAGATAATGTACTTTGTGTTGGAATAGAACTTGTAGGATAACCAAGAGGTCATATTCACAGTCACCGTTGTATTGGTTGGACTACTACCACCAGGGTTTGGTTTTTAATGAAAGTAATCAACTGCTGTTAGTCAAACAATTATAGGATGTAGCCCATGTAAACGTGTTGTTTACATTCAAATGTATCCATCAAATAGTCATATACATTCTTTTTTTAAAAGTGTTCCACTTCCAAGTTGCAGACTTTCTGCCAGAAAATAATGTAAGGATACACATAATGGGCGGGGGTAGGGGGGTCTGGAGGCTTTATTGTGTCTGACTCCTTGAAGAACCTTCAAAAAAACAAATATCCCAACAATTTCAGGGTACAGAGTAGTACCCTCAGAAAATTTAAGGGTATGGAATTTTACCCATTTTAACCTCTGGCAAAAACCCTGACTTGGCATGGTTATGAGGAATATACTTGCCTTTTATATAGCGAGCGATATGACAATTAGCAAAATTCACAGATTGCTTGTTTCGTCTATGCAGATCTATGTGAAAGCTGTCTGCCTCGGTGCTGATTTTCAGACCATTATCAATTTGTTTAAATGCACATTACTTCTATCCTGGCATTCAATCCTGGCATTCACAAAATACCCATGGTGCTTGCGAGAGAAATATGTGGGACATATATTATTCCCTAAGGAATTCAACCTCTAGCGACCAGATGTGGAAGGCCAGGAATCTGAATCCCAGCTGAGTCAAACCAATGACTTATTAAATTGATAGTTGGCGCTACCTAGCCTGATGCTCAGCATTAATAGGATAGGATTAAAGTTCCCATGAGTGCACACTGTCACAAGTCAGTACCCGTCCTAATATGACAATAGATTTTGCTAGCACATAAAATGAACAGCAAACAAACAAAGCTCTAGTGGTTATGTTGTGTTGCACTCTGTGCCCATCTAGAATGATAGTTATAAAGTACCATGGAAAAACTGAGTGCAGACTTAACAGAAGACCGACTGCAGAGCACCTAGAGTGCTTTATAGATCCGCAAGTTTGTGCTCAGAACCATCAAGGATGTGTAAAGAGGGAGATTATTCTTTTGTAATCCATTACTTGATGTGCAAGTGCAACCATACAGTTCTCACATTGCTTGATGCTTGATGACAACCTAAAGATTGTTCACACAGTTGCACAAAGTTAGTCTTAAGAGAACTGTCTACTGTGCTTTCTAGCTGTCAAGAAATGCCGATGTGGCAGTAAATCGCAAACCCCTGGAAATTGCACATCCCGGGGTTTGCGATTTACTAGGAAATCAGAACCCCCCCCCCCTGGAAATTGCAAAGTCCCCTCATGCTTGTAGCATTTATCACCACAAGCATGGCAGCTATAGGCCTATGTTTGATTTTGAAATTCTACCAGATCTGGGGGATAAAATGGATTCAAGGAGGATCAAAATGGATTAATTGATTAGTTTTGATGTCATGCCAGGCCAGGGGGGATATGTGATTTCCTAGGAAATCACAAGTGGGGGTTTGCGGTTTCCAGGGTTTGCGATTTCCTTCTACACCGGAGCCAAACCCTTGTCTCACAGCAACAACTCCTCACTTAATTTGGAGGAATTGAAAGATCCCCTTTCTCGTGACCGCTCATACAGTATTGTGTAATTTGTAATTAATTGGTCCTGATGAAATTTGTTATCACTATCAGTTCCTGAAAACCCTCCCACCAGACAAGGCTGAATCGGTAGAGTGCAGGCTTCCTGTGCAGAAGGTCGGGAGTTTGATTTCCAGTTGAGTCAAACCAATTGATACTTGTCGCTACCTAGACTGGTGCCGGCATTACTAAGATTTTGGTGTTCTCTGTGGCGGAGTGGTTAGATTGTCTGACTTTTTTGTAGGTCGGACTCCTAATCTGAAGGTCAGTGGTTCAATTCCCTGTGCCCCCCACCTCTGCCAATTTGGATTTCCACCGCTGTGTATAACTTACAGCGTCACCAAAGGCCAGTTGCTCTCATACCATATCTATGTGGTGTGGGAGGTTAAAAATCCCTTGGGTCGGTAAAAGTGTATGCTTGGGCTTTCTATCGACAAACTGTCTAATGGTGAAAACGAGCCTATTCAGGCTTATCCATGATAGGCAGTATATAACTATATATATCTTCAACAACAACAAGATAGGGTAAGACTGGATAGCTCAGTATCAGGATGTGACTGAGTCGGAAATTGGGTCTTGCTGCCAGAAGCCTGCCCTCCAGTGTGGCAGCACTATTAAGCCGTCATGAGTGCACTGTCACAAGTCTGTACCCATCCTGATATGACCTGAGATGTTGCTAGGACAAACCTCAAACAAACAAACTGAAGACCCTTCCTGAATCTGCAATGAAATTATTGCTTCAGCTCTTCAATAACATTTGCTAATCAAGTATCATTACCGCCTCTATGTGGAAGACAACAGTAATTTTAATACAAAATTCAAAACCTGGCAAGGACCATATTGGACCAGCAGCTACTGTGAGATTTCCCTTACAAGTTGCCTATAGATGTGCAATCATGGAACATATTGTAAATAATTGATTCGTCTAGCTTCTGTAATCGAAGCATAACTCATCCTGTCTCCAATGTGGCTTCAAACAAGGCCATAGAGCCTTTGACTAGCTGATCCAATTGGACATTTTTGTGAGACATGTAATTTAAAAAGGAGCCGGTTGTGGCTGTATTTTATTACCTTACAAGAACTTAAAACCCAACGTGTCATTGTGAATGATATTCATTGATTGGGCATTCTATGTTAAGTGTCCATTTTTATGCAGAATTTTCTATTGCACATGCATTGCCGTGTGTTGCATAAAGATCAGCTATTTTGATTTACATGAGGATGAACTGGGCATCTTTGTGGTCAAAATTAACAGTATCATTAACACTTTTAAATGGGGATCTGTGGTGGTTTTTACTAGGGTGATTTAACTATTTACTATGTTTCTAATATGAATGCTGCAAAATAGTTATAACTTTGTATTAATGATTCAATTGATTTTATGTATAAAGTTTACTTCCTGTATGTATTATACCTAGCATGTATACCCTCTAAGACTTTGCTTGAATTATCAGTGTATTTTCTATTTATTTATCTATCTTTCTTTTTTCTTTTAAAATTAATTTTATTTGTTGTCGTTAGTCTAGGAGTGCATATAACTCGCTTTTGGTTAATCTTTTATATGTTTCTATTGTCCCTGTAATTCTTTCTTCTACTCCCAGTGTATTCCATTCCCTTGCCTTCATGTACTTTGTACTCCTCTCATATGATCTGTTTTTGGCTCTGTTTATTATCCGTCTGGGGCCATCACTGCCTCTTGTTGCCTTTTTTTATACCTGCACCCTCCCAGGCTTCTTCGTCTCCCTGAATGCTGCTATTTTGAGATGTGCTTTTCTCCTTTTTTTGTGTGTGTTGACTCTTGTTTTCGTATCGAGATCATCAGTTGGGTGTCTCGCTTCCACCTTCAGACCTATCTTAAGTGCTCTATTTTGTAGTCTTTGTAGTTTATCCAACATATTTTTGTTAGCTCCAATATATCCTACATCACTATAGTCAAAGTATGGTGGTATCATAACTTTACAGATTTTAATAGCCATATTTGTAGTTTGATATTTTCTGGTATTCACTAATTTCCAGATCTTGTGGATTACCTTCTTGATAACTTCTTTTATGTTATCATTGTAGTGTAGTTTCCTATCAAGATTCATTCCTAGATATCCGTATTTGGTCTGATAATCAATAACTTTTCCTCCCAAACTTATTGGCTCCTCGTTGCGAGAGATAATTTTCCCACTGCCAAATACTAGAACCTTCGACTTCTTGTGCTTTATGGATATCTTGTTGGAGTTACACCAATTATCTAAAGCTACTAGTTTCTCATTTAGCTCAACACTGTTCTCTTTTCTGCTATTGCTTGTTGTGTATATCACGGTGTCATCAGCATATACTTGGAATTTGATTCCCTGTAAGGACTTCTGCAGATCATTGATGTAAATGATGAAGAGGAGTGGGCCTAATACTGAACCTTGAGGGACTCCACAGGGTACCTGTATACTTTCTGATGTTTTGCCATTTACTTTTGTTCTCTTACTTCTCTCACTGATGTAATTCCTTGTCCAGTCTAGTGTTCTTCCTCTTATTCCTACTCTTTCTATCTTTTTTATCAGTATGTCATGATTCACTGTATCGAGTGCCTTGCTAAAATCTATGAATGTGGCAGTTGTTTGTTCACCTTCATTCATACCTCTCAGTATGTCATTTGTTAGATTGGATATAGTTTTTGTTGTGGAGAATCCCTTTCTGAACCCTCCCTGTTTGTCATTTAGTATTTTCTCACTATCTAGATGTTTCATGATGTGTTTGTACATTCATTTCTCTATCAGCTTACCTGGTAGAAGTAGGAGTGATATGGGGCGGTAGTTGCCCATGTCCCCCTTGTCGCTACCCTTGTGTATTGGTACCACTGTAGCCTGCTTCCAGGCTGTGGGAAAAACACCCATCTCAAATGAATTATTGATTAAGTTACATATAACATATGTTATGGCTAGCATAGCATAAGATCTTCAATTATTCTGGCTTGTAGGTTCTGTATTCCTGATGACTTTCCTAGGTGTATACTCTTAACTAGTTTAATCACTTCATTCTCTCTTACTCTTGCTGTCTCTGTACTATTTTCAACTGCATCACCTGTGTATTCCCAGCTTCCTCTGAATTGTTCTGCTAACTTTGCTCCTATCTCTGTGAAGTGTTTATTTAGTCCATCTGGTGCTCTCTTTACACTCCTTTCTCTTGCATATAGATATATTAATTCTAAATGGCAACTTGGCAAAAAGTGGGACAAGCATTATATTCATTGAAATACCATCAAAGTTGTGTAAAGTATTTTGAATAGACCAAATGGTTCTCACCTGCTACCATATTGGAAATGTGAGGTTTTTGTGGGTTTTTTTTTTACTAATACATTGGGTGTCTTCAAATACATGAATTTTATGGTCTTACATCAACCATTTTTTTAGACCTCTTTATCAAGGTAAAACATGAACAATTTAAAAGTTCCTGAGGTCAGCTGGACTGCATCACCTCTTGTAATATTTACTTATGTTTTGGAAGGTCAATCGTGTCATTTGACCATAGGTCACCATATCTGAATTTCATTTGAGTTTTTATGTGAGAATTTTGTTTAATCTATTTTTTTTTTAGGCTGTATTTATACTGTCCATAGCATATAAGCCTGGGTATTCAGGCTTGTTTTCAATGCTGGCCAGCTGTAGTGTGTGTGTTATCTTATCATACAGTAGCTGGTGATAAGGTATTTGATTGCCTGCATTTCAGCAGCAGATAGATGGTTGGTCTGGTTAGTAATCTATGTTAATCTTTTTGGATTTTCTTGGCATATATATGTTTTATTTTTTCTACTCTTACTACTAGACTAGTCTACTCCTATTTACATGTCATAGGCTTGTACTATTTTTCTGTGTGGTGTGCTATTTGGCTACTTTTGGCATGGTTACCTTCTATTGGGCGTGACGCTGGTGGGCCGTGACATATCACATGCCCCTTTCCAGTGCAGCTTAGTGGGGGTTTCATAGCCTTATTTTGCACAAATATTTTTTGTATGTTTTTAGGTCAGGAATTTGTCGTTCCTTTACTGTTTGGGCATTCCACACCTTGGCAGCCATTTCCAGCGTGCTTCTCTCGTGAGCTTTTATTTGGCTTCTCCTGTGACCTTTTATTTGGCTTCTGGTCTGCTGTAGTAGTGGCACATTATTTGCTCTAGTAGCCCTTTGTGGTTTTGTTAGGAGTTTATTGTCTTGACTATAGCTGTGTGCTAATGTTTTCAGATGAATTATTCTCCTATTTTCTAGCAGTTTTACTTTGGTTCTTTTGTGTATGTCATAGGTGGGGTGCAGCTTGTCTACTCTGAGGCAGATTTTCAGGGCTCTGTTCTGAAGTGTTTGCAGTTTTTTTAGAAGTTCTTTTTTCGCACCCATGTAGTTTTTTAATTTTTTTTTATTATAATTATTGAGGCTGTATTTATTCTGTCCATAGCATGTAAGCCTGGGTACCCAGGCTTGTTTTCAATGCTGGCCAGCTGTAGTGTTGGTGTTGTCTTACCAAACAGTAGCTGCTGATAAGTTATTTGATTGTCTGCATTTCAGTAGCAGATAGATAGTATGTTGGTACGTTTAGTAGCCTATGTTACTTTTTTTGGGCCCTCTTGGCATTGTATTTTTGTTCTATTCCTATTACCATGTTAGTTGGTTTCTTAAGGTTCTATGTTAGTGTTTTGGGGTTTTCTTGGGAAGAGTTTTCCGCTTTTTTTCTACTTAATTCTATACTAGCCTATTTTATTTACATGTCCATAGGCTTGTACGTAATAGGTGGTTGAGTTATGTTTGTTTGAAATTGTTTTGATTTATATTGTTGTTGGATATGTTATCTGGCTTTTATATTACCGGTTATCCCACCCTGGGCTGTCCAGTTGGTGGGCCGTGACATATCACCTGCCCCCTTGTGGTGCAGTTCAGGTGGGGTTCCCAGTTTTTATTTTGCACAGATATTTTTTGTACGTTTTTAGGTCAGGGATTTGTCTTTCTTTCACCATTTGCGCATTCCATGCCTTGGCGGCCATTTCCAGTGTGCTCCTTTCATGGGCTTTGATCTAGCTTCTGGTCTGTCTTAGTAGTGGTGCCTTGCTTGCTCTGGTGTCCCTTAGTGGTTGGGTTAGACGCTTAATGTCTTGGCTATATCCACATGCTAATGTTTTTAGGTGGATTATCCTTCTGTTTTCTAGTATCTTTACTTTAGTTCTTTTGTGTAGGTCATAAGTGGGGTGTAGTTTGTCTACTTTCAGGCATATTTTCAGGGCCCTATTTTGTAGTATCTGCAATTTTTTAAGTAGCTCTTTTTTACAGATCATCTGAGAGGAGTACATCCCCATAGTCAAAGTAGGGGAGTACCATGCCTTTGAAGATTTTTATTGACATATCTTGTGTCATATAGTTTCTTAGTTTAGCAAATAGCCATAGTTTGTGATTTACTTTTTGTATGATTTTTGTTAAACACAGATTGTAGTTTAGCTGGCTATCCAGTTCTAGGCCTAGGTATTTGTAGTGATTTACACTTTCCAGTGTTTGGTTTCCTAGTGTGCATTGTAGGTTTCTTCCTGTGATTGCTGTATGTGAGAAGAGAACTGTTTTAGATTTTTTTGCATTGATTGTTATTTTATTGGATTCACACCAGCTGTCCAGTTTTAGCAGGAGGTTGTTCAGTTTGGTTCAGTTTGGTTGCTACCTCCTCTACTGTGCTTCCTTCTGCATATATGACAGTGTCATCTGCATATAGCTGGAGACATTCTGTCTCCAGCCATATTTCTAGGTCATTTATGTATAGTATAAATAGTAGTGGTCCCAGGACTGATCCTTGGGGTACACCACAGGTGATAGTTTGTTGGTCTGAGAGTGTACCATTTACTTTAGTTTTTTGCTGCCTGTTGTTTAGGTAGCATTTTATCCAGTTTATTGATTTGGATTTAATGCCCATGTTGTTTAATTTTCTTATTAATATGCTGTGGTCTACAGTGTCAAAGGCTTTGCTGAAGTCGATGAACGCTGCTCCAACTAATTTCTTTTGGTTCAATGATGCCAGCACGTCACTTGTTAGGTTTGCTATTGTTTTTGATGTGGAGTGGAGTTTTCTGAAACCTTCTTGCCTCTTGTTTAGTATATTGGTTTTTTCCAGGTGCGCATTTATGTGCCTGTGGAATATTTGTTCAATTAGCTTGCCTGGTGTTTGCAAGATTGATATTGGTCTGTAGTTCCCCATGTTTTGTTTGTCACCACTTTTGTATATGGGGGTGATGGTTGCCATCTTCCATGCTGTGATGAAGTGTCCCTGCTCAAATGATAAGTTGAACAGGTCAGGGATGGCTTGGAGTGCCTCTTTTAGTATTTTTGTGGGGATTCCATCTATTCCACTTGGTTTGTTTTCATCTATGTCATTTATTAGCTGTGTTAGTTCTTTTAGGTCAGTTTTGCAGGTGGGGATTTCATCCTGGATATTTTCTGACTTGTTTTCCCAGATTCTTGTGAATTTCTTTGATAACCTTTGTCCAACCGTGGCAAAGTGTGTATTTAGTTTGTTTGCTGCATCACTATCTGTGTGCATATTTCCATCCTTATCCTGGAAGCTTATCCGTTCTTCTATCTTATTTTTGGGGAATAGTAAGCTTACATTTTTCCAGAACTTATTTGCGTTGCTTCCCCAGTCCTTGTCTTGTTTTACTATATATTTCTTTTTTGCTGTCCTTACTGCTTTGGGGGAGTTGTTTCTGGCAGTATTATAGGCCCTTTTATCCTCTGGGTCTTTAGTACATTTCACTTTGTCATCTAGCTTTCGTTTTGTTGCAATATGCGTTAACAATTCCCTGTCTATCCACGGGTCTTGGTTTCTCTGTATTTTTAGTTTCTTTATGGGACACATCTCATCTAATGATTGTTTTATTTCTGTGACAATGTTATTCCAGTAGATATCAGGGTCATCTCTGTCTGTTGTGAGGTCTATATTTTCATATAGGTGGTTTTGTAGTGTTTCTTTTGAGTAGTTTTTTAGGGATCTGCCCATCTTATATATATATAAATTGGGCTACGACGTAGGAGAATAAGAGACAAGACGAGAAGTGGTGGAAGCCTAGTTTATTTGCTGAGGCCCATCTGGCTGAGCAATAACCGCCAACCCCAGCCGGCTAAACCGGCCCAGGCCCCAACCACTCGTCTCACGCCTCCAGATGAAAGACTCGTCGCTACCCCCTGGAAAGACAGAACAACGGAGCGTCGAAGAGGTGTGCACAGCACATAATCCGACCCACATCCACTCCACTAATCCTAGCGGCACTACCCTCTACGTCTAGCCTGCTGAGGGCATCACACACCACATTAACTGTGGTATTTATGTAAGTTGATAAGAATGTAAAGTTCTTCTCGACTGCAAGCCAGAATAATTTTCGCAGCATGGACATAATCCCAACTGATCTGGATGTCCCTGAATTAAGAGCGGATTGGACTACCGTGCTGTCCGTTATAAATATAATCTCGGAATCCTCCCATCCTGATGACCAATGTGTGGCCGCCTCCATCACAGCCCTCATCTCTTTTATGTTTATGTGGTCCCTCCCTGCCTCAGTGGGGAGCACCACGCGATGGTGTCCTATCAGCTGTCCTAACACTTCATTGTCCTCTGATTTAAAGGAAGCAGCTAACCAGTCAGTCTCATGCAAAGCACCGATTCCCCAATTCGAAGCGTCACTGTAGACCGCGGTAGTTACCGCAAACTTCCCGAGCATACCCGCCTTACCATTAAATTTTTCAGCGAATGAAGCCCACCAGTTGATATCCTCCCTAAATCCGGCATTAAGCCGTGCACGGTAGAATGGCTCGCGCAGGGTGCCTATAAGGTCATAGACCCGCCTACTGAAAGTTCGATCACCCCTGATAACTTTGGCGCAGTGTGCGAGGTGTCCGGCGAGTCTCTCGAGTTCCCTACGGGTCGCCTTCCTGCGACATTTGCTTGTCATATAGGTGGTTTTGTAGTGTTTCTTTTGAGTAGTTTTTTAGGGATCTGCCCATCTTATATATATATATTGGCTTGTGCTTTTGAGTTTTTTCCTCGTTACATATATTAGCTCATGGTCACTTATACCCAACTTCTAGTGCCCCATTTTGTGGCATGGTTTGAGTTGGTTACTATTAGGTCAATTGTTGAGTTTTGTTTCCTAGTCTTGTGCTGTCTGTAATAAGTTGCTGTAGCCCTAGGATTTTGATAGTGGTTTGTAGCATTAGTTTATTTTTGTCGTTGCTACTGTAGTTTATGTTGAAGTCCCCTAGCACAAAGATTTCTGCATTTGTTAGTTTTCTCACTGTATTTATACTTTTCTCTAGAGTTTGAAGGAATGTTTCAATATCCCCGGATGGTGGTCTGTAGAGGCTTGCTATGGCTATGTTAGCCTGCTTCTCATTTTTTATTAGGCACCATAGTAGCTCCAGGTGTTCATTTGAGTTGTTTGCTATTTTTAGGGCCTCAGTGTCTAGATTTTTTGAGGTTTTGCAGTAGATTGCAACCCCTCCACCTTTTTTTGTTAGGTTAGCTATGTTAATTTGCTGTCTGTCATTATGTACAAGCCTATATCCTTCTATGTTGAGGGTGTTGTCTTGATGTCTCTCAGTGAACCATGTTTCTGACAGTGTTAAAACATCTAGATTTTCATTTTTTAGGTGCATTTTTATTGTGTCTATTTTATTGGATGCACTCTGGCAGTTTAGGTGGGCAAAGTGCATGCCCCTTCCCAGCCTGCATTCAATTTCATCTACCATCTTTCTTTACCTTTAGGTTCGGCGTTTGTTAGATTTCGCGAATTTTTAACTTTGTTTAGATTGTTTTATGGGCGTATGGGTTGGTGCATACAGTACATATGCCCTGTTTTGTTATATATAGTTTCATACATAATTAATAAGTTATTTTGTTGTTTTGCTTGCTTGGGTTTACTGTGTCTATTTTATATTTACCATAGTCAATACATCTCCATAGTCAAAATAGGGGAGCACCATGCGCGTGAAGATTTTTTATTGACATTTCTTGTGTCATGTAGCCTCCTAGCTTTGCAAATAGCCACAGTTTGTGGTTTACCTTTTGGACAATTTTGTTTATACATAGGTTGTAGTTTAATTGGCTGTCCAACTCAAGGCCTAGGTATTTGTAATGGTCTACATTTTCTAGTGTTTGGTTTCCAAGCTTACGGTGTAGTTTTTTTTCTGGCATTTGTTTATGTGAGAAGAGAACTGTTTTTGACTTGCTTGTGTTGATGGCTATTTTGTTGGACTCACACCACTCATCCAGTTTTTGTAGGAGCTTGTTTTGTTTAGTTATTACCTCCTCTTCTGTGGTGTCATTTGCATATATGACTGTGTCATCTGCATATAGTTGGAGGCATTCGGTTTGCAACCATTTTTCAAGATCGTTTATGTAGATTATAAAGAGTAGTGGCCCTAACACTGACCCTTGGGGTACACCACATGTGACAGGTTGGTTGTCTGATAGTGTATTGTTTATTTTTGTTTTCTGTTGCCTGTTGTTCAGGTAGCATTTTATCCAGTCCATAGTGTTGGATTTTATGCCCATGGATTCTAGTTTTTCCAGTAGTATGTTATGGTCTACTGTATCGAATGCTTTGCTGAAGTCAATGAAGGCTGCTCCAACTAATTGTTTTTGGGTCATTGATGCCAATATATCATTTGTTAGGTTAGCTATTGTTTTAGATGTGGAGTGCAGTTTCCTGAAACCCCCTTGTCTTTCGTTTAGTATATCGGTTTTTTCCAGTTGTTCATTTATGTATCTATGTAACACTTCTTCAATGAGCTTGCCTGGGGTTTGAAGAATCGATATTGGCCTGTAGTTTCCCATGTCTTGTTTGTCTCCACTTTTGTGAATAGGGGTAATGGTTGCCATATTCCAGGCTTAGAAAAAACGCCCCTGTTCAAAGGAGATGTTGAATAGGTCTACTATAGTGGCCGGGATGGCTTGGAGTGCCTCTTTCGGTATATTGGTTGGTATTTCATCTATTCCACTTGGTTTATTTGTGTCTATTTCATTTATTAATTTTTTTTACTTCTATTATATCTGTTTTGCAGGTGGGGATTTCATTCTGGACAGTTCCTGATCTATTTTCCCACCTTATTGACTGAGTAGAGATTCCGTCTCCTGTTTTTGGAGATCGGGAGATCCGAACCCATGAGTTTGTGGGTTCGAATCCTAGTCGAGTCAAATTGATGACTTAAAAATTGATACTTGTCGCTTCCTAGCCTGGTGGTCGGCATTAATACGAGAGGGCAAGGACTGGTTGGCTCAGAGTCACGATAATGTGACTGAGTGGTATATCAGGTAATGGTGCTGGCGGCCTCATTTCCTGGTGGGGAAGCACTATAAAGTCGCCATGAGGGTGCACTCACAAGTCGGTACCCGTCCTGATATGACCTTATATGCTGCTAGGACATAAAACAACAAACAAACAAGAAGTGGTCATATAGGATATTTCTCTAGCGCTCTTCTGCATGAGCAATAGTAGGTGCATGTCTCCTGGTATCAAGTTTGTCCAGTTCTGATCATTCATGCAGCTCTTGCATGCTCAGGACTTTACCTTTAGTTGACTCTCCTGAGGGCTCTGTTCTGCATCATCTGTAGTTTGATCTCTTGCTTTTTGTTCAACAGACAGTAGACAATATTGTGATCAGAATTGTTGTCTTATACTTATAGACTAGTATTGGTAGGTACAGACAGCGAAATTTTAAAATATGCACAGGGTACAATATTGTTATTCCTTCCTGTAAACCTTGAATTTACAAACCCAAATCCAAAAAGAGTTAGGCTATATATATTATTAGGTATCCCAAGTGATTTAAAAAAACAGGTCTGAGCTTAATTTAATGGATTTCATCTGTTAGGATGTTTAATTTGAAACAAAATGATACTTCATTTGTCAAAATCGCTCTAATATTAAGGAAGATATGGGCGTTTTTAGGTTGTTGCATAATTGGGCCCATCCAAACCTAAAAAATCACCCATACAAGATAATTGCATGAAATTTTCAGGCATTATTAGGCTCAATATCTTCTTTCTATTTCAATTATTGAAAATTACACTTTGATATATGTGAATTATTTTAATTTTACAATGATTATTATCAAATCTGGCAAATTGCCCAATTTTGAGTAAGTTTAAAATGACACAGAAAATGACCCGTACAAGATAATTGCATGAAATCTTCAGGCTTTATTATCGTCAATATGCTCTTTCTAATTACAGTACATACAATATGCTTTGACATGTGAATTATTTTAATTTTATAATGATTGTGATCAAATCTGGCAAAAAATTTCCAATTTTGAGCAAGTCTGAAATGGCACAGAAAAACTGATGTACAAGATAATTCCATGAAATCTGGAGATTGTATTAACCTCCATATGCTCTTTCTATTTACATCATAATCTATATAATAAACTTTGATAGATGTGAATTATTTTAATTTTACAATGATTTTATACAGTTCTTCAAAAGTAGCAAAAATCCTTGCACATGGCCAGTCAGGTAATAAGTACTACTACCACATAGGTATCCCAAGTGATTTTTAAAAACAGGTTTGAGCTTGATTTTTATGGATTTCACTTGTTAGGATATTAAATTTGAAAGAAAATGACATTTCATTTGTCAAAATTGATCTAATATTAAGGAAGATATGGACGTTTTTAGGTTGCTACTCTATCCGTCCTGCTCAAAGCTAAAAAGATAACATTTTTTATAGCTCCCAAAATTAAAACTAGGGCAAGGAGCAGTGGAATGAGGAAGACCAGTTCTCCTGCTTAAACTACTGATGTACCCCCAAAAAATAAAATTGAACAAATTGGATGTACACTAGCTAATTCTACTAGGGATACCATAACACATCTCCACCTGGGAATTACCATGGTTTGAGAGTGAAAACTGGGAGTTGGTGGTAGTTTTTATTTAGCTATATCAGGCTTATTTATTTGAATAATAAAATGAATCCAAGACCAGCTTAAAGGTAAGGGAACAAAGATTGTTTCTGCTGTAATACATTTGTAAAAGTCCTTTGTGGTTTGTTTTGCCAGGGTGTTGAAGTGGAGCATTTTTTGACAGAATTTGGCATATTCAACAAGTAATCAGCCTGTGTTTGGGATACCTAATATTATTGTTTTTGAGATAATCAATTTTAAAGAATTAATATATAAAATGTAGCAGTTTCCATTGTACATATATAAAGGAATTTAAACTGCCACTTGCTAAATCAGTTCATCAAGCAGATTTTTAACAAGACGATGTCAAAAAGTGCAATTCGTAACAAAAAAAATCTTTCTCATTTGGCCAAATAGCCATTTTCAAAGCATGGTATTTTCTTGAAAAACTGCAACAATAGTGAATAAATGTAAAATAGTTCACATATTCATAACAGTGTAATAGTCTATTTTCTTCCAGACATCTATCTGCAGAGATTCAAAAGATATTTGCATCCAAAAATGTGAAAAAGTGTAATTGTTTGCATGTAAACAGCATCTGTAAGTGAAATTTGTATAATTTTCCTATCTTTGAAAGCTTATTGCAGCTAAACACCCTCTTGAATCTTCCTCAGATTTGGCACAGTATTACAATAAGCATTCCCTGAGACTAATGGATATTATGTATATCAATATTATATCCAAAAATATGGAAAATGTTGAATTTTGATTGAACATATAAAGATAAATTGTCAGAAAACCAAATATATTAATTTGATAAATCTTTAAATGTTGATTGTAGCTTAACCAATTGGTGTATCATCCTATAAATTGACAGTGCATATCATCTGGAGGTAATACACATTATCGTTTTAATATTCAATCTAGAAATACAAAATGTGCATTTTGATTGCATATACAAAAGAAAAGTGTACAAAATCAAAAATATAAATTTGTTCATCAAGCTTTGAACACTCACTGTGGCTTATCTAATAGTTGGATCTCCTTCAAATTTTGCACACATAGCATATGGAAGTAATGCATATTAGCTATACCACATATTTAAACTAAAAACATGAAAAGCTGTATTCTGATTGCAAATACAGATTAAAAGTGTATCAAACCAAAAATATTGATTTAAATAAATCTTTAACTATTCACTGTCCCTAAGGCAATGGTTGGATCTTCCCCAAATTTGGTACAATATTAGATTATATATTTTGTGATACAACTCAATAGACATCAATGGCAAATACATGTTTCTACATGGGTGTCATCATTGTGAAACTACTATGGTCAGCAAAGGCCCAAACAGGTTGGTGTCAATATTCTGCCTGCGCCTCTTTGGAATACATGGCACTATAGTAAGATTGGTATCATTAGAAAGGTAATTAAATTGTCTTTCTATCCATACCAAATCGTATTAGGTTTAAAATATTTTTTAATTCAGTAGATGGGCTTTAAACTTTCAAAATTATTTAAGTTGCAGCAATTTGACCTGATTGACCTTTTTGACCTAGGGCAAACCTATATGGTTAGAAAGGTGAGGTCATTGCGCTTCTTCTGATACCATCCGTGACTTTCTACGAGGTCGTGCAAGGAAGCGCGAGCCCATTAAAGATACCCTGTTTTCATTTACATCAGTAATGAAGGAATATTCACTAAATACACTCATCATACAAATGGAGTTTACTTAAATACAAACTTACTATATATTCTATCCAACAACACCATCGGATAGAACATATGTTGATGTTCTAGGTTACGTAATTTCATCTAAATCATATACATACAGAAATAGTTACAAGCATGTGAATATTGATGAAAAAAAGCACCATTCCTGGACTTTTAATGGGTGCTGCCGGTACCTAGTATTTGGGTCATTCCATGTCAGATCAACCATTGGCTTCCACCACAGCGTCTTAGAATTGGCCCCCAAATATGTATGTCAAAGTATATAATAAATCAGGCATACCATGACAATTTCAGCTTAGTCGGATCATTTTCCAGGTTGCGGCTGAGGTTTGAAATTATTCAATTTTAGGCGATTTACAATTTTTTTTGGGTCATGAATTGCCACAACTAATTCATTTTCAGAACCCCATAAAAGCTTTGATAATTATTACAGACCTTTGAAATTTGGTGATTAGACTAATTGGACCATGGGGAATGCAACTATGTTTACCCCACTCGGGATTTTATGATCTTTTAAAAATGGTAATACAGAAGATACACAATTTGGCCAGATATTGCTTCACACATTCATTATGCACATGTATGTTACTAAAAATGACTAGGACAAAGTTTTAAACAAATAATCTGGCATACAAGAACACTGAAAACACAGGATAAAGACATTTGCTTCAAATCAATATGTATATGATTGAGAGCACGAAGCACTGTGTAAACAGCTAAATTAGTTCATCCTGAACAAATGCATATTTTTGTTCTAAACAGACAGTATGTTGATCATTACTAAAAATGTAATGGACAAAATTTAAACAAATAATCTCTCACCCAAGAGCATGTATAAAGTACCTGACCAAAAAAATAGCATATGCATTTTACTGACCACAGTACTTATTACTGAGTAAGTTAAAAGTGATCATAATCAAATATATATATTTGTCCGATACGGGAAAAGGCATGTCAATCATAACAACAAATGTGATGGACAAAGTCAGAGACCATTTCAAAACCAGTCGAGCAGAGCAATTTTGTTCTGCTATTCAGAGTCCAATTGATGTGCTAGTCTTTCTGTGGGTATGGATAATGGGTCGTTCTCAGAAACTGTGTACCACTTGAGGTAGTCTACTTGAAATGCATATTTCAAAGAAACCCATTATTGGAGTGTCAATATTTAGATTTCATCATTTAGCCCAATAATGTGGGAGATATTTTAGATCAAAAGTAAATGTTAATATTGTGTATTATGTATCTTATTGGGATGGATGTAGCTAAATACATAGAAAATTACATCACTAATTTGTGACATTGTCAACAGCATTGAAAATAAAGTGTCACAAACTTAATGAAAACCTCTGAATAACAGCTCATTTCACTTCAAATGGTCATATACAATGTCTTCATTAAGTTGAAGACATTTATTTCTATAAAAAAAAATTAAATGATCAAATAGTTAACCTTTTCTGGAGTCATTAACATCATAACATTTCATTTCCACTTGCAGTACTATGAAACTCTGTATCAAACGCTGAGTACAGATATAGTACAGGAACTATTTTCACAATTTGACACTCTATGCATGGACCCAGTTATGGTATAGTAAAAGATAAATCCTGAAATTGTCCCTAAACATTGAAATTTGACCCGAACATTTGTGTAAAATTGTTGTTTCCACTTTGACTGTTACCTTGCTAATATTTTTTTGCTTTTCTCTTTAATATTCACAAATAAGACAAAACCATAGCAATGAGGTTTCAAATTATTATTACTACTGTTTATAAAGGAAGTGGCATGTGAAATGTTCTAAAAATGTAAAGTTTTGTGTGGAAAATATTTGATTTTGGAGTCAGATTGGTTTCCATGCTATACTGCTATTTATTGGGTGTGAGCATCATTTGACCTATTTAAAAATGCCAAAATATGTTTATTTTCAATTATTCAGATGCAAAAGGACATACACATTGAGGAAACTTGTTTATAGGACTTTGGCAGCGTTTTGATTTTGTGGTACTGATGTCACACTATTGGTACACAACTTCTGAGAACGACCCATTGTATACACACACACTTCAACGATATATATGTTAAAATAGAATTTGCAACACCTGACTGAACTTCTAATTCTATTAATAATGGCAGATAACAGGTGTAAAACATCATATTCTGGATGCTCGCCAATCAAACCAGTCTGTAATAGAACTTGCGTTGGTTGCTGCATTCAGGTACAAACTCCAGATTTACTCTTTCCTCAAGCACACTAGCAGGTTCAAGACTTGTGTCAGGTTTGAGTGGCCAGACAAACATGTCTCGCTCACTCTGCATTATGTTGATGAGTACATTGTTACCTGATAATTTATCAATGCGGCACACATAGTCACCATCATTCCAATTGATCCTGAAGAAATCATCTATTGCAACATCAGCGGCCGAATAGAAGTTGTATATCCGGAATGAGGATACATTCTCAATTGCAGCACTGAGGGGCAGGAGGCATACACAGTGGTTTCCCACCCAGTTGTCATCGTCCATGTCATCCGGCCTATTTGTTGACCACATGATGTATGAAGTGATAGCGGAGTCAGAGGGGACCAAGGGTTGTAGTGTTCTGTTATACAGAGTTTGATAGATGTGCCAGCCTTTCTCTGGGTATACAGAAATAAGTGGGCTGTGCAGAATGCTGGCTCCAGCTGCAAGCTGCCAAAGTCCCATGCTGATTGATCATTGACATATTTCCATTGTCTCCTGTTGAAAGGCATCCTCAATGTCTGTGGTAGTAACAGTTTCTGGTGTGGCCCCTGAACCTTCATGAAGGACAGCCAACATCTGTATTACCCAATCAGAATTGTCACCCATTCCAGTCCCTCTTATGTTCTGTTCTTTGTTAAAATGTTCATGCACAATCCTACATCGCATTTCAGTGTGATGTTTTTCTGTGCCATATGCTATGATGCTAAGGCAACAGGGTAAACAGTTTCCCTCCGCAGTGACAGCAAGTGGATTAAGGTGTGGTGGTGATGTTGCTGGTTTCAGGGTCACTGCCAGCTGATCAACCATGCCTTTGACAGTAACAATGTCCCTCTGCACAGATGGAGGGAGTGGGTAAATGGTGAGGTCTTTGTTAGTCACGGCAGCTTCCAGTTGCTGGTATGTCTGGCATGCATTCAGTTCTTTATAGAACTGCCTAAAGAAGGCATTCACAGGAAGGGGTGCTGTCATTTCTGATGGAGCAGCTGGTTCAGGCTCTGAAGATTGAGATAGGTCACACAGAGGAGCTGATTTAGACAGCGGATCAGAGTCGTCCTGATGTAAATGACGCTTATCAACCTCCTTGATTTTTACAGTGTCCCACTTGTCAACTAACTTCTCATTCTCACAGTTTGCTTCATTGTTGTCCAGGTAAGCTGTGCAAAAGCATGCAAGCTTTCTCGTTTTTATTATGTTGTCTCCCATCCCACGCACACTGGATAGAACGTGTACCAGGAATGGTGGTAAGGGATGACGATGCCCGTGACCTGTCCACTTCCTCTGGCAAAACTAAAAAAAACTTTCTACGTGTGTGGCAGCAAATGCCTTCTTGTGGCTCAGATGCAGGTATTGTGTAATTCTCAGTGCAATGCCTGAACATAGAATCCACATTTTGGATAATTACTTCACGTGCAAGTATATCTTCATCCACAGCTCTTTTCACAACACCACCACAAGCATCACATGGGCTTTTGCCGTGTCTTGACCCAAAGTATGCACGAGTGACTGTGACAGGTCCAGTTAAATTGGCAATGTGAAAGAGGGGTAGCTTGCTTTTATACTGGGCTGCACAGCCATCACTGAAGATGGCAAGATCTTTGAGTCCATCAATCTGTGTCTGTATGTGCTGGATGGTCTTGTCCATGATCGTCTTGGTAAGGCTGGCATCGTGGTTCAAATCGTCACTCAGGAACACCAGATAGTCTTTCACAATTTCACTGCAGTCAGAGTTCTGGCACTGATAGAAAGTGACTGATGGGTGAACAGTCACTTGTGAATATCCATAGTATGCTGACTGGACTTCCATCTTGGGACTTGCAGAGAAGATTTTCAGCCAAGTCAAGAGTGGCCATTCCAAGCCCAGGTCGTTTACTGATGGTTGCCTTGCAGCTCTTGTACTGAGTGTACTGCCATCAGAATACAAACAGATGTTTGGAAAAGGTCTCTAACTCCCGTAGAAGCAGCTCAATCATGTCAGTCAGTGTGCCTTCTTTATCAACAAGATCTCTTCGCTTCATCTTTCCCTTCTGGACCATGTCCCATGAAGTCCACTTAACAATGCTGTTTCTTTCAATTTTAAGACCAGAGTAGATTAGTTTTCTGACTACCACAACCTCACAGGTTCTGTTGTACTAGTAGCAATTAAGAGTTGGTGAAGTACACAGTGTAGCTTCTGCCAGGCAGTCTCGACCATCAATGGGGTTCATGAGATGCTTGTTTAAAACATCAAGTTTTTTTTATCAATGCCAACACAAACCTCACAGAGACTGACAATATTTTTGTTTGCCTGAAGTCAAAATGTGCTTTGGGATGCTTCTGAAGTATGTTGCTCTGGAAACTTTGTGTTGTGGGTGGTGTTGACAGAAATCTCTATGAAGTCTCTTAACTCGCTTGGGAAGGATCTTCTTGTGGGTCATAGTTTTCTTGTCAACTGATCTCTTCCCTGGTAGGTTGATGGAGATACCTTCCAAGTATGTGGAAACTGCAAGAGCAGATGCTGATTTTCCTCTGGCATAGGACCCTGGTGACTTTGCTGACTGTGTCAAAGAGTAATTTTTTAGATGCCATGGATTGTTTGCTTCATTCACTCTTTAGCATGTTTAATACTGCAAAGCACCATAACTTGATGTTTTTCCCCCTCATGTGAGCCAGTAAATAATTCCTTAACAGCTTTACATTTCCTTGTTGACTTTTTTGCTGTCCGCACTACAGAAGACAGAAGCTTACCAAAGAGGGTTGGTCTTATCTTCATTAATTCTTGGATACATTTCTCTCGCCCGCTTTGCTTGATGCCTGTGCTGGAGATGGCTGCTGCTGTGAATGCTGAGATTCTTGTGTTGGAACCGAAACAACCATCGACTCTCATTTTTTTATAGTACCGTTGCAAAGCCTTCTCTCTGTGCCGATGCTTCTTCAAGGCACTCCACTTCTGGCATTCTTATCTCTTCTGCTCTGACCATTTTCTTCTTTGATAAACTGCAGCAGCATCTTCCTGGTTTTGTTTAAGACGAGTACTCCTAGCTTCTGGCTGAATTTTGGGTTCTGCTAAGTCAATTGCCTCAGCAGCACGCTTCGCCTTGAGTTGGTCCCTGGAAACAATAGTTGAATTAAAAATAAGTCAATGCCTGAAAACAAAGAGAGACATGCATTTGTATCCACGGTCTTTGTGCTAATTCTGTAATACACCATCTCTGTTTTATTTGTTTGTTTGTTGGGCTTTTATATCTTAGCAGCAACAATGATCACATCGGGACAGGTACCGACTTGTGACAGTGTGCACTCATGGTCTTTTATAGTGCTGCTCCATTGATCTCTGTATATTGTTTATGTAATCGACCATTTTAAAAGTTGGAACACAAAAATTACCTGTACTTCTGTTGTCTAAGTCTGTTCTGCTCACGATGCCGAAGGGAAGCTTCTTCAGTCTGATTCTGATGTCGATTTCTGTGGTTTCGTTCCAAATATTGCTGATGATAATTGTCATACCTATCAGCATCCACCTTCAATGAATTTCTATTTTCCTTGCATCTAAGTGCATTCGATTTTTTCACTGTGATTGCTGGACATTTTTTCACACGAACCCGAAGACCTGCAAATGTAAAAACACTTGTCTCTGTACGGAGTAATAACAGTCAACTGAAACCCCACTGGCCTGTATAAATTAACACGATATAGCAGTGTTATATATTAATTAAATAATGTCTTAGTAAATAAGAAATTGAATAAAAGATGACTGGCTTAAAAGTAATAGATTTGCCAAAGAACTATTCACAAGTAATGTCTATTACTAAGACAATATTCCTGCAATCTTCAGTTAAAAAGCTAAGTTTGTCTTCAGTTAAAAAGAGAGACTAGACGGGATGGCTGAATTAGTTAGAGCGTGCGTCTCCCGTGTTGGTAGATCATGGGGTTGTGGGTTCGAACCCTGGTCAAGTCAACCCAATGACTTAAAAATTGATATGTGTCACTTTCTAGTCTGGCGCTCGGCATTATTAGGATAGGACAAGGACTGGTTTGCTCAGTGTCAGGATAATGTGACTGAGTGGGATAGGGTCATGGTGCTGGCGGCCTGGTCTTCAAGTGGGGAAGCACTATAAAGTCGACATGAGTGTGCATTGTCACAAGTCAGTAGCCGTCCTGATATGACCTTAGATGTTGCTAGGACGTAAAATAATAAACAAACAAAATCAGTTAAAAAGCTAGCGGTCGACTGTGCACTAAGCATAAACAAAAGTTGGCAAAAACAATTAAGTAATAATCATATGCTCATTTGTTTCTTATCATGAATGTACATTAGCACATAAAAAGGGGCCATAGTGCCAATTAAAAGTACAGTAATTGGGCTGACTTCCGTCGACCATCCCAAAGACAAAAGAGTGAACAGCCAGGAGTGCTTTGTCTTTAACAAGAAAAATAAGATCGACACAAAAATCTCACAGGAATGAGGTTTGCTATTATAGAGCATCCCACTGCCATATAAAGACAGAATACCTAGAGTAGTGCATTAAAACATGCAATCTCAGGAATACTGATAGGAGCTTACAAAATGTAGTATGTATAGACTAGCAGTCAATCGTTATTTTGACAAAAACAGTTTCCTTAGTTCCATAGATTAAAAACAGGGACCACGAGGAACCAATGAGAGCATTTCCTTTGATTTTGGTGCTAACAAGCATGATCAGTATTCATTATGATCAAAACAGCAAACTAGCCCTTGCATTACGTTCATCTACCTGTAATCTGCTTAATTTGAGTGTTGACCGTTACTTTTAATCGACCGTTACGTTTAAAAACGTGAAGACAAAAACACAAAACCTACCTTCCCACCTAAGACTCGCCATGTTGCGCCGTGGAGGGAAGCCTTGTTTTTGCGAGATAGGTTTGTTTTTTATTTCCTGCAAGCAGGAAGTGCCAGTTTGTTTTCCTCTTGGGCATAGGTCGGTTTGATCGATCGTTATGAAAGGACAAAATTCTCGGCCAAGAACTTCAAAACATCATAGAATTTGTTGTATAAGTTGCTTTCACTCAGAAGGTGATGTTTTTGATTCATTTATTACACACAATTACATAGTAAAGCTATGTTTTACCATTGCTTACCTAGAACACTGAATACATAGCAATTCTTGGTGAGATACCAAGCAGTTTTCAACAAACGTTTGGTTGTATATGCTTTTTTAGAGGGCAAGAAACTAAATCTTGCAAATGAACACGGTCATGTCCCATTTCAAAATGGCGGAAACCCAACAAATATCTAATGTTTTGTGTGATATCCATATTAGAACGACATCCAATGTCCTGATGTTTTCATATGTATCTCTTCATACTATTCTTTATACTACGGTTAAAATCTTAAACTTGTATCCATTTTGAAAGTAATATTGCGGTATCTGAAAATCATTGTAGTCGCAAGACCACACCTTTTTAGTGGGGGGGGGGGCATGCATGGGTATTTTTCTCTTTTCATTTCAAATTGATGCAAAAGTTTCGTTTTCAGTACCAATTTGATGGTAAGGGTCTATAGAACAATTTTGGTTCGAGTGTCAAGCTCTCAGATAAAAAAATTCAAAATGGCTGCCAAAATCAAAGATGGCTGCCAATTTTTTTTTTTTTTGCATTACGCCTCATAACCTTTGTAGTATGGAACCTAGAATGATGATTTCGGTGTCTATATATGGGTTTTCATGTATGAGTAATTGAATAAAAAATAAAATAAACATGATTGGAATATATCTTATATGGTATTTCATACCAATGAGACAATAAATACAAAATGTGACGATACAAATGGGGTATTTTGTGTAGTTGTGTATTTTGTGCCAAAAGCAAACTGAGGAAGTGCTTGTTTGTCCTCTTGCGAATCCAGTCGCCAGTCATAGAGAGGAAGCCTACAGAGAAATCACCAGGCTCGCAAGTCAGTTCAGAGCAATTGATGCTGCTCCCCACCCAGACATAGAACTTCCAGATGAAGAATCCATGCAGAAGAATCATGCATCCTGGCATAAATCTTGTCGTCAACTTTACAGGGCATCAGCACTTGACCATGCAAAAAAAAGTCATAATGAAGGATTGCCTCCTGTAAGAAAAAGATCCCGGCGGAGTAATGCAGCTGTTAATTGTAATCTGTGTATCTTCTGTGGTGATGAAACAAATGAAGCAGACCATTCTTTCCAGAAGGTTAAACTCACCCAACAGATACATGATAAGGCAGTCGCGCTGGGGGAAGAGCGTATTGTGGCACTCCTTGCTGAAGGCGATCTGGTCGCCATTGAAGCCAAGTACCATCAGAATTGCTACACAGGGTTCAATCGCCGTTACGATGCGATTTGTAAACAAGACAGAGCTAGTGAAAATCTTGAGGCCGCAACAGAAAATGAATTGCTCCAATTTATAAAGGAAGAAGTCACTGGAGGTCGTAGAATTTTTGCATTGCAAGATCTGACAGATATGATGACCGAGAGATTAGAACAACATGGAATCCAGAAGACTGTGAATGGGACACGCCTAAAGGATAGAGTCCTGGAACACTTCCCGAATTTGACCGAGGAGAAAGGTATCCGAGACCGAGTTTTCATCATTTGTTCGAAGACGGCTAGAAAGATCATATCAGATGCAACTCAAACACCAGATGAGGAAGCACATACATTACTAATGGCAGCATCGATTCTCCGTAAAGCTGTTTTTGATCATGACACTGCATTAAAGTTTGATGGTTCATTTCCCAATGGTTGCGAAGAATCATCTGTTCCACAACGTATAAAGTATTTCTTCCGTCAACTACTCGCAGGACCCAAATCATCGCCAGAACAAGAGAATTCCAGGAAGATCCTCTCTGTGAGTCAGTTGGCCATGCTAAATATGACTTCTCTTTCAACGAACTTGAATTGTGAGCCTCCACTGGCAGTGTTCCTGGCCCTCAAATTGCATTCCGAAACAAGAAGCAAGAAGCTGGTAGAACTACTACACAAATATGCTCTGAGTGTGTCATATAAGAAAGTCCTCAGCATTGAAACTAGATTTGCACAGGCTATTGCAAATCATACAAGGAACAACGCTGATATAGTCTGTCCTACAAATTTGCATCACCACATTTTCACAGTTGCAGCCCTGGATAATTTGGATCACAATCCCACATCACGCACTGCAAGCTCATCCATCCATGGAACTGGTATTTCAATATTTCAGTTTCCTTCATCACAGACGCCTGGGTTGGACCAAGAATGTCTACGAATCAACACACAGCAAAGAGGAGCACGCAGCAGTGAACCCATCCTGCCTCGTTCGTATACGTTTGTACCACCTGTGGGCTGAAATCTTGTCACCCAACCTCCGGTAAAAGATGTGCAACCAGTGGCAACAAGTTCATTCGATGAGGAGAAACAGCACGAACAGGCATGGATGACTGCAGTACATGACACCCTATATGTGGATTCTGATACAGAAAAATGCACTCCAGCGATGTGGTCTTCATACCATGATGCTCGATCAGATACTGTTGGACAACCAGAAAAAGGCATTGAAGCCCTCCTGCCACTTTTCCATGAAAAAGCCGCCACTCCAGAAATGATTCGACATGGAATGGAACTGGTGAAAAAAAAAACTGAGCACTTCAACCCACACCAAGTCCCTGTGTTGGTAGTGCACCAACCACTCTATGACCTAGCAAAAAAAATGCAGTGGACCTTCCCTGACATCTTCGGGGAAGACAAGTTTCTGGTTATGCTAGGTGGGCTCCACATTGAAATGGCTTTGTGGAGCACCATGGGAGATCTTCTGCGTGGGTCTGGATGGCCTGAAACCCTGAAAAAAGCTGGGCTAGTGAAGACAAGCAGCAGCCACAGCTTTTCTGAAAGCATCCAATGTAATGAGAACAAGATATGCCCATCAAGTTACTGTTATGGTACTCGACAGCCTTCTGAAGTGAGCCTATGAAGACAGTGGGACCGAGATGGCTCTTGAGGATTGGGTTGTGGTAGCTTCTGAACAGAGTCCAACATTCAAATTCTGGCTACTCATACACAAGTACCAACAGATCATATTCATGTTCATCCGAGCACATCGGGAACGGAAGTTAGAACTCATGGTCACTACCCTGTGGAAGCTTGTACCTCTGTTCTTTGCTCTCGATCACCAGAATTATGCCAGGTGGATTCCAATCTTTATCCGAGACCTGGAAGTTCTACCAGATAGCATCCAAGTAGAGTTTGAGAATGGACACTGGACAATAACTCGAAGCAATCGCCGTTTCTCATCCTTACCCATTGATCAAGCACACGAGCAAGCCAACAAAAGGGTGAAAGGAGTTGGTGGCATTATCGGTCTCACATAGAACCTGGACATGCTGGAATACTGGATCGTGACTGGGCCGGAAATCAGCCGTGTCGTTGAGGAGTTTACTGGTGCAAATGATAACGATGATGATGAAGAACTCCCTCATCATGAGGAAGGATATGCATCTCAGCAATGATTTCTATGCCATACCAAAGACCTGATGGAGGTGTTGCTGAGCAATGGGAATCCTTTTGAGGAGCACAGTGGAGACCTGGTTACATTAGACAACAAGGTGTGTGAGTCTGCGGCTGCTGCCGTATCTGTCCATAAAGTCGAGTGTATAGGACAAGAGCAGTACAACAACTTCAGACAGAGTGTGCTTGACTCAAATGACACACCTCTGACAGCACCTATCAAGCGAAACAACTTCCTGTTGTTCCATGAGAAGAAAACACAAAAGAAGTCAGCAATTAAGCTGAAAATGCCGCACTTCAAACGTCATGCAGAGCTATATGGGCAAGCTTTTCTTGTACTAGACAGCCGTGGGGGGGGATTTGGAGGAGTTTTTTTGTCACGAATCTTCCCCATACCCACCTGCATTGTCATCCGAAGGGTCCCTCAACTCTTGTACCAAGTCAGATTTGTTGGTATATATCACAGAAGCCTGTACAAGTAGCACCATTTCTGTCGATGAGGAGCTAGTAGCACCAGATGTTTACGACTTCATTATTATTGATGGTGGAGTACTGATACACACACTTCCTGGTACAACTGTCCAAGGCAAGACCTTTGATTCATATTTCGACAAGGTATTCTGCCCAAGAATTCGCCAAGACTTGAAGCGATCGACAAAAGTAGATATTGTCTGGGACCAGTATCATGCACTGACAATCAAATGAGGCACAAGGGAAAAACGAGGAACAGGCATCCGACAACGCATATCTGGTACTGCCAAGATCCCAGGCAATTGGCAGAATTTTCTGGCGAACGTTGATAACAAGAAGGAACTGTTCTCATCCCTGTCAAAAAAGATAACAGAAGAACATTTCCCAGATGACAAGAATGTCTACATCACTGCAGGTGATCAAGTCCACCATGTTGGAAACAGTCCACCAATGGATCAATGCAACCATGAGGAAGCTGATACTAACATGATGTAAATAGGTTAATTTGGTTAATTTGTTAGGCATTTTCTTATTAAATGTATTGTTCAAGGAGTTTTTCAAGCAATTGACTAAGCAGTTACTCGGAAGTAGGACTCAATATAAGAGAAGATATGCTCCAATCATGTTTATTTTATTTTTATTCAATTACTCATACATGCAAACCTAGGTATAGAGACCAAAATCATCATTCTAGGTTCAATAATACAAAAGTTACGAGGCGTAATGCGAAAAAAAGCTTGAAATAGGCAGCCATCTTGGTTTTTGGCAGCCATTTTGCTTTTTTAAATCTGAGAGTTTGACACTCGAACCAAAATGGTTCTATAGACCCTTACCTTCAAATTGGTACTGAAAACGAAACTTTTGCATCAATTTGAAATGACTGAGTGCCCGGGCACCCCACTATTTGAGACTGTCTCATATATGCTGATCCTGGCCCCCAAGGCTATGAAAGGCAAGCCGCTGGACAAAACAAAGATGTTTGGTGGTCAACTGCAGTACCTGTTTAAACAGATGGAGACCGGGACCAAGTGCGGAAAACGCATGGAAACGGACAAGAAGTTTGGGGACGCGAACACTGCCCGCTTAAAAAAAACGTCCCGGCAGGATTTTCGGAGCCGTCACACTGGACAACGGGGAGGCCGGTTCGGCACAAACTTCGGCTACCAGGGCAGGGGAAGGGGACAAAGGCAGTCGTTCGGCTGGAACGAGGGGAACAGACCCTTCAAGAGGGAGTTCACCCCACAGAAACCGCCCCCCTACCCAGGGAACAAGTAGAAGTGGTGACGCAGACCCCTGTGAGTGTGTTTACGGCGGGAGACATCAGTAATTGTGTCTCACAGTGGAATGACATCACTGACAATCTAACTATCCTTAGCCTAGTGGAGGGAGTTAGGATACCACTCTTGGAACAGCCCATACAAAAAGCCATACCCTTTCCCTATTGGTTTGATTTCTCAGAACGACAGGCTTTGAATGAAGTTCTTAATTTTGGGAAACGGGCATTATAGAGCCAGAATATATCTAGAATCTTTTTTTACGAGACCCAACCCAAATCAGGACATTAGGCTTATTTTGGACTTAACAAGGCTAAACAAATTGGTTGAGTATCAACATTTTAAGATGTTTTCCCTAGGAACGAGTCTTGCCTAGGTACAGATGATGGATAACTGTTGTTTTCCCGAGGTAAAAGCCTCGGATAGTCGTGGGTCAGGGCCTGCCCAACCTACCATACCATGACTATGACATTGGTTTGGCCCGAAACAAAAACATATTAGTATCCATAGAATTTTAAGATAATTTTTTATCCTATTAAGTATGTAAAAAAAATTGCTGGACCCGGATGTGCTTCCTTCTCCCTGACCCACAACTTTCCAAGCCTCGTACCTCAGGAAAACAACAGTTATCCATCATCTGTACCTAGGTAAGACTCGTATATAACTATACTATATAGGAATGTGCACCGCTTATTGCAGATTTAAGAATTACAAAGAATTGTACATATATACACATTTATGTATGTATATATGTGCCATTTCTGGGAAAAGGTACCACATGGCCAGTTAGTTGGTCAGGTTTAGTTAGACTGGTCAGTTTTCACATCTAGTTAACATTTGGAACAATCCTGAAAAGTTCATTAGTCTTTTCCTAGTGGTTAGCTATGAAAAATGTCTTGAATGTTATCCTTGAGGGCACCAAAATATAGCAATAAATCAAGAAAATTTATGTTAAAGACTTCAAAATATGCTAATAATATGTAAGAATTTTGTTAGGAATTTCATCCACAAAATGGAAAGTCAACAAAGGAATAGTTAATACAGTGTACAAATCTGTAAACAATATGTCCCTGGTACAAAATGTCAGTTATCAGAAACTGCAAATTAATTATTATACTAATTCAAAACCAGACAGATAATTCTTTTTGGGCTAATAAATTTATTTATCAGGCTTAATAAATTTTTACAGCAGCCTTTTGTCCTACACCTTTGTGAACATACTCATAGTAGCTATCCTCAATAGTACAATTGGGGCTATTTAGCTATTATTACTCTAATTTCATCAGGTAGTACAACCTGACATATAATCTTTTTTGAAGCTCATTACTTATATGCAGGTCATATCTTATGTGAAAATTACTTTTGGCTTTTCTCATTACTTATGTGCAGGTCATATCTATGATTGTACTATCATCTGATATATGATACATTTCTGAAGATACTGTATACATTTCACTCGAGGCAACTTGAACAGACGACATGAGGCATCAACTCGGGCAGATCACGGTCACACGTTCAGCTCACATCTGGCACACTCACACACATTCGCACATTCATTGCATTCAGCACATTCAATTCAGGGGCATAGGAGCCATAATCTCTCAGCCCAAGTCCTAAAAAAAAAACATGTAGAGAAGGGTGGGTGGGGCGGACAAATTTTCTATTATTCAACTCAATCGATCCGTCGACGACGGTGGCAAGGTAAGGACTGGACAAGCCTTGAATCTACTACCGGAAGTTAACTTTGTACATAGCAACGCGCGCTACGAATGGTATCTATGGTGCTACTCATATCAAGCCCGTAGTGGGGGTTTGTGAATTATGCATGTTTCCGGCAACATGGACAATTATCTCCTTAACCCTTTCAGACTTTGGTATGGAATAATCATTATGATTATGAAAAGTCATTGTGACTTCAGTACATGATTTTCCATACACTGGTCTAAATTGTAACATTGCAGTGAATATATAGAGACTGCTTCCTGACAGGTAGTTGCTTTTTATACTGGTTACAACACATGTTTGGACCCTCCTACATGTTTGGACTGTCCCATTTCTTCATATATGGAGACTGCTTCCTAACAGGTAGTTTTCAGTACGCGATTTTCCGTACACTGGTCTAAATTGTAACATAGCAGTGAATATATGGAGACTGCTTCCTAACAGGTAGTTGCTTTTTATAGTGGTTACAGCACATGTTTGGACCGACCTACATGTTTGGACTGTCCCATTTCTTCATATATGGAGACTGCTTCCTAACAGGTAGTTGCTTTTGATAGTGGTTGGAGCACATGTTTGGACCTTTCAACTTGCTGAGCTTCTACAATATTGACCAATGGCCATCAGTAGGATTGGTGACTGTTGTGTCTGCCTTTTCCCTATATTGTATGTATTGTATTCTTTGCTTAGGTAGTTGGGTAAAAGCTTATAACATTTTACCATTCAGTGGATGACTTTTAGTGTACTCCTAGTGGCAACTGATTTATTTTCTGATGTTTTTCTTATTGTTGATCATGCACATATATGATTGTAGATAATAAGCCACATCAGATCTAGCAGTGAAACAACTTGTTGACTCTTCCAAGGGGTTATTCTGGCTTGTGAAAACGGTATTTTTATTCAAATATATGGACACATTTTTTTTTCACAATCATTTTAAAATTTGTATTCACACTGATTTCACACTGATTTGAACATTATATCCTCATATTCATTAGTCCCGAGTAACTTTGATGAAAAATGGCTAGTTTTGGAGCAATTTGAGCTGAAAGAACCCAAATTAATTTTGACAAGCTTGCCAAAAGTCCTGTGGCTATGACGCAGATGGTCATCTCGCGATGACCACATGATGGTGGATGACCTACTAATCCTGGAAACTGACAGGGCTGTAGGTAGGTATTTCTGTTGTGGTATGAACATTCTGGGAACGGACTGGTGCCATAGGCCCATGGCACTAGGGTTTTTAACCAAATATTATCTTGTAGAAAGGTTAATTTGATTTATATCTACAGGGATGAAAGATCTCCGCGGTTTCGCAGTTTTCCGGGATTGTTTATATTCACTGATGAATGTTAAACAAAATTTCAAAAAATGGGATGTATATGACACCAGTTGGGTGGTTCGAATCCCGTTCTTATTGACCAATTTCATATGACATCAGCACATGTATTTAGGTCAGTGCGCATGCTGCTTGGCTGCAGGACAACATCCGGTCA
This sequence comes from Branchipolynoe longqiensis, assembly GCA_030323885.1. Taxonomy (NCBI): domain Eukaryota; kingdom Metazoa; phylum Annelida; class Polychaeta; order Phyllodocida; family Polynoidae; genus Branchipolynoe; species Branchipolynoe longqiensis. The sequence goes on from CM059186.1 coordinate 148,705,156, forward strand.
CACTGCAAACTGAATGGCTATGAGGAATCTTCATAGAGAAAAGGTGAAATATCTGTAAAACCACACCACCTAGGCACAAACCGATTGGAAGACATATAGAAAACATATTCAAAGAAGAGATTATATTAAATTTATAAGGTTAGTGCTCTGCATTTCTATTCATTTTGAATAAAATCGACGTGTTGCACTGCACGTACGGCAAACTCAATGCGTTGTCAATGGCCGTGAGCAATCTGATGAAACTTCATACAGAAAAAGTTAAATATCTCTAAAACCACACCACCTAGAAACAAACTGATTGGAATATACATAGAAAACATGTTTAACAAAAAGATTATATTAAATTAATGAAGTTAGGGTTCTGGATTATTATTAATTTTGAATAAAACTGACATTTTGCACTGCACATACGGCAAACTCAATGCATTGTCAATGGCAGTGAGCAATCTTCAGCGGCAATATCCATACTGTCGAATATAAACAAAACAAATCGCTGTCACCGAATCGGCAGAGATATATTAGAGCCAAATCTATTCAATGCTATCATATTTAACAGAATTACATGGTCAATAAGTGAAATTTCATCAAATTAACCCTAAAATCGAAGCGATATTGACACCGCAGCTACATCGGGAGCGATATCTATACTGTCGAATATAAACAAAACAAATCCCCGCCGCCGCCGGTGAACAATCTTCATACAGAAAAAGTGAAATATCTCTAAAACCACACCACCTAGAAGCAAACTGATTGGAATACACATAGAAAACATGTTTACCAAAAGGATTATATTAAATTGATACAGTTAGGCTTCTGGATTTCTATTAATCTTTAATAAAACTGACGTTTTGCACTGCGCATACTGACAAACTCAGTGGCAGTGTGCATTCGTTCTGCAGCCAAGCTGCGCGCGCATACACTGTTTACAAACATTGAAATAGGTCTATATGACCTTAGATGTAGCTAGAACATCGAATCTAAGCAATAAAGTGTTAGGTATGGGCGATAATGCAATCACAACAAGGCTAGTTGAAATCTGATTTCCGGTATTTTTCCGCGATTCCCTGACAATGCTAAACCTATGGGAGAATATTTGCATTTCCGCTTTTTTCCCCAGAGAATACTTTCATTGCTGATATCTATCGAATTTACCAAGTGACATCGAATATCCAACATCACATAAAACATCGGTATATGATTGACATCGTCCCAATGGCAGAAATTTCAAAACATCAAACTATGCAACCACGCGCCAAACTGCACATTCTGTGATTTAGCCAGGCCTGAGCATTACTGGTTTGACGGGATCCACCGCAATTGCGCAGGTTTCTAGGTTTAATGGTATGATTGCAGCAGCTGTTCTGGTCGTGCTGATGTGTTATCGTTTGGAGGGGATCCATCGCAAATGCGCGGTTTCACAGCACATGTGTCGGAGGATGGCCTGGGGTCACAGCACCATATCAGTTTCTACACTCACCTATGACAAACTGCATGCTCTGCCATCCCGAGCCGTCTGCCGGCGCATACACTGCGGAACGGCTGCTGCCGTCATAGCGTTATGGCCAGAACCCGGTGCATTTGCGATGGATCCCGTACAAACGATAACGCATGACCAGAACAGTTGCTGCCATCATAGCATTAAACCTGGAGATCTATGCCTTTGCGGTGGATCCCGTTATGCCATTAATGCTGAGGTCCGGCTGTATCGTAGAATATGGCTGCTGCCATTATAGCATTAAGCGCAGAACCCGGTGCATTTGCAATGGATACCGTCCAAATGATAAAGCATAAGCACAACCAGAACGGCTGCTGCCATCATAGCATTAAAACCAGAAACCTGTGTATTTGCGGTGGATCCCATCAAACTTAATGCTCAGGCCCTGCTGATGTGGCCAGCATGGAACAGCTGCTGGATTAGCTAATACAAAAGATCTGAAAGTCAAAAACTTTCAAATGCACATATCTCACTCCATATGGTTCACTCCTTTTCACTTTCAATAACAAGAAAACATTTTCCTTTTATATACAGTGCAAAACACATGCGTGCACATCCTCACATACATTTATACTGCCAAGGATATGCGTACTGCTTGCATTTCTCATGTGTATATTATTGCTCTGTTATTATTTACTGTTATGTCATCCATGTTTCATCCTCCCTCATACCATACATAGTCCCGATGGCAGATGCAATTTTAATTGACAAATGTAAAATTTTCAAAATTTAAATTACCCAAATTGATTAATTATATTTATAGAATTGACCAAATAGCATTGAATATCCAACATGGTGGGGAGGGGCAACATCCATCTCATTTCCCCTTCCCCTCTATGGCCATGCACAGTAGGCTTACTTGGTTGGGGGAGGCTAATGAGGTCACAAGATTGGCCTAATTGGTTAATGGCCTCCCTGCATAATGGGCGTTTTATAGTAAGTGTCCAAAGGGAGGAGGTTATAAATTCACAGGTTATTCTGTATATGCTGTCCGAAATGATTAGCTAATGCACCAGTACCTAAGTTGGATATATAGGATCAAATGTAAAGGCCCTGTCACATTACGGCGTATGGCAGGAGCGTATTGAAAACCTACGTAGGTCCTGCACGTGCCGGCCTATGATGACATTTGGTGACCTTTCGGGTGGTTTTGAGCGTATGTGGAACCTACGAGGAGCGTATGGGAGCGTATTGGAGCGTGCTGTGACATTTTTTGACAGTATGAGCCATACGCCCTCATAGGTCGTTTTTTTTTTAGCATGCACAACAAAATTTGGACGGACGGATTTATGAAAGCGTATGGCGGCGTATGCCTCATACGCTTCACATACGCCGGCATCTGGCGGCGTATGAGTAGCGTATGAGTAGCGTATGAGTAGCGTATACGGCGTATGCCGACGTATATGACGTAACGCGCTTACGCCGCCATACGCTCCCGCAAAAAACCCTAATGTGACAGCCCCTTAAGTAGTTATTTTAATTTTGACAAAATTATATTTCATCGGACCATGGAACTTTAAGGTCTTAGTAGTCGACCTATCTTTTCTGACTCCATTCTGATGGGTTGTCAAGTAATTACTGACTTCAAGGAAGTGTTTAATCTGGTAAGGAATTATCTTTCGTGGTAATGAATGATATAGAGATTTGGCATTGCTCGTTGCATGATTTGTAGTTGTTGGGTTTTGGGTATAGGGGTGACTGTGACAACTTTCCAAGGGTCTGGGAAGTTTCTTCTTTATTACAATGCATACACTCTGGCAGCAGTACAATTATAGCCCATTTTATAAGGGCAGAACTAGCATCCTTTACGCCAGAGAACTTGTATGATGATAATCCATTTACATTGGTTAGTTTCCTGGACGTCATAGCAGTGTTTATTTAGTGGAACTGTGCACACTTTCTGTTGTCATCAATATGTGGGATCTGTTTGGTCAAGTTCTTGCAAATGTCTACAAAGTAGTTGTTGATTTCCTCTGCAAGCATGTGGTTTGGTATCTCAGTGCTGCTATTTTCATATGATGCGTTGGCTATGCTAGTATTTTCTATCTGGTTATTTCTGTTTCTGACAACTGATGATATCGTGACTTTGCTTTTCATACTTCAGTCTTAGCATTCTTAACCATGCAATTCGCAATGAACTCCTCGTCTGCATCGTTTATGTTCTCAAATTTCTGGACACTATCTTTGTGCAATTAAATTATTTCACTGTTTATTTAGGATGGTGGATTTTCTCTTCATTGTTTATTTAAGCTGATGGATTTACTCATTATGTCTCTTATGCCCATCATGACATGGGGACAGTGCTTGTCTGCAGCAGTGATTATCATCTTGGACAGCATGACCCAGCATTATGTTGGGACCCTGTTAAATTATATGTGTGTAGGTGAAGTGTGAGGTTGAGCATGTTGGGTTTGGTTGCCTTGCCGTAGGTGGTATGAGTTGGTAAGGACCATATTGATTAAATCATTGAGTTATACAGTGTGGTTATATATAGGGTTGTGCTTTCCAAGTATATAGATCTGCAGTGTATGCTTAGGTGTTTTTATTTCTGGTGCTTAGCTAGCAAATATTGACGGAAACATTTTACAATAGTTCTTAATACAAATCTGTTAATTTTGATCTCGAGCTCCAGAGTTCCCTCTGATCAAGGCTACCCATGAATAATAAGCCCAGTCTGCTTGCTACTTCTGAATAGTAAGTGCATTTGCTGATTCTAAATAAGTAAACTTGCATTTTGCTTACATGTGAAATTCTAACTTCTAGGCTGTGCCAGTGACAAATCACACGCTCAGTATGCTACTAATATGCGCGCCCGCAGTATGCAAATATATGTATGCTGGGGGTTAGCAGGAGGGAGCGCCCCAGTGGTTGTGGAGACCTCGACTGAGAGCGCCAAGCCCTCACGAACTCTGACCCCCCCCCCCCCTTCTCCCCCGCTACCCGCCCCACGCCCCACAGGCCCACTACTGACCCGGCCTTGCGCAGCCCAAACTAGGTCACCGCCGCGTTATAACATATGCAGCTGCTTTGAAGCCTTTCGGCCAAGGTCGGCCCTTGAGACCGGGTGGTGAGACACGACATTATACAGCGCTGATACCGGTTGGCGTTCCATGTCCTAGTATCAGAAGGTACAGTGCGATACGCGTATATATATCACCTCAGGTAAAGAACTTTCCCATAGACTAGCGCGAGAATTTACCAACTTCCTCAAGATGCTTTTTAGTGTTCTATGGTAACGTTCCACCATATAGGGTATTCACGTGACGTCATCAACCGGATGCGCGGCCATTGTGGCGATATCAAACAGTAAACAACCCATAGAGTTTGCTGGTATGCGCAGTGCAAAACGTCAGTTTTATTCAAAATTAATAGAAATCGAGAACCCTAACCGTATCAATTTAATATAATCTTTTTGGTAAACATGTTTTCTATGTATATTCCAATCAGTTTGTTTGTAGGTGTTGTGGTTTTACAGATATTTAATTTTTTCTGTATGAAGATTGCTCAAGGCCATTGACAATGCATTGAGTTTGCCGGTACGCGCAGTGCAAAACGTCTATTTTATTCAAAATTAATAGAAATCCAGAACGCTAACCTTTATCAATTTAATATAATCTATTCGTTGAATATGTTTTCTATATGTGTTCCAAGCGGTTTGTGTCTTGGTGGTGTGGTTTTAGAGATATTTCACTTTTTCTATATGAAGATTGCTCACGACCATTGGCAATGCCTTGAGTTTGCGAGTACGCGCAGTGCAAAACCTTAGTTTTATTCAAAATTAATAGACATCCAGAACCCTAACGTTATCAATTTAGTATAATCTTTTTGGTAAACATATTTTCTATGTGTACCAAGCGATTTGTTTCTAGGTGGTGTGGTTTTAGAGATATTGCTCACTGCCATTGACAATGCACTGAGTTTGTTGGGGTTGTTATTGTGGTTGTATCTCCACAATGGCCGCACTTCCATTTAGCGTGACGTCAGTGCATACCCTATATTCCATTAGATTGTGGATGTTATGGTGTAGTATGCCTTACCTCTACCCCAGGTTCTTTCAAATGATCCATAAATATTCTATTCTTAAATTCTATCCCATTATCAGAAATAAACACACATGGAATTGAATGGTGAGGAATATAATCATTGAATATATAATCATGAACTCCTTTCGATGATTTGTCTGGCAATGACTTCTATTCTACCCAACTACTACAATGATCAATTATGGACAGTAAATATCTATTTCCACTAGTACTAACTGAAAGGTCTGCAGCAATTACGATACCAGGTGCAACCCGTAATGGCATCGACTGTGGGTATGCACATGTGCATGTGCTACAGTTAACTACAGAATTGGGACTATTGGCAATTACTTTGGTGACATCTCCAGCTATACAATGCCAATGAAAGTGTTCCTGCAGTCGTCTCAGGGTTTTAGACATAGCCATATGACCTACTTCAGTATGTGCTATTTTAATTACAGAATTCCTGTATCTCTTCAGCAAGACTAGTCGAGGATACGTATCTTTACGTGAAGGAGTAATCATTGAATAAAGAAGACTATTCATTAGCAAATAATTATTTTCTTCATTCCTCCCTACCGCGCACGGTGGCCGAATCAGTAGAGCACAGGCCTTGCGGTCGGAAGATCGGGAGTTCGCGAGTTTGGTTCCCGGTTGAGTCAAACCAATGACTTAAAAATTGATACTTGTCGGTTCCTAGCCTGGTGCTCGGCATTATTAGGATAGGGCAAGGACTGGTTAGCTCAGTGTCGGGATAATGTGACTGAGTGGGATATCGGGTCATGGTGCCGGTGGCCTGATTTCCCAGTGGGGCAGCACTATAAAATCACCATGAGTGAGTACTGTCACAAGTCGGTACCCGTCCTGATATGATCTTAGATGTTGCTAGGATGTAAAACAACAAACAAACAATCATTCCTCCCTAGTGTATATTCTGGATTTTTTTCTGCTCATTCATGACTTCATCAAATGGCAGTTTATAGTGCTCAGATGGAATTGCCTGTTCTGCCAATATAGAATCATGTGCAAACATTTCCACTGGTCCCTTAGCCTCTGTATTAGGTCTTAACCTAGACAACATATCAGTCCATACATTATCTACCCCTTTCATACAGACAATTGGTGCTGAAAATTCCGCTAATAATACTGCCCAATGTTGAATGTGTGTATTACGGATTTCCTTAGTGAAAAAACATTTTAGTGGAGCATGGTCTCTGTAAATAGTAAATTCAGCACCATATAATTGAGGTCTTAGTTTAACTAATGCATAAAGTATAGTAAATGCTTCTTTTTCTATCGTAGGAAAATTACGCTGAGCAGAAGAAAATCTAGTACTTATTAAATGCACAGGCCTATCTATCCCATTTTCATCTTCCTGTACCAAAACAGCACCTAAACTGTACTCAGGAGCATTTGTATACAGTTTATAAGGCTTAAAAGGACCAGACAATTTTAGGACACATTCTAATAATAGACTTTTCAACTCATTCCAAGCATTTTCACATTCTACAGTCCGAATAAAGCTACATTTATTACTAGTTAAATAAGTAATAGGAGCTACGACACCAGCATAATTAGGAATTAATTGTCGATAATATCCTGCCGACCCTAGCAAACGTCTTACTTCTTTTTTACTAGTCGGAGAAGCCCTATCCCTAATTGCAATAATTTTTTCAGGATCCGGTTTCAAACCTGCTTGACCAGACAGGGTGGCCGAATGAGTTGAGTGTCCGTCCCCTGTTTTGGGACATCGGGGGATTCGAACCAACTAGATCGTGGGTTCAAACCCAGGTCGAGTCAAACCAATGACTTGATACTTTTTGCTTCGTAGCCTGGCACTCGGCATTACTAGGATCGCGCAAGGACTGGTTCACTCAGTGTCAGGATAGTGTGACTGAGTGGGATATCAGGTCATGGTGCTGGCGGCCTGATTTCCCAGTGGGGCAGCACGATAAAGTTGCATTGAGTGTGCACTGTCACAAGTCTATACCCGTCCTGATATGACCTTAGATGTTGCTAGGACGTAAACAACAAATAAACAAATCAAACCTGCTTCACATACAACGTAACCTAAGAGTTTTACTTCAACTACTCCAAATTCACATTTAGATTCCGTAATAGTCATACAATTATCCTGCAAGATGGCCAAAATGTTTGCTACATCTTGTTGATGACTTTCTTCATCAGGTGAATGAATTATAATATCATCTAAATAAATCAAACAACATGTTCCTAAAAATTCTGAAAACATAACATTTATCATTCTTTGGAAAACAGCTGGTGCATTAGTTAATCCAAGCTGCATGCGTTTAAACTGAAACAGTCCAATATGAGTGTTAATAGCTGTTTTAGGTCTACTTTCCTCATCTACCATTACCTGACAATAACCAGATTTTAGGTCTATAGTGGTAACAGTTTTAGCTCCATGAAGTTGATCAAAAATATCCTGTATAGTGGGCACAGGATAAGCATCTTTAGTTGTCACTGCATTTAGCTTATGATAGTCTCCACAAGGATGAATAGCACTGTCCTTTTTCGGCCCTATAGTGACTGGTGAAGCCCACAGACTACAACTAGCCTCTATCATCTTCAAGCATTCTATTTAATTCTTTTTCTGCAAGATGCCTTCTACTTAAAGGTATCCTATAAGGTCTCTGATTAACAGGATATGCATTTCTACCACCATAGTAGCTTTAAGTTTAACATCAGATTCAGGAAATAAAGAAGGAAATTGTATCTCCCAATAGTCTAATTCTAGAACTATCCCTGCAGTTGCTCTATTTATGAACTCTAAACCTATCCATGTATGCAGAATATCACACAAGGAAACAAATTTATCTCTATGACTAATTTCAGTGAATCTACTACAAAGAAAGGACATAACGTATCGTAAAGAGAAATATACGATATACGTACAGTTGGAATTAAATGTCCTGACAGAGAACTCAATCTACTACCCGGATACAATTGCCCATCGGATACACCGATGTCAGTTAAGAATTGAAAAGCAGACAAATGTATTAAACTCTTAGCCACACCTGAGTCTACAAGACCAGATAAATGAAATCCATCAAATTCAATATTAATCGAAGGACGCGCATCAAGTGGGCTTTTTAGTTTCTCGATGGTGTAGTACTGCTCATGTTAACGTTACCCGAAAGCAATTTGATCTTATATGGACAATCACGCATCATGTGTGCCTTGTTACATAGGAAACAAGATTTCGTAAATGTCGACGTTGTACTAGGCTTTCCCTGCCTAAAAGCATTGCTTTTCCACGCCTGCAGATACGCGTGAGACATTCTCGTCGGTAATGTCTGCATCTGCGCAACCGGTGAGGTGTTTCCATTGCTTCCCTGCTGTTGCGGTGACGGCGCATGCCTGGCCATGTGCTGTGCGACAGAAGTATGCCTATTTTTAGTAGCATTTTCTACCCCGACCGGCTACCCTAGGTTTACGTGCGGCAATCCACCACATACGCCATGGTTGTAAGAACTGACATGAGAAGCCGTCACAGCGTTCACAGCAAGAATCCCTGAATGCGCAGAAATACCACTGCCTAACGACAAGTTATCCATCCATTTTCTAAGAGACTTAATCTCACCCTGAATAGTCTTCTGAACCTGACTATCTGAACTAGAGGATTTAGAACCTCCTTGAGACGAGACAGACTTGGACAAATCTAAAGAAGTACTATTTAAACTATCCATTTGCTCACAAATAGCTACATTACCAAGATGTGATTTAGCACGTCTCTGCTGCCTAATAACAGACCTATCACTGAGAATAGACATTTCAAAAGCTTCTTCAAGAGTTTTTGGTTGGTTCATCTCCACATACCACATGGTGTTATCATCAAGTAAGGTGTCAAGAAATCTAGAAAGGAGTGTCTCAAAGGTATCAGTACAAAAACTGCAGTAGGAAGATTCCAACCTTTAGCTGCAGCAGTTTTAAACCGCTGACAGTATGCAGCTACTGTTTCCCCTTCATTTTGCTTCATACTCATCACTATCCCTTTTAAATGACTATGTTCATCTGCTGTCAGTAGAGTAGATCCTATCACTTCCTTAATTTCATCCCAGGATTTAGCATTTTTATGCTGAAAAGCAGTGAAAAGAACTTCATGCAATGTCCATGTTGCATTTAATAAAGCAAAGCGAATAATGTCTAAGTCTAAAACATCAGCTAGAGTCCCGATACATTGAATCAAGTCTATCCAATTGCGTAACGCCCCTCTATCTGACCTGTCCAATAAGGGAACAGACTTGCCGCACGCTTTCAATGATCTATTTCGTACCTCTCGCTGTCTATATTCAACTTGCAAAAGCTCACATGCTTCCCTATCTTCTGTATCTTCTTTTAATTCTGCACTTTCCCTTAAATTAGACTAACGTTCTTCATTTTCCTCTCTAATATAATCTAGACCTTGTGCCATCAATTTAGACCATGCTTCTAATGCTCCCGTTTCAGCCGAATAATTGCCTAGTGTACACTGACCTTGAAACCAAAGTTGAAATTCTTCACCCAATTGTTCCTCCTTTTGGGCATGTCACTGGCATTTTCAAGCTGCTGTTGTATGCGGTGGTAGAATTGAATCCAAGTATAGTTATGTCTGTAAGGTAGAAGAAATAGTGTAAAAAAACACGTTGTGGTGGATTCCTTCGCTCACCCCTCCATGCCAAGGTTAAAGAAAAGCTAAAAGTAGTCCCGTATTTTTTTAAAATTTTAGCGGCGACACGAGGCTTCAATGACGGCACATTACAGATATACCATCAATAAAGTCTAGCGTACCTTCTAAAATAGCACCAGTGTCGGAAATAATCTTCGACAACCCAATTTTGAATAAATTTCAAACCCCCACAGAGATGAATAAAATAGCAGAAAAAAACACTACCTACACAACGCACCAGACAAGTAGTAGCCAATAAGTTCTAAGCTTTTAAATAACTACCGTTTCAGTAACTACCGTAGTCACTACCCATCGTGTTTAATTATGTGAAATTGAACCCACCGTCAATTTAGAACCGAACCAACATTTAAACTCGTCGTAGTCTAACCATGTAGCATTACTAACGTATAGTGTTGATAACTGTCGTGGTCGCCAGTTTTGTAGAATGGCTAAATCAAATCTGTGGTTGTGTAGGCAGGCTATGGTGAAATCAATACAGACAAAAAGAAAGGAAGAGTATAAAGTGTGAAAGAAGAGAGAGTCAAGCCCTCTGGTTTATTATTCATATGGTACATGGGTTCATTGTAGAGTATCACCCCCACCCTTTTCCCCCAATGGGAAACAAGCATTCTTAGCTCTACCAATAGGAATCCAGCATTTCTGGTCCCCATGGTTACCAGTGGTCTGCCCATCACCACCAAGCTGTGTGGCTCCCCTGGCCACCACCTGCCTTGAGTCTGAGTGTGGTGATCCTACCCAGCAGAGGGGGGGGGGGAGTCGGTAGGTTCTGAGTGCCCCTAAAGGGCGCATTCCTTACACGCGTTATGCGGTATGCGAATGCGACAAAAAAAATCAAAACGCCTTGAAACCTATGAGCTACATTCCTTACACATGCTATGCAAATGCGTTTTTCCGATCGTTCCATGTAGCGATCGGTGCGGCATGCGGTATGCGACAAGCTGGTGTGAATAGAAAATCATCAGTCGCATTTGTCCATTAGTTTTAGACATGGAGAGGCGACTGAGCATTATAGAACGGTCACACACAAGGGTGTCGAGGGGACACACAGGCCTAGAGGGACGGTCCTAACATGGCTGAGTTTAGGATGTTAGGACCGTCCCAATCGGGAGACAGATGGTTACGGGAAAGCTAAAAATGCTACCATATGCACAGAAATATGAATACTTATCTATAATTTTGTTATAATAAAGGTAGGAACCCCCATGTGACGTACGAAAAGGTACATAGATATAAATGCAATATTTGGTCATATACAGTGCAGTAAGGAGTATACTTGTTTATTTTTATTTTTTAAATATAGCCAGTCGTGTGACCAAAAAGGACGGTCCTAACATGGCTCAGTTTAGGATGTTAGAACCGCCCCAATCGGGAGACAGACGGTTACGGGAAAGCTAAAAATGCTACCATATGCACAGAAATATGAATACTTATCTATAATTTGGTTATAATAAAGGTAGGAACGCCCATGTGATGTACGAAAAGGCACATAGATATAAATGCAATAGTTGGTCATATACAGTGCAGTAAGGAGTATACTTGTTTATTTTTATTTGTTAAATATAGCCAGTCGTGTGACCAAAAAGGACGGTCCTAACATGGCTCAGTTTAGGATGTTAGGCCGCATAACGCATGTAAGTGATCATGGCATTCGCATAATGCATAACACGTGTAAGGAATGCCCGCTTTACACACAGCCCTGCCAGCACCACTATCTCCATTTACATCTCACTCAGGCACCACCAGCACCTACATATGGGTCGTTCTCAGAAGTTGTGTACCAATAGTGTGACATCAGTACCAGAAAATCAAAATGCTGCCAAAGTCCTATAAGCAAGTTTCCTCAATGTGTATGTCCTTTTGCATCTGAAAAATTGAAAATAAACATTCTGGCATTTTTAAGTAGGTCAAATGATGCTCACATCCAATAAATAGCAGTATAGCATGGAAACCAATCTGACTCCAAAATCAAAAATTTTCCACACAAAACTTGACATTTTTAGGACATTTCACATGCCTACAATCTATTCAGAGCAAGGATTGGAAGAACCCTCTGATCCGCAAGATTTTAGAAAGGTTACATTATTTATGTTCAGGACTTCACAAAACTGTGCTTTTTTATTGGGTGCCGAGTCATGTTGGCATTCGAGGAAATGAGGCTGCAGACGTGGCTGCCAAAGAAGCTCTCGACAAATGCATTACACCTCTTCCCATTCCTCACACAGACCTCAAAAGGCACATTAGTGCACTCATAAGGAAAAAGTGGCAATTACAATGGGATGAAGCTGTCATGAACAAGCTTCATGCAATTCAGCCCACCCTTGGCAAATTTTCAGGTGCTTGTCATAGAAATAGACGCGAAGAGACCGTTGTTGCGCGTATGCAAATTGGACATAGCTATTTGACTCATAGTTACCTTCTTAAAGCAGAAGAGCAGCCAGAATGCATACCATGTGGAGTGCCTCTGACTGTGAAACATATTTTGATTGAATGCATTGACTTTGCAAATGTTCGAGCACAGTATTTTAATGTAGCAAGTATGAAATGTTTATTTGACACTGTTAGTACTGCCTTAGTTTTATCGTTTTTAAAGCACATTGGACTGTTTAATCGGTTTTAAGACATTTTTGATGGCATTGTATAGCCCTTAGTGTGCTGATATGCCGTTAAGCATTTATTCATTCATTCATTCATTCATTCTCATTGCTATGGTTTTGTCTTATTTGTGAATATTAAAGAGAAAAGCAAGAAAATATTAGCAGAGTAACAGATTAGCAGAGTAACAAAGTGGAAACAACAATTTTACACAAATGTTCGGCTCAAATTTCAATGTTATGGGGCAATTTCAGGATTTATCTTTTACTATACCATAACTGGGTCCATGCATAGTGTCAAATGGTGAAAATAGTTCCTGTACTGTATCTGTACTCAGTGTTTGATACAGAGTTTCATAGTACTTGCAAGTGGAAACGAAATGTTACGATGTTAATGACTCCAGAAAATGTTAACTATTTCATAATTAAATTTTTTTTTTTAGAAATAAATGTCTTCAACTTAATGAAGACATTGTATATGACCATTTGAAGTGAAATGAGCTGTTGTTCAGAGGTTTTCATTAAGTTTGTGACACTTTATTTTCAATGCTGTTGACAATGTCACAAATTAGTGATGTAATTTTCGATGTATTTAACTACATCCATCCCAATAAGATACATAATACACAATATTAACATTTACTTTTGATCTGAACTATCTCCCACATTATTTGGCTAACTGATGAAATCTAAATATTGACACTCCAATAAAGGGTTTCTTTGAAATATGCATTTCTAGTAGACTACCTCAAGTGGTACACAGTTTCTGAGAACGACCCATATACACATGTATACATGCACCTGGTCACATATACCCGATCAGTAATAGAACATTTGCATTCCCCCCAATGCTATAAATCGGAATATTTGACAAGTTGACAACTATATAATATATGGGTCATTCTCAGAAACTGTATCTCAGTTTTGGTTTCCATGGTAAATTGTTAATGATTTTTGTAGGGGGATGGGGGGGGGGGGGTAGTAAGTCAAATAGTTATTGTTGACTCTGTGTATTAAGTATGTTAGCAATATTATATGTACTTAATCTATCCCACAAAATGTATCCAGAATATGATTATATGATTTTGGGCTAAAGTGAAAATATGAAAATTTGAATTTCGATATCAACATGATACATCTACCCAAACATTTGTTCAATTCTTTTCTTTGTCAGACACAATATTTTTGGCTTAAGAGTAATCAGTAAAATCTTGTTTGAATTTGTTGCGTGTGCTAAAATAATGTTTGGGATGGATTTGCATGGATAATTTGGAATGTTTCACTTTTGGTTTCTATGTCACAAAAGTGGTACACAGTTTCTGAGAATGACCCATATATATACACATATAGTACAACCTCTAAATCGACCGACCTTGGGACCGACTTTATGTGGTCCATCTAGGGAGGCGGTCGGGTTAGAGAGTTAGAATATCCTTATAATAGTTTTGTTGGGACCCAAATAAAGTGATTGATATAGGGGAGTGGTTGATTTGCAGAGGGGTCAGTATAGAGAGGTTTTACTGTATATATATATATATATATATATATATTATATATATATATATATATATATATATATATATTTTAGCTCGGTACTACGCCGCTGGCTACTTGTAGTCCAGGGAGAAGGAAGCACATCCGGGTCCAGCAATTAGCATAATAAACTCACAACAGGAGGACGTTTGTGAGCAGCTCTGGCTGTTTTTCTACATTAACTACAAAACCAACAAGGTTGGTTGGTATCTTACAAACTGGATACATTGCTTTCGTTCATGTTAGCATTCACATACAAAGTTTTTTTTAACTTTTCCATGAGTTATTACTGTTTTACAGCTTAATTACGATCATATTGATAATGATCGTTAGAACAATGCATCCATTGTTTGGTTATTTAAGAAGCCACCCGTTGCCGAAGTGAGAGATGTTTGGCAGGAGCAATTTACATCGCTAGGATTTATTTCTGGGTTTCTTTAAGATTCCCCAATTAAGTATTATTGATAAGGCATACCTCTGAGTCCTATTGTATTTTCTTCAACTTGTTGGCGAAGAAAGCCACAGGTGCCAGAAGTTTATAGGAGTGTGGGAGGGATCGCTACACTGGTCCCTACCCCTCCTTTGGATCGATTGGTTTCCCATACCGTCATCCTACGACTGTCTACTAACTGAACGCCTGCATTAAAAACGGTTTTAACGCCATGATGCACACCTCGTATATTTATCTGTGTGATATTCAGCCCGAATAATGCATAACCATTGGTCTTTTTGGTTTTACTCAGTCTCCGAGCCATGGGTACGAAGTGGAGTAAGGGAGAGGCATCTCGTGCGCTCAGTGAGGATGAAGAACCTTCACCACCGGCACAGGTGCAAAGGTCGCCGGAACAAAGAGATATCGACGAGGTGGGGGGGGGGGGTCCGAGGCTGGCCCCGGCCCAGCTGACCTAGAGGAGCAGGTTGCACATCAAGTACAACAGAAGATGGAGGAGATGCTTCCCTCCAGAGTAGCGACCAGGAAAGGGAAGAAACCAGTGACACAGGGTTCAGAAGAATCCGAGTGGGAGGATCTTTCGGAAGATCAGCCCTCGTCTGACGAGTCAGAGGAGGAGGTTGTTGTGGCTGCACGCAAACGCAAGAAGGTACACTCATCAGATGGGGATGAGTACATGAGGCACGTAAAAAGAAGCCGCATGTGAAGAAGAGCAAGAAGAAGAGCAAGAACAAACCCTCTTTCTTTGACTCTTTGTCAGACTCGTCCTCGACGAGTTCTGACTCTAGACAATGGCAAGGAAATGAAGAGGTGCAAGGTACTACGACGTAAGAAGATCCACATAACTACGCTGATGAGGAAAACCTTACCGGGGCACTTCAACACATTCAAGCCGGCCGAGATCATTATGAAGTTGGCCGAGAAATTCACGGGGATCAAAGGGATCCCTGAATCTGCCATCAAAGAGATGGATTCCGATGTCAGGCTTTGCGAGGACCGGAAAAAGTTTGAAGCGATTCTACACACAGTACACAAAGGGGTACTCTCGGCACTCCCGGCCATTGCACCTATGGCCAAAAGGATGATGGCTGAGAATAAATTCTCAGCGCTCTGCGAGGAGATGAATGGAGGAATTGCCCTGCTGATAGCGACAAGCAATTTCCTGCCTTACAGACGTTTCGAAAATGTCTTCAAGGCGGTCTGCCCAGATGCAGGTAAGGAGGTAGCCAGATCATAGAAGGTCTTAGACAATGACGGAAAGGAATACCCATTATTCAAGCCAATTCAGGGAAAGCCACTAGACAAGACTAAGATGTTCGGTGGACAACTCCAGCACTTGTTCAAACAAGGGGAGAACGGTTCCAAGTGTGGGAAACATATGGAAACGGACAAAAAGAAGTCGGCAGACACAAATTCTACCCGCTTCAAGAAGATGAGGCAGGATTTCGAAACCAGCGAACCGGACAACGAGGAGGCCGGTGGAACTTCAGCTTCCAAGCTAGGGGAAGGGGCCAAAAGCAGTCATTCGGCTGGACCGACAGGAACACACCCTTCAAGAGAGAGTTCAATGCACAGAAGCTGTTCCCCCGCCCAGGCAACAAATAGAAGTGGCAAAGCAAACACCAGTAAGCATATTTAAAGCTGGTAACCTCAATAATTGCCTACCGGAATGCAATAAAATTATGGAGAATTTAGCTATCCTTAGTCTAGCGGAAGGAGTAAGAATACCCTTGATTGGGGAACCTATTCAAAATAGCATACCTTTCCCTTACTGATTTCACGGTTCAGAATGCGAGGCATTAGATAATCAGCTCCTTAAATTCTGTAAAAAAAATAAAGGCATCATAGAACCAGCACTACATGTGGCTGGGGAATTCATATCTAATATTTTCTTGAGACCCAAACCAAATGGAGATGTAAGACTAATTCTAGATCTAACATTATTTAACAAATTTGTAGGATACAAACATTTCCAACTGTTTTCATTAGACACAGCTAGACTTAGTAACACAAGGCTCCTGGCTAGCCAGTGTGGATCTTAAAGACGCATACTATACAGTACCAATCTATAAACTTGATCCTAAATATCTCAGGTTTTGTTGGAACGACCAACTGTATGGACTAGCTTGCTGTCCATATATTTTCCCAGATGGCTAGGGAATGACATAGATATTGTTGCACAAACACAACAACATGGTCAGACAGCAATAGACAAATTATGTGAGCCATTGAAAAAAATGTGGATTCTACATACATGAAACTAAATCAGTATTGACACCAACAAAGAAGTTAAGGTTTCTGGGATTCTTTATTGACACCACAAAAATGACCATTTCATTAACTGAACAAAAAGTTGATGAATTTACAACAACATCAAACCAATTATTACAATTGAACAAACCAATGATAAGACAAGTCGCAATACTGATAGGAATTATGATAGCATATGCACCGGCTATTCTTTATGGCAAGGCTCATATTAAATTGTTAAAAATAGATAAGAACTTGGGCGTTGGCACGCACAAAAGGAAACTTCGAACGGTCCATGATGATTTTGCCAGAGGGTCAACAAAATATTATGTGGTAGCTGTCACACATCAACAATTTGCCCACACCATTAGAATACGAGAGCCCAAAACTACAACTACAACAGACGCTTCACTAGAAGGATAAGGTGGGGGGGGGGCTCACAGAGAACAACAGGCAACATGTGGTCGGTGGATGGATGATGAAATCTCCGATCACATAAATGTACTAGAACTTAGAGGTATTTATCTAGGATTACATAGTCTAGTTCACCTACATAAAAATGATGTAACGGTATTAACAGATAACACGACAGCTATGGCTTACATATGTAATATGGGAGGGACTCGTACCAAACCATGTAACTTTGGCCAAACTAATTTGGGACTGGGCAGAGAAACACGAGATATGGCTAACAGTAGCATATATTCATTTTCACGACCATCTAGAATGGTCATCAAATCAGAGTATTTTCGGCCACATTTGTGATAAATGGGGCAAACCAGAAATTATTCCCATCACGCAACAACAAAAAGTTACCAAAATATGTGTATTGGCATCCAGAGCCAGAAGCCTGGAGAGTAGATGCATTTTCTTTAATTTGGAATAATAAATTTATGGAATGAACTCCCAGTTAGAATTAGACACTCAGAAACACAACTAGAATTCAAGAACCTCTTAAGAATTCACCAAGCCAATCAGGCCCTTCTACAGGCCTAGTGATGAGGTCGCCATATTTAATTATCTATCTATTATAAGCAACTATGGCCACCCACCACCCCACATGCCCCTTTACCTGCTGCCAACAAACCAAGTTATCCACCTTACAAATTATTTGCCCAGCAAATTCAGAAAATGTATATCAGTCTGGTAGTATTGTTATTAACATAGATGCTGATAAAGACTACCAGACTACTAAATGACTGAAATGTACAATCCTCCAAGCATAGTTTATCCCATCATTACTAACAACCTCCTTACTGAAACTACTTCATGGATTCAAAAACACACCCTGGGTATACCTTTTAAGCACAACCTTACAAGCTAACCACACTCTATCTAACAGAATAAACAAACCATTCTAATAACACTCCATCTCAAAATTTGATCTCCAACAACATGATAATTATGCAATTCACAACACAGTAGGCATACAAACCTATGAAGGGAGACTATGCACCTAACCACTCCGTAATGTAGAGGTCTAATCAATACACATATATGTATCTAAATATCTTTGAATACAACATATAACTACTATTATTATTGTAAACTTAAAGAAATTTAACCATCTGTGGGAAAACCACCACAGACTCATGCGGGAGGTCGGCGGGACCAAGTGGTCCTTAGCCGCTGCCGTATTGGCCACTCGTGGCTTACACATGCTTTTCTGCTCAAGGGGGAACCTCCCCCTGAATGTATTGGGTGTCAGTCCCCGCTGACACTCAAACACATTTTACTAAGTTGCGTTGATTTTTTGGCCCTGCGCCAACAGTTCTACACTGCAGACAGTATGCATGACCTTTTTACTAAGGTAAAACAGGAAAACATTTTAGCCTTTTTGAGGGCAGCTGGACTGTACCACCTCATATAGTTTACTAAATAGATTCTATCAATTATTAATAAAACTTTTCTTTTTCTATGGGAATTTGTTTCCCTTGACCACAAATATATGATTGTGAGCTTTCTAATTTAATGAGTGTCTATTGGCACATAATTGATTGTCTGCTTTTACATGTAAAAGCGATGGTTTGAACAAAAAACAAACATTTCTCGCCGTGAATATGGCCTATGCTGCCGACACGGCGTAAAGCAACCACCAATCAATCAATCAATCAACTATTTTTATATGTGAATTGTCAAACTATACCATATGTAAGTCTTGGAATGATTAATATTGTTATTTCAGCTGACTTAAGCTAGCTCAATCAATCAATAGTTCCGTCCTCTAGTCGAGTGTTGGATGCAATGGTTTTCCACTTGTCCCGATGGTGTGCTGTTCTGATAGACTGAATAATTCAAGCCTGTCCACTGTGAAATATTTGTAAACCATGATGTTCTTGGTCTCCCTCTCCCTCTGCTGCCATTCACCTTCCCTTCCAACAATGTACGGTATATTGAACTCTGACGAATGATGTGGCCAAAATAAATAAGTTTCTTTGTCTGTATAGTGGCAAACAAGCTTTTCTTATTTTTAATTTTTCTGAGAACTTCTTTGTTGGTGATCTTCTTTGTCCATGATATTTTCATCATCCTTCGATAAGTCCACATCTCAAATGCTGCTAAACGTTTGTACATTTTCTTAGAGATTGTCCATGTCTCAGCCCCATACATTAGAGTAGACCACACATAACACTGAAGAATATGCTTCCTTGTATGTATTAGAATGTTGTTCGGGCTATTGTTATCCTTCTCTTAAGCTAGCTGCTGATGACAATATCAGACTACGTATGCATATATTGTAAATAACTATTGTCACAATGCTGGAATACCACTGCCACGGCGCTGACAAAAGACTTTATTCAATGAATAAACTATATTTACAACGACAACAACAAACATCGCGTCAATAACATTAGAAGCAAAAGATATGCTCAGGTACCCACGAGAAAGAAACAACCTACAACATCAAGAACCCCTTTTGGCATTACTTTTTTAAGAAAATATTTAGAACAATATGATTTAGACAAAATTACACAGACTTATTTCACACGGCTGGATGAAAGGAACGGTGAAATTATACACAAGTTATTTAAAGAAATGGGGACTTCATTGTCTTCTAAAAAGAGTCAAGCCATTAACCCTTTCAGACTCACATTTTATGGATCAAAATAATGCCTAGGTGATGTATTTATTTCAGGGAACAATAATATTTCATCTCCGAGGTGGGGAAATGTTAAAAAAACGTCATGAGAATAAGATAAAGACCCAATACATTATACATTTTCTGAAAGCTGGAACAATTTCCTATCCAGCCATGTATATTTTATTATGATATTCACGAACAGGCTAATGCAAGGTACTATGGAAAACGAGTAACAAATATGAAAATTTAAAATCGGTGTGAATACAAATATTAAAATGATTGTAAAAAAAATTTCTTCCAAATACTGTTTTCACAAGCCAGAATATCACCTTAGAAGAGTCAACAAGTTTCACGGCTAGATCTAATGTGGCTTATTATCTACGACCATATATGTGCACTAGCGACAATAAGAAAAACGTCAGCAAAAAAATCAGTTACCACTAGGAGTACACTAAAAGTCATTCACTGAATGGTAAAATGTTATAAGCTTTTACCCAACTACCTAAGTGTAGAATATAATACATACAATATACATTTACACCAGTATTGCAGAAATGATTAAAAAAAAAATATATAATGTTGTCTAATGTTATCACAATTACACACGAAAATCATGTTCATCAACAAATATCTTTCACTAACAGTTATTTTAGTGAGTTCAGACATTTCACTGAGAGTTCTTTCACTGATAGTTATTTCCTCTCCACGACACAAGTCAGTGTCTCTGCTTCCTAGCTGGAGCTGCTCCAGCTTTGACCGGATCGTCGTATCCGTATTCTACCATGTAATGGTAACGATGGTAGCATGGATAGGGGCACATGCAAACTTTGCACACTGCACAAGCAAAGACAGTGTCTACCCTATTCTTGTGCACAACACACTTAGAACTAGTGTTGAGTTTCTCTGGTGCATGGTCAAGCTGTCGATTGAATCGAGCTTTGGCAGGTGGTGGAACACTTGATGGACGACCGTGCTTCTTCAGAAATGATCGCCCAGCAATCAAGCCATCAATCAATTTCAACATGAACTGCTGTTGCGTTTGCTTGTCCGTAGGATGCAGTTCTCTGCTCAGCAGGTACGCTTGTGATGCAGACAGATGCAGGACATGGAAGAATATCTGCAGATACCATGTCAACAATTTCATGTGGCGGCGGTTTGTCGAGACACGTTGGTCCGACAGATCAACACCGCCCATAAACTTGTTGTAGAGGCCGATGGCTTCTGGCCTGCTGACAGTCAGCTCTGCGGCACCATGCTTCTCTCGTCGGTTCACTCTACCATCTCCCAACACATCAGGCACATTGCACTAAAGGTTCACAACACGAGTGTCTTTCCAGGTGACAGCCATCATATGCCCCTTCATGTGCTTGATACTCTCGCCACGCTTCAAAGTCTTTACCTCAGCACATGTCTTCTTCATGTCTGCTGGAAGACCCACTCTGTTTGTGTTGACAGTTCCACATGACAGAGTTCGCTTTGCTGTCAACTTGCCCATCAACTCGACACTAGTGTAGTAGTTGTCCATGAACAGACGGTGTCCCTTGTTCAGGTGGTGCTTGCAGACATCCAGCACCGTCTGTGTGGTCTTTCCTACACCAGTGTCCTCTCTCTTCCCAGCGTAGGGAAAGATGTTCAAGACATAGCCAGTCTTGGCCTCAGCTAGTGTGAACAACTTGATCCCCCATTTCACTGGCTTGATCTTGATGTACTGCTTGATGCTGAGCCGCCCCTTGAATTTCAGCATCGTCTCATCGATGGACAGCTCTCCCCGAGGGATGTAGACGGTGCGATAGCGCTTGTTGACATAATCCAACAACCCCTGCACTTTCCAAAGGTTTTTAGACTTGTCTACAGAGTTATCTTCATTATCAGTGAAGTGGATGTACCGTATTATCTGGCAGAAGTGCTGGCGAGTCATCGTTTGACCGAATCCAGGTGTCTGAGTCAGCCAGTGTGTTGACCAGTAGTTGGGAATTTGGCCTTTCTTTGCTACAAGGCCCATTGCCAGTACAAGGCCCAACCACGTTTTCAGTTCAGGCACAACGATGTCTTGCCATTCCATAAGTTTATCACCCTTCTGTAGCTTGTCTCTGCACTGGACAGCATACCTGTTTGTTTCGTCCACTATGTCATGCAACAGGTAGTCAGTGAAGAACAGTGCAAACAGCTCCTCCGCCGACATGTCAACACAACGATCTCTGTAAACTACACCAACCCGAGCTGAATCGACGAACCTAATGTCGGTTGCGTTGACAAGTTCACGGGTCCACTGGTTTGATGGTCGTTGTCCAAGTAGTGTCTCAGACGAATCTGAACTAGTCCCAGTAGCAATACTGTCATTGTCACAGTTGTCACCGTCGTCGTCGCCATCCGAAGTTTCGAAATTGCTAATCTCGATTTTGTCGTCACTTCCCCTGGTGAATGTTGGATCACGGGCACAGTGCTCACTTTGCCGAATTTCACTGTCATCAAAACCTTCGAAACTTTCATCACTATCACTTTGAAATGCTTCCAAAAACGATTCATCGGCACCGCTACTTGCTCCAACCATACTTCGTCGAAACGCCGCTTGAAGACTGTCGCGAAAAACTTGACAATTTTGTGAAAGGCCGGGTGAATATTCGATAAACACTCGCAAAATGTAAACTGTAAACCAACATGGCCAACATAAGCTGATTGCGCATGCGTTAGTTTATTAGGTCACTGAAGAAAACGTAGTTTGCGATGCTGATTGGTCAATATATATGGATGGGAATCTAGTGTACGGATAATCCCGTACTGAAGTCGCAACAACTTTTCATTTTCGTACGGATTATTCCGTACGAAAGTCGGAAAGGGTTAAGACCTACAAATATTAAGATTTCTAAGAATATTAGAAGATGATGGATTAGGATTTGGTGCACTCAATGCAGCAAGCTGTGCACTTTCAATTATTCTACCAAGAATAGATGGACAAACGATCGAAAGCACCAGTCAGTACACTGGTTCATTAGATCAGTGTATGAAAGAAACCAACCCAAACCTAAATATAATAGGTTTTGGGATGTGTCGATTGTATTTAAGTTATTCAAGTCATGGCCTAGTAATAGACATTTATTAATGAAGGAACTAGGATTTAACTTAGCAGTGCTAATACTGCTAGTGACAGGACACAGAGGCCAAATGAATGGGGCACTCTCACTGGATGGATTAGAAATAGATATGGATGAGGCAACATTCGATTTAGAGACATTACTAAACTCGAATCGCACAGTGAGTTTTCCGGAAGATAAACAGATATGTGTAGTTTCAGCCATTAGGGCGTATATATCCAAGTCATGCGGAATAAGGAATTCCAGATAGCTTTATGCTGTTT
Source organism: Branchipolynoe longqiensis (assembly GCA_030323885.1). NCBI lineage: Eukaryota > Metazoa > Annelida > Polychaeta > Phyllodocida > Polynoidae > Branchipolynoe > Branchipolynoe longqiensis. The sequence goes on from CM059186.1 coordinate 148,728,625, forward strand.
AACAAAGCTGATTAGAAGCTCCAGAGACACACTCGTAAGATGGACCATCAAGGTGCTTAAGCAGGCAGGCGTCAATACTGGACGCTACACATCCCACTCAACGCGTCGAGCCATGGTATCCAAGGCAAGACAGTTAGGAATCCTTGCACGCGCTGTGTGGAAGACAGCTAGATCATTTGCAAAACATTACAACAAATGACTAGAAAAGCCAAGCGGCCTGGCGACTCGCCTACTCACTGACTAAAGACGGGTTAGAAACAAAAATTACTATTTTGCACTAAAAACATTATAGTATGATTACAACATTAAATATAAAAGGATAAAAAATGAGATTACGTAAAATTCTCCCTGGACTACAAGTAGGCAGAGGCGTAGTACCGAGGTACAATAGTATAGTTATACAAATCTTACCTGGGTACAGATGATGGATAACTGGTGTTTCCCCGAGGTACTAGCCTCGGATAGTCATGAGTCAGGGTCCATCCACCCTACCTTACCATGACTCACGTTTCGCTGGTACCAAAACGAAACCACTAAAGTATCCATATAATACTAAGATAATTTTTTATCCTCTAAAGTACATAAAAGATTGCTGGACTCGGATGTGCTTGCTTCTCCCTGACCCACGACTATCCGAGGTTAATACCTTGGGAAAACACCAGTTATCCATCAGCTGTACCCAGGTAAGATTCGTATAACTATATATAGGTAAGATTCGTATAACTATATATATATATATATGTATATATATATATATATATGTATATATATATATATATATATGTAGCCAAATATTGTGGGTTCGAAGCCCAGCCGTGTCAGACCAATAATGTACAAAATTGATACTTGTCTTTACCTACCCTGGCAGTCGGCATCACTAGGATAGGACAAGGACTGGTTTGCTCAGCATCATGATAATGTTATAGACTCATTGTACCAGTGAATCGCCATGAGTGTGCACTGTCTCCAGTTGGCACCCATCCTGATATGACCTTAGATGCTGTTATGGCGTAAAATACCAATAAATTAGTGTGTGTTGTATAAGAATGGAGACCTCTTGTCAGTCTTGAGATAACTTCTAAGAATCCACTAGGTGGCAGTACAAAGAAAGCCAGCCCAAATGCCATGTTTGTAAAAGATGATAGGGCCATAGCAGCCATCTATCACTCCCCTCTGCCTTCAAACCCAACTGAAACCTACCATTCAAAAATACATTTGGAACCTATGGCAGATCGAATGGGATGAACACCCAGACAACAAACTCCATAGAATTACCCCCTCCGTGAACGGACTGCCGCAGAGTCGCCTGGAAGGGCGACACGACCAGGTTGTTTTAACAAGATGCCATATTGGCCACTCGTGGCTAACACACGTTTTTCTGCTCAAGGGGGAGCCTCCCCCTGAATGTATTGGATGTCAGTCCCCACTGACATTAAAACACATTTTATTAAACTGTGTGGATTTCATGGCCCTGCGCCAACAATTTTACACTGCAAACAACATGCAAGACCTTTTTACTAAAGTAAAACAAGAAAAGATTTTAGCCTTTTTGAGGGCAGCTGGTTTGTACCAACTCATATAGGTTTTTAAACAAATTTCATCAGTGAATAATACTATCATTTAGACTTTTATTTAGCTATATGATTGTGAGTTTACAAAATTCATGAGTGTCCATTGACACAAAATTGATTGTATGCTTTTACATGTAAAAGCGATGGTTTGAACAAAAACAAACATTTCTCGCCGTGAATATGGCCTATGCTGCCGACACGGCGTAAAGCAACCACCAATCAATCAACTGTTGTCTGCCAAATATCCCAACGTATCTAATGTATGGGTGAGCCTATATGGCTATAGGTACATGGAGAACAAAGAGAAGCATTTGCACCTAGTTAAAGGTGCTCTAAGCAGGAGAATGAATTTTCAGAGGGCTCCATTATATGAGTGAATCAATGGAACCTGACCAGCATTTCTTTTCACCCTGTAAACATCACTTATGCAATGGAGCCTTCAATTACCCCAATTGAGGTAGTATATTGAACATATAGTACATTTATCTTTTACATTGGTATTGGAAGTGGAAGGTTGGCCAATTCAAATCAATGACTTACAAAATGGATACCTAGCCTTCTTGCACTCTGCATTACTAGAATAGGGCAATGGCTGGTTGGATAGTTGTCGCTACCTAGCCTGGCACTCGGCATTACTCGAATAGGGAAATGACTGGTTAAGTGCACACTGTTACAAGTTGGTAGCCTTCTGATATGACCATGGATGTAAAGCCCCACCAAACAGGCACATTCAAATCCTGCTGACACGGCGTAAAGAAACCAACAGTCAATCAATCAATCCTACAGCCTACAGTGGACAGATACATGTAAACAGCTCTGACAAATTTCTTTTGTTTTGGAATATCTACAGGTTAGTTATTACTGACAACTCTTTAATAATGTTTAGCATATATGGGTTCTTCTTTGCTGCTGGTCCTAATTGGTTGGTCCCTCACATTGTAACTGTTTTCAACTAAATTAATTCTCCTTTTCATACCAAATGAAGAAAATTCCTTTTATTATACCCCAAAGAAGCAATGACAGCAATCCAGTGAGAAAGAAATGTTTGGTTTATTTTTTATTGCAAAAATAGATTCATTTGTCATGTAAATATGACAGCTAAAAATGGGAATGGTGAAAGTGTACTACTTGTGTTGGAAACTACTTCATTGTAGACCAAAATATTCAAACATAGCTAGTTTATTTGCAAAGTTGTAACATGCAAAGATGTCAGAAAACTAATTTTAGGACTGTTGAGTGTCTGTGTGTAAAACAACGATGCTTGAAAGTGAGCATAACGCGTGTTTCATGAGGTGTCACGTCATGAAACACGCGTTCACCTTCAATTTTCACAATATCCAACCATGCAAGCCAGGAAAAACCCTGCTGCTTTAAATAGGATAGCATCATAGATGCCTAGTTCTGAACACAAAAGTTATAATATTATTTCCTAAAATGCATTAAAAGTGAAATAAAAACTTTGTGTCACGGGTGAAACACGCGTAACGGCGAAAATTTATTTTGCGATACAAAATCCAACAATGGATCAAATCTCTTCTCACCATGATTTTCAAATATATCGTGGGCATCTACACACCTACTGATGATGTGGTGTCAAGTCATAAACAGGATGTTGCGCTATGATGCTATTAGTGTGGCGTGTCACACATCGATGAAGAAGAAACACGCGTAACGGCGAACATTTATTTCGCGATACAAAATCCAATAATGGATCAAATCTCTTCTCACCATGATTTTCAAATATACTGTGGGCATCTACACACCTACTGATGATGTGGTGTCAAGTTATAAACAGGATGTTGCGCTATGATGCTATCACGCGTTCACCTGTTGTCATCTTCATCCTCTAAGTCATCACAATATCTTTTTCTACATAAGAAAACTTATAACACTCAAAAGAAATATTTGCATACATGTAATGTGTACAAATAATGCCCTGAACAAATACATTTTTTGCATGCTATTAGCAGTGTCTAACCTAATCCATTATTGAGTGTCACATGAAACATGCGTTACATGTTACATGTGTTACAATTCCAAGAACATCAGAAGTTAGGGAAGTGTTGCAAGATTACTTTGAAATATGTCCACAGCATCAACAACTAATAAGCATACATATTTTCATCATCTGTGGTGCTTGTTTCATCATGAAGGAACAACTTTTCCTTTCCATGTAACGCATGTTTCAGTGTCACAATTTTATATCTTCTCTGTTCTACTGTCAAGTGGACGAACACTCATAAAATTGCACTTAGTTACTCCTAATGACTGCTGTTCAAAACCTAACTAGGAAATAATAAGGGCCTTGTTCTAAATATTACATAATAAGGTTTTTGTGTCGGCCGAAACACGCGTAACATTCTCCACTTGGTCATGTTCGAAGCAACCCTGACTTGCAGTCTGGGTCCAAATTGTTTTTGTTTTAAATTGTGTATTAAAATTGGATGTATGTGGAACACAACAAGCCTAATTGGGATAGGCTGTAACATATTTCAGTTTTGACCTCCGATTCCCCCTTTTTAGGACCAAAACTGAAGAAGAACCCATTATAAGCAAAACTTGTAACACTCAAAAGACATACTTGCATACATGTAATGTGTAGAAATAATACCCTTAACAACAACTTTTTTTGTGTGCATACTTTTAGCAATTTCTGAGCCAAGTTATTATTGAGTGTCACATGAAACATGCATTACATGTCACATGAAACATGCGTTACAACTCCAATAACATCAGCAGTTGTGGAAGTATTACAAAATTACTTTGAAATATGTCCACAGCGTCAAAAACTAATAAGCATAAATACCTTTTCATGATCTGTGGTGTTTGTATGATCTTGAAGAAAAAACTTTTCCTTTCCATGTCAAACATGTTTCAGTGTCACAATTTTACAAGTCCTCTGTTCTACTCTCAAGTGGACGGACCCTCATACAATTGCACTTAGTTACTCCTGGTGAGTGCAGTTCAAAACCGTACTAGGAAAAAGTAAGGGTTTTGTTCTAAATCTGACACTAGGCGGCTTTTTGTGTCACACCCAAACACGCGTAACGTTCTCCACTTAGTCAAGTTCAAAGCCATATATATATGTATATTTATATGTATATATATATATATATGTATATATATATATATAAACGCTAATTGAAACCTTGAACCATGTCAGACACTAAAATGTCTAGGCTTCTTAATTGACTCTTTGATGCACGTTTCTGTGACCGAAGATACAAAATGTCTTCTATGCTGAAGTGTTTGAACAAAAGTGTATCAATATTTGCCAGGTAGCAATCTTAATCGGGCTGATGATAGCTTATCCACCAGCAACATTTTATGGAGGAGCGCACAATAAAATGAAATTGATAAGAACCTCCCACCAGCATGAACCACGGGGTCATTTGAATTGCATATGACCACATCCCCCAGATAGCAAAGAAGACATCAAGTAGTGGCTACACAATGACAACTTCCCCAATAAAATACAAATTGGGGAACCTAACAATACAGTTACCAGAAATACATCTTTAGACCATTGGGTGACTTTTGGGGGACCCGTAGGGACGAGATAGCCTCAGGTGGTAGATGGTTAGGGGAGGACAAAGAGGAACACATCAAGGGAATGTCAATGTGTTGGACTGACGAACCATAATATTACGGTTACAGAGAGTACAAATTCACACATTTGAGTCCCAACAGACACCACAATGGCCTATATAAGAACCATGGTAGGGAGCAAGGTCAAAACCTTAAATTATAATTCTGTGACTAATGGGCTGATTTACTTTTATTAAATATATATATTTGTAATCCGAATATCTTTGTAATTGTACTATTTGTAAATTGACTTCATGGGAAAAAAATCAGTTTGGAGTATCTACTTGAATTTGTATACCAGCCAATCAATGAGATACACCTGTATGAAACTCGTTCCTGCATTATTGATGGCAAACATTATTTCAAGTATTGTCCGACCCGGTATAAAAAATCTAAATGGCAACAGCAATGGTGGGACATAAACCATTTGTTGAAGATTCACTACAGACACAATCATGCAAACTTCTGGTATGACCAAGTGGTCCTCACCTGTTGCTGCATTAGTCACTCTGGCTAACTCACACCTTCTTCATATGGGGGGGGGGGATCGACCCCCAAATAAATATATGGGGTGTGATAACCAACTGACAGATATTACTTGATTGTGAGGATTTTATTACATAACACCAACAATTATATACATGAGAACTCCTTATAGATGTAAAGCATGAACACAATTTAGAATTCTCTGAGGACAGCTGGGCTTTTATCACCTTGCAACTGGGGTTATCCATGCCTTTTAACATGTCTTAGGAGACTTACATTTGACTGCGAGTATGGCTTTCACTGCCAATATGGTGTGGGATCGTCATCAATCAATCTATAAATCAATCAACTGGTTTCAAATGATTCAAGGGAGAAATTGGGGAGACAAATTCGTGAGCATAAGGAATCTGAATGGGTATTGAAGTAATAGAAATTAATCCAGGGAGCGACTTTATGGTTTTACTGCCAGTTTTCTCATTTGTGCAAACAAATTCTTTGCATTATAGGTGAGAAAAGGCCGCCCTGATGACCATGGCGGAGCTGCCGGATCCTAGCCCGAACATCAGTCAGATGTCACAGGTAAGCTTTCACAATATATTTTGTCTCTATAACTTCAATCAATCAATCAATAGTTCCATCCTCTAGTCGAGGGTTGGATGCAATGGTTCTCCACCTGTCCCGATGTTGTGCTGTTCTGATAGACTGTGAATAATTCAAGCCTGTCCACTGTGAAATATTTGTAAACCATGATGTTCTCGGTCTCCCTCTCCCTCTGCTGCCATTCACCTTCCCTTCCAACAATGTACGGTACATTGAACTCTGACGAATGATGTGGCCAAAATAAATAACCTATGTTAAATCTGGATTAAATTAAACAGTTTGCTTGCTTACAGGTCTACTATCCCACAAAGTTGATTTTGTCAATTGAATAGACTGAAAACGCCGTCGAGAGCAAAGCAAACGCTACCAGTCATTGAGTTTGCCGATACGCATAGGGCAACACTTCGACTTTTGAACATTTTGAGCAAACATTCAGTTCCACAGAAAGGAAATCAGTTACTTTAAGCCTGATATCCACATCACCATTATTAATTCTTGTTCTAAATATTAAAATGCCAAATGTGTCAACGGACACTCGTTTCAGAGAAATATATAACAAATATCTGATTAACCCTACTCATTTTGTACTTCTACATATGTCATTAACCATAGGATATAAATAAAGACATGAATAAAATAAGTAAAATTCACTCTGTCTATGGCTTTAACACTAGTGTGAGTGCCCAGATTTGTCAAAATCTAAATGCACATGGCATAAGGTGTGCTGATTATATTGATGTAAATGCAATGCTGGATAAAAGATTAATATCTTAATTTATTATATATATTTTTGTAGTTGGTAGTCTATGTTTCAAACAAGAGCTGAGATGAGCTGAAACTAGCACATTTCATAGCTGCACCCAGTGTAATTAGCATGTGCCATGTGCTTCTCGCGGGTTTGTTTATCTTCCACGCATCCCACAATGCACTGCGCTGCTGGAATGACAAACCTGTCTTAAGTTTTGGTCAGAGATGGCTGTTCACAGACAGGCTGCAGTGTTAACAATATTGTTTGGACTTCTGGTACTTCGATTGACTATAGAGTGTCTCGAGTCACTGACTAATCAATTGAGGATGCCACCTGAATTAATTCATCCGTACAACAGTTTGTTACCTGCCTAAGTGCAGGTAGCAGGTTCCTCTTTCATCTTAGTGGTTGGAATGCTCACTTGCATCAGTTTGTGAGTGTTGAAATCCTAGGTTGTGGAATCGATAACCAACAAAATCAAGCCAAATTATTACTACCTAACCAGGAACTCAGCACTACTGTAATGAAGCAAAGACTAGTTGACCCAGGATATGTGAGTTACTGAGCTCGTGGTGTTGGTAAAAATGTTTCCCAGTTGGGCAGCACTATAAGGCTATCATAGGTACTCCTCAAAAGCAGTGCCCGTTCTGATGTGGTGACTTGTATTGCTAGGAGTAAAACCCTAATTAATGGCAATCTTTCAAGTACCTTACACTATTCCTTAGTAGTAAAAGTTGAGAATTTAATGGAATTAAAAAATAGCTAGAAAATGCATTTGGGTTGAAATATTTATTATTATGTACATAGTGAATATATATTGTGGGGTAATAAGTAGCCACCTTAATATGTTGAAATGGTACATAGCATCCTTGAGCGGGTTCAATTGTGAAGGCTGGTTAAATAAAACAAGTAATCATGTATGTGTTCCCCTCTAAAATGTCACTATGTCTATGGTCACCATCCATAATGTTCTTATTTTAATTAAAATTCACTTCAGTTCTTCTAATCCACCATGTCTTAAATCGTTTGGGAGTAGGGATGTTGAACATGGCCAATTCAAGAAAGAAAAGGTTTCTGCCTACGACCCTGTACTGTAATCTATTGCCAGCTTATAGCGCGATCTACCGATCCCTGCTAATCTTATCTCAGTACTATCTATTTGACCTGAAAACCTCATCTCGTCAAAGGCTCTGGTACTTTATTTAAACTAGGAGACTTAGAGAAAATGTGGGTTAAAATAGTTAATAGTTACTTTTTTGGCGATTTCTGATTTCATAATATGTCCTGAGATGTAAGATCCCGACTGGTATAACATCACAATTTCTGTCGTTTGAGCCATCCGATGCATGAGGCCAATCTGGAATGGCAGTAATTTTCTTTGCCATATACTGTCCATATCAAATTTGACTCATTATTCATGAGTATGCTTGCTTCACTTCATGAAAAAATGTGCTCATTAGTAGAGTTGACTTCACTGATCCAACATTTTTAGGTCAATCAGTCCAAACTGTGACATGATTAGCGCTGGTTATGTACTGACACTAAGGTCGGCGGGACCAAGTGGCCATAGCCGTTGCCGTATTGACCACTGGTGGCTTACATATGCTTCCTGCTAAAGGGGGACCCTCCCCCTGAATGTATTGGGTGTCAGTGCCCACTGACACTCGAACACATTTGATTTAACTGTGTTGATTTTATGGCCCTGTGCCGACCATTTTACACTGCAAATAGCATGCATGACCTTTTTACTAAAGTAAGACAAGAAGACATTTTAGCCTTTTTGATGACAGTGGGTCTCCACGACTTCATCTATATGATCAAACCAATTTGATCAATTTAACCATTCAATTTTAATTGGGATTTTATTTTCCTTGACCCCAATTTATATAATTGAGCTTCTAAAGTCATAAGAATGTCTTTTGGCAAATAATTGATTGTATGCTTTTGAGTAGTTCTCCAGGATTGGAGACCCATTGGGTTGCGCTTCATTATTAATCACTAATCTCTTTGAAACAATTTCAGAAAAACAATTTGTTCATATACCTATAGGGAATGTACTAAGGAAACACTAGTATCAAAACCAGACACATAAAGAGTCCACAAGGTGGAAAAATAATTAACTAAAGTGGAAAATTGACCAAAAAATGGCAGCCATAAATTTGCACTGCAGTGCCCACCATCTTTGAAGCTGTAAATAAAGAAAACTATCAAGCACAGTTAATTCAATTTGATTTTATGTTGTCAAGATTATATCAATAAAGATATTTTTCGCTACTTTTAGGTTTTTACATTGCACAGTTACATGACAATATCACTGTAAACATACCTGTCCTGTGCTTACCTTTGGTGGCACATTGACAGCACACATGGTTTGTTAGTTTTACCAGTTATCAAGCATGGTATGCATAATCACTAATACTTTTATTTAATCTATGACCTACAATGTTTTCAAATAATAGGAGGTAATCTAGAATAATCAGAAATTGGCTGATTTAAGCAATTTTTATTAGAGTCACATTTGTAACGTACGGAACAACCACTTTACAAATTCAATATTTGAGAGCTGAAATGTCATAATAAGGGAAAGGAAGACTCCAGACTAAACAAACCATCGTAGCAGACAGATTGGTGACGTTTTACATGGAAACTCTAACAGGAAGTTTGTTCATACCAAATCCGCTTACCGTCCGTCTCCCGTGCTGGTAGATCGTGGGGTCGTGGGTTTGAAACCCCGGTCGAGTCAAACCAATGACTTAAAAATTTATGCTTGTTGCTTCCTAGCCAGGCGCTCGGCATTATTAGGACAGGGCAAGGACTGGTGTGCTCAGTGTCAGGATAATGTGACTGAGTGGGATACCAGGTCATGGTGCCGTAGGCCTGGTTTCCCAGTGGGACAGCACTATAAAGTCGCCATGCGTGCGCACTGTCACAAGTCGGTACCCGTCCTAATATGATCTTAGATGTTGCTAGGACATAAAACAACAACAAACAAACAAACCAAATCCGCTCCGCTGTTTCCGATGCCAGAAATTCGGTCATGGTAAGGGTTCATGTTGTACCGAAACGACATGGTTCCAGTGCGGTCAGAAGGGTCACGATGGTACTGAGTGCCATGACCAGGCAAAATGTATCAATTGCCTGGGTGCCCATATGGCCGCATCCAAAGACTCGCCTGTTTGGATAAAAAAACAAACAATTCAACGCGTAAAAACAGAGAATGGGCTGAGCTATCCGGCAGCTCGTAGGATCGTTGAAGGTAATACACCTTCACCAAGCACCAGGAGCTATGCCGCGATAGTCAAGCCTTCAAACAGGTCAGTCGACTGCCAGACTGAGTTAACGTGGTTGACTGGGTAGAAGCCCAAGGCTGTACCCCCAGTCCATCACTTGACCGAGCCGACAAAGAAAACAACGTTGGTGCAAACGCCAGAGATTCCGAGTCCGAGTCCGAGTTTTAAAACGAAAACCGAAAGTTGTTTCGGACAGATTCCCGAAAGGGTATCTGTTCCTAACAAAAAACAGATACGAGGCGCTGGAAGAAGTAGAGATGGCTGAGGCCTTGACTAGTCGAGATCTCAGTCTCTCCCCCAAACCTATCCCCCAAACCTAAGGGGAGGGGGAGAACACCTATCACTGCCCCAAAATGACAGTGACAGGTGGTTCTCTAATTCAGTGGAATTGTAGAGGTTTCAAGGGCAGCATTGAAGAGTTATCTCTTCTGTGCTGCAACCTCAACCCTCTTGCCCTTTGCTTACAAGAAACTCACTTGAGAGCTTCTGAGAGTTGTAGTCTTAAAGGCTATATCAATTTTGACAAATCCGCACAGGATGGAGACCGAGCCGCCGCCGGCTCCTCCATCCTGGTTAGACGTGATATTGTATGTACGCCAGTGGCATTAGACACAACACTACAGGCTGTAGCTGTTTGTCTGACGCTACATAAGACTATAACTCTCTGTTCCATCTATGTTCTGCCGAGCTCCATTCTCACCTTACAAGAATTGGATGCTCTTGTGAGCCAGTTACCGCCCCCATATTTACTTATGGGTGACTTTAACGGCCACAACCCACTGTGGGGAGGGAGCACTAGGAACCCAAAGGGCAAGAGGATTGAGGACCTTGTGCACGGTCATGCACTGTGTGTATTGAACGACAGTTCATGGACATATCTGCATCCCGCCTACGGAATATACTCTGCCATCGACCTCAACATTGTTGAACCAGAGCTGGTGCTGGACTTTCTGTGGAGGGCCTGGAACGACCTCTGCAGAAGCGACCACTTCCCAATTATTCTTAATTGCGAAGGGGCATCTCCCGTAGAACGAGAGAGGAGCTGGCGGCTGCGTCAAGCCGACTGGCCCTCCTTCCGGACCCTATGCCGCGAGGAGTTCACTCCAGACATCAGTGACATTGATTCCTTCACTGAGATGCTGAGGTGGATCGCAGAGAAAACTGTTCCGAAGACTTCTGCAACTCCCAAGCGTCTGACGCCTCCATGGTTGGATGACAGCTGTAGGGGGCTATTAAGAAAGCTCAGCGTAGATTCCACAGGAGACGGACCGCTGAAAATCTGGCGCTCTTTAGAATTCTGCGCGCTCGCACTCGCAGAAAAATCAAAGATGCGGCGAAGTCAGTGTTGGACACGATTCGTTTCTGGCATTACCATGGACACGCGAAGTCGTGCTGGGTGGGAGGGGGCGGGGTTGGGGCGGGTCTGGTTCGGGGTCGGGGGGGCTGAGGAAGGCGGTGTCGCCTAAGGTGAGGTGGAAGTCTGGGTCGATGGTGCTGGTAGACAGCCGGTGTAGGGAGGCGGCAGGGGCCTTATGGGCGGGAGAGGGCTCCCGGGTGGCGGAGGCGGTGCTGGCGGGAGCGGCTCCGGTGCGGACGGTGGGCTTGGCCTCGGGCACGCTGCTGGTGCGCGGGGCGAGGTGTGTGGCCGGCTGGGTCGGCCCGAGGAGGGCCGGGGGTCCGAGGCCGGGGGTAGCGGCGTGGGGGCTGGCAGGGTTGTGGAGGTCGGCGGGGCTGGTATTAACAGTGGTGGGCCGGTTGAAGGCCTCCGGGCCGGCCGGGGGGCTCCGGCGGACTAAAAATCCGCCGAGGTGGCGGGCATCGCGCGCTCACGGTTGCGTTTTGAGTTGCAGACGTCCTCACTGTGCGCTGTCACCATTTTGCGCACATTGGCGCAGTAGGCGCACGTATGCCGCTGCCTAGCGCTTCCTACGCCGTGGGCCTCCCCCGGGCCGGCCTGAGTGCAGGATGCAGGGTCGCGGTTCCATGCACTGCAGGGTGCCCCGTGGAGATCCCTGCTGTATGTAATCCGGGGCTCGGGCTGGAGGCGGGTCTGCTGGCGGGCTCTAGGGAGGTCTGCCGATCGGGCCGGGGTGGCTGTGGAGGGTTGCTGGATGGGGGTGGTGAGGGAGTCGAGCCTGAGGGCGTTAAGGGCCACAGGGTCGTGCCACCCCTGGGGGAGCCTCCCGTCCACGATCCAGGAGAATATGGACTCTGAATAGCGGCGGACGGTAGGCCAGGGGTGGATGAGGATGTCCCTCATGACGGTGAGGTGGTGGTGGTGTAGGCCCTGGAGGGAGTGGGCCGGGAAGGCAGGGTGGTTCACCAGGGAGAGGAGGGCGAGGTTGTATTCGTCCTTGGTCGTCTCCCCGAGTTTAACGGCCTTGCGCCCCGGACCCCTCTCCACCAGATCACAAGGAAAGACATAGTCAGCAGGAATACCTCGGCGCCGTACGGTGTGTTGCGCCTCGGCGGATGCGAGGATGTCGCGGACTGCGTCGGCCGCGGATGTCGGGGTGTGCTCCGCGGGGTCTTGGCGGTAGGTGGGCGTCGCTGTCGGTGTAGAGCTGGCGTGGACGCGGGAGTACTGCTCGTACTGCGGGTATGCGCCTCCGGGCTGCGTCGCCTGAGGTGGCGGCTGCGGCCGGCTCACGGCTGCGGCGTGCGCCCGAGGGGCCGGGGCGGGCGCCAGGCTGTATGCGGGCTCCTGCCGGGGCGCGGGTGCAGGCTCCTCGGGACCCCCTCGGGCGATCCCCGTCTCGACGGCCTCCACACGGCAGGTGAGGCGGTTGATGGACTGGATGAGGAGGGCGATCTCGCTGCTGGCGTGGCCCGAGGGCGCTGCGGGCGAGGACGGGGCCGTGGACGGGGCCGTGGACGGGAGAGACCCTCCCGGGAAGCCTGAGGACGGCCCCGGAGTGGCCATACCGGAGATCTTGGCTGCCTTCCGGTTCTTTCCTTTTCCGCGCCCGGGCATGGTGACGGTCGGCAGAGGTGCAGCGGTCCGAGGAGAAGGAGTGTCCAAAGAAGGAAGGGCAGCGAGGAGGAGGCTGGAGGCGAATGGCTGAAGGAGGCGGCGGCGGGCCTTATAAGGGGGGAGGTGAGCAGTGGCAGGGAAGGCGTGAACGCTCAAGGCCGGGTGAGGGTGAGGAGCGGGTGTCGCGCGAGGCGCGAATGCTGGGTGAGGCGGGCAGAGAGTGGGGGGGGGGGGGAGTCGCTCTCCCTCCCCTCGCATCAAACGGAATGCTACGCATTCCGACCAATTGTACACATGACTAATTGTAGAAAGGACAAATTGTAGAAGTGATGAATATTAGAAACGACTAACTGTACAAATGACAAATTGTAGAAATGACTTTGTAAGAACCGTCCTAGTCAGTCAAGCATAAAAGAAAAACATTGGTTTCAACCCATTCCATCAGTCAGTCTCCGCCTATAACGGATCTCTGTATAATGGCATCTTGCTCCAGTCACATGGGTGTCTGTTATAGGCAGAATAGACTGTACTTTTAAAGTCTAGTTTTTGGTAATTTGATGTGTATGTTTTGTTATTTGACCGGAAAGCAATATACTACATAGAATACATATGGATTTGAAGCAAATGTCCTTGTGTTTTCAGTGCAACCGTTTTTGTGCTGTTTTGTGTCAATCATTACAATGGACAAAATAACTAAGAGTTATCACCTTTTGAGACAGCCTCATATATGAAGAAGGTGGAAAATATTTGATTTGTGATGGGACATGCGTTACGGTGTCACAAATCAAATTTAGTTTTTTTCTGATCAGTGTTTAATGTAGATACTGCACTTTGTCCTTTCAAAGTTATCTTTCCTGGTGTACTTCAACATCCCATACCAATAATCTAGTCAACATCTCTGATACTGTACTTAAATGATGGCTGTGTCACATTGTAATGCACCAGACGGGATGGCCGAATGAGTTAGAGTGTCCGTCTCCCATGTTTGTAGATCATGGGGTCCTGGGTTCGAACCCTGGTCGAGTCAAACTGATGACTTGAAAATTTATACTTATCGCTTCCTAGCCTGGCGTTCGGCATTATTAGGATACGGCAAGGACTGGTTGGCTCAGTGTCAGGATAATGTGACTGAGTGGGATATCAGGTCATGGTGCTATAAAGTCGCCATGAGTGCGCACTGTCACAAGTCGGTGCCCATCCTGATATGACCTTAGATGTGCTAGGATGTAAAACAACAACAAACAAACAACATTGTAACACATGGGACGCTCTGTGCATCAAAATTCTATGAAGCCTAATCACATCAAAACCAGGGGTGGCAGTGGCTTTTATATTTTGGTTGATGATTTCACTCATGTGGAAGTTTATAAATAGTATACAATAGATGTTCGAAATACATTTGTATTTTTCACAGTAATGCAACAATCGGGTCTCAAATTCTGGAGAATCACTCTTTTACATCTTGTGTAAAAGCAATGGTTGAACAAAAATGAATACTTTTCCCCATGAATATGCTGCTGACATGATGTAAAGAAACCACCAATCAATCAATCAATCAATCTACAACTAGCCAGAAAAGACAGTTTATCCCATTATTACTTAAGAACCTACTTACTGAAACTAGTCCCGAGTAAAAAAACACATTATAAGCACAGCCACTAACCACACTCCTAACAAAATAACAAAACCTTCTACTAAGACTGCATCTCAAAACCCTACCTACCCCCAACAACATGATGCCTAAGTAATTCACACTGCAGGGATCTCAACGTGGGAAGGGAACCCATGCATAGAATGATCTAATCAGTAGACATGCACACAGATTTTAACCCACCCATTCCACCTCCCACAACACAACCAACAGCATTCTCAACCTCAAACTACACTTGCATCCATTTGATGCTACACATTCCACATATATACTTCCACATGCCTATTCCAGATGTCTTTGCCCTGGCTTACTTTCACACATGTTGCTACATGGCTAATTTTAGGACCACCCATAAGGTGGTGTTAGCCTTATACCGATATGTGGGTCGAAGCTGGCTATGACCTATATAAAAAGTTATGTCCAATCGCTAAGGTCATGTCAGCAACAGGTGGGACATGTCTTTGCTTGGCTTCAACACGATTTGTCTCCGAATTCAAATGGGGGAAAAACCCATACAAATTGGTAGCGAAACCAAAGCTCATTAAATTTCCTTTTGATTGATATACAACACTATTGATTGATGTCATCGGGGCAGGACAGCTCAGCATAACTTACTCTCCCATGTTTTTGGTTGCCATTTCTTTTATTTGAATATGATCTCAAAAAGAAGTTGACCTAGTTCAGAGTGTACCAGTCATAGAGGGTGAGGGAGGGGTATTTAAAATAATAAAATGGGAATGTCATGTCTAGTGTGGGACTTGAACCCACATTCTGCCATTCTGAGGTTCTAACCAATACTCTATCTAACCCTTGTGGTTCATGGGATTCTTTTTGACAAAATTGCGAGGCCAATTAGATCAAACTGTTTTGCACTTATTCTTTGGACAAATCTGTGTTCATAACATGGCCTTAGAATACAAATTAGATGTCATTGTTCATCATCATCATCACCATCATCATGATCATCACCATCATCACCATCATCATCATCATCTGCTTTCTCTAGTTTTCCCTGTTCTCCACAGCCCACTGGGACTTGCCAAACGCCAAACATGTCCATTCCCTTGTAGGGTTTCGTGTTCGAGTCTGTGGCTATGTACGTAGGCTAAGGTGAAAACCAATACAGACGGAGAGAAAGAGAGAAAGTAAAGTAAGAGTGTGAGAAGAGAGAGTCCAAGCCTCTCTGGTTTATTATATATAGTACATGGGTTCATTGTAGAGTATCACCCCACCCCTTACCCCCAATGGGAAA